>OZ024937.1:48413935-48736935 GCA_964017235.1 Sabellastarte sp. h YS-2021 | reverse complement strand
CCTATTTCAGTTGATAATCACACATTTATAATTCTCAATTCTGAATTATTATTACAAATCTGTTCTTGTGGTTAATTTATATTTAAATCTGGAGGTATAATTTTTCTGTTTGACATTCCTTATTTATATATTTGATTTTTTTATTGGTCATAAGATTAACCGAGCTTTTTGCGACAACTTTATAAAATAGATAGCCTGGACCATTGATGATTTCTGACTATTTTATTACCCCTTTTATATATACCAGAGTGTTTGTTATACCATTTATGCAGTATCACACCACCCCTTTGTCATATTAGGTAATGTAGTCCCCTCATCCCCTCTGGCTACCTCCAGCTTTTGAGTGACAATAAACAAAGGTATTGATGATATCAAATGAAAAACAAAGAACCAGGCTGTCAGTGAGGTTGCAGATCTGTAATAGTGTTAGATGTTCAGTAATAGTGTTAGATGTTTAATTAGATATTCATCATAGATCAGTCAGACTTACACCATATCTTCTTTTTTTTTTTGCTCTACACAGATATATGAAGAAAGCACTCATCCTCTGTTTAAGCAGTATGATGATATAAAAAAGGGCATATGTAAAAGGGCATATGTAGCATTCGTAGCACTACATAAACTAAAACTCCATTTTGTTTGCAAGGAACTGAGAAGTGATATTGTCAGATTTTACTGTTTCTTCTTATTATAAATGAAACTGTGAAACCAGCTTTAATTTATTTGTAGAACACTTGGAAGGATACATGTCAAATTACTGAAAAAAAAAACAAAATCTAATTGCATATTTGTTTTACAATATTCATCTATCCACTAATATATTAAAACTTAGAAACAGATAAACTTATGTGTGCCCAGTAAACATAGCAAACGTTTATAAACGTTTAGTAAACCTATAAATGTTTTTTAAACCAAATATAAACCTAAATATTGACAATTATTCAATATTATGGGTTTATAAACGTTTCAGCAACATTAGTTTGGTTTATAAACATTTATAAACGTTTACAAAGAGTGAAGAATATCTTAACCTCGCTTTCATTTGGGATGATGACATCAGCACAGCCATTTTGAGAGAAACTGAAGAAATATTTCTGTTACTATATCTTGCTGCATCACTGCTGTTTGAAGCCATCATTATATTCTAAGTAGAGATATAAAAGTATATATATCATCAAATTATATACTTCTATATATCTACTTAGAATGTGATGATGGCTTCAAACAACAGTGATACAGCAAGATATACTTACAGAAATATTTCTCCAGATTTTAAACATGTGTATAAATGTTTATAAACGTTTATAGGCAAACGTTTAGGGACCCATCATTTTAAACCTAATCTAAACCGTTGTTAGTTAGGTTTATAAACGTTTATAAATGTCTGTAATGTTTACTGGGAGGACCTTTGCCCACAAGGACTCTTGCTCACTGGACCTTTGCCCACCATTTTTTTACAGGGGAGGAACTTGCATATGTTGGCGCCGAGTTGGCCCAATCTAGTTTATCCTAGATCTTTGTCACGTGAAACCAACTTGTGGGATATCGTGAGTTAGGAATCTTCTGATGTTAGATTTGACCTTTTGCCCCTCCTTCAAGGTCATACGATGGTTCACTGGCTTTGGTGAGTTGTCTTTCCTGAGGATACAAATTTGCAATGGTTCTCCGATATGTAGGTCTTTTTAATTGTTGAGTAAAGTACACGCTCAACAAAATCAATTCAATACAAAAGTATAAGACCAGTTTATTGCACAAAAACTACAAATAACTTTATCATGGGACATTTTTTCCTTATAATATTATACCTTTTACCACAGACTCTATAATTTTAAGATTGAAACCTTTTTTGATTCTATTTACAATATGTTGACATTTCCTTGAAGCATCTATGGATATTATGTTTTTATGTTACCAGTACACAGTTGATGAATTTAGAGTAGGTTTCTGACCTTTAATTCAGTTTGAAAGCATTATTCAGATCATTAAGTAAGACCAAAGCACACCAGGCTTTTCTACAGAGATACCAAACATTCTACACAATTCCACACAACTATTTAAAGTATATATTTGTTGTTATTTTTGTCATTTGAAAACTAAATGTGATGAAATAGCCATCAAACTGAATCTGATGACATCAAATATCATTCTGTGCCATCATAGTCTCACAACAGTTTATCTAAGAAAAACCACTGGTGAACAAAACATACTGTCTGGAGCAGAAGGCTTAAGTTAAACTGGATTCATGTTAAACCAAGGCTTCCACAACAAAACATCAGTTACACAGGTAATAGCTTCTATTACCTTAATATTGTATTTTTAAACTCATTTTTACTCCACCAAAATGCCACTTTCTTGATGTATATTGAATTATCTCTTCTATATTACAAACCTTTTACACAAATTTCACAGTCCCACAAAGCTTGGGTAATGGAGATACTTGTATGTACACAAACTGTAGAAAGGAAATACTTCCAAACTGCCTTTGATAAAGGTCAAGCAAAGGGCAAAGTCGGTGTTTCAATAATGATAGCAGGATTTATAGAGCGCAAAATTGATACAGATCCTCTAATGTTGTTAAGTCCAAGAAGGGAGAGTCCAGGGACAGACATGGGTCAATATCCAAGAATAGCATCAGAGATGCCCGTACCCCACAGCCGGGGGAAATTGTTTTCAATACCATGAGATATAGAAGTAGTGAAACAGTATAGTATAAAGATAGGGATACTTTCAGAGCTGTGTCAGCTACAAAAAGGTCCAAATGATGTTTACGTAGAGAAAATAACATCTAAGTGAAAGAAAATGTATTTAACGATAAAGTATTAAAACAAGACAATACAACAGCAAGATGACAGCATTAATCAGTAAACTAAAAATTATGATGCACACCTACAACTCCTAAGCACTGTCCCTACCAACTATCAGCTTCCTACAATTTACGGTTTCAGAGATATTGCCTGGACAAAACTTTAAATGCCAAGGTTACTACAGCAAGATCAAAGGTCAAATCAAGGTCACACCATGACACTGCACACCTATAATCCCCAACACCTTACAGTTTCCGAGATATAGCCCAGACAAGATTTTATAGGTCAAGGTCACTATGGCAAGGTCAAAGGTCAAATCAAGGTCCCCCCATGACGTTGCACACCTACAGCCCCTAACCAATATCCCTACCAAGTATCAACTTCCTACACCTTACGGTTTCCGAGATATAGCCCAGACAAGATTTTATATGTCAAGGTCACTACACCAAGGTCAAAGGTCAAATCAAGGTCACACTATGACATTGCACACCTACACTCCCTAACCAATATCCCTACTAAGTATCAACTTCCTACACCTTACGGTTTCCGAGATATAGCCTGGAGAAGATTTTATAGGTCAAGGTCACTACAGCAAGGTTAAAGGTTAAATCAAGGTCACACCATGATGTTGCACACCTACACTCCCTAACCAATGTCCCTACCAAGTATCAACTTCCTACACTTTACGGTTTTCCGAGATATTGCCCGGACAAGATTTTCAAACTTAAGGTCACTACGGGAAGGTCAAATACCAAATTAACGTCAGACCGTGACGTTGCACACCTACGTCCCCTAACCAATGTCCCTACCAGGTATCAACTTCCTACACCTTATAGTTTCTGCCATACAGCCCGGACAAACTTTTTCCCACCACCCACCCATCCTGACACCATGGGTGAAAACAATACCCAGACAGCCCTTAAGGGCTGTGGGGTAAAAAGCACCAGCCAGGGTATGCCGTCCAAACAAGTGGGTCTTGAGCTGGCTTCTGATACCATTCATTGTCAAGTCGCTGTTAACAGCAAAGGCCATGTAAATCATGAAGTTTCAAACCCACAACTACACAGCTAAAGGTTGGCCATTCAGTCACAGAGGCTTTGACAAAGGTTACAGAGTTAACACTGGATCAGTTGGGGGTGTACTTTCACACACATACTAAAGTACTACACAGTTAATGTACTTCTGATAAATACTTTTCTTTTATTTCCTGTACTGTATTTAAAACTAAGACAATAAACTCAGCTTGGCATGACTTAGAGTTTTTATAATGTATTGTAAGGGCTTAAGGTCCAAATTGTAACATTTGCCACTATATATGCGAAGTTCACTTGTGAAGGAACACACAGTCCTGTTTGCTCAATTTTTGGGAAATTTGGCCACACTTTTAGGACTGCACTAGGTCTTTGATAACCCTGTATAAAGGTAGAAATTTCTTGCTTCTTACTCTAAATATGATTTTCTAAAAATGTTTGCACAGTAAGGTTCAGTGTGAACAAGTTATGATGCAATGACTGTTTGGTTACATTATGTGTCCTGATTAAACTGACACAGCAAAATACACAATATTTCAAATCCAGACCACAAGACTTGTTTTCCTAAAGCCTAACTTGACTTCCACGGAATATATTTCAAAAAAAAAAAAAAAAAATCAAAAAATAAAATTCATTGCAATAGGGGAGTGACCCTCACTAAACATGGCAAATTTCATGAAAAGCTGATCCCAATGTAAAGTCATTTTACATGGTGACATCAGGTAATTCCATAAACTCGAGGCTTTTATCTTTATATTTTTTATGCTAACAGGAGCCACCATATTAGATGCTGTTTCCTGTCAATGTACACACTAAACATAGCAAAGGCTCAATGTCAAGTCAAAATTCCATCTGCAAGGAATCAACCCTAATTATTTGCACTTGTCATGCAACTAAATTAATTCCACAACATTATATCATATGCTTGTAATCAATGCAGTTGTAATCTAGGAATTGTCTCCATCGAGGGAAACCAAATCAGATACAATCTACCCATTGGTAGGACTTTATTTCATTAAGAGTTACAATGTAGAAACCACACAAAATAGAGATGTTAATTAATTAACTATTTATTGTTAAAAGAGACATAGAATTTATTACTGCAATAGAACATGATAATATCACAAATTTAGGCCAAGTTCACATCAGCTTATAGTTTAATGAAAACTCTCCCCAATTACACTTGTGCAGTCTTATTCTTTGTACATGAAGTTTGTTCTCTATAATGCCATAGCCAGCCAGCTTGCTATGAGTAACATTCCACCATACGGGGTTACCTTCCTTATAGTCACATTGCCAGTCAAAGCATGGTAATAACAACTTCCACTGAACAGAATCATTCCACTGCACATCAGAGAGCCAACCTGCACAAACAACACAATTACAATTTACTTGAATTCAATTAACACCTACTTTAAAACATCCAGCACATTATTTTGTTATTTGAATATTCCTGCATTGGAGAATACTTTTCTACCCTATAAAATTTAACTGAAACCCAGAAAAAGAACAATTTATTCTTTTTGTAATTTGTGTTATGCCTAGTATATCATTAATTTATACTGTGACAGGTAGTTTAAAGAGCAGAAGAAATCAGTGTGTTCTGGTCAAGGTTCTGTGCTGTAAACTCCAGCAAATTGTAAGCAACTGTACCAACTTCTTCTATGGAGGTCAGGCAGGGATTTGAACCTCAATCTCACAATTGGGAGACCAGTGTTACCACTTATTTTTTGTGATTAATATATAGTCAGTAATTGTAACACACTGTAGAAGTGAAGAACTTTACTACACTTAATGCCAAAATGAAAGTTTCCATTGAAAAACAAGCCCTTTCAGCATATAAACGGTGATAGTGAAAATAAAAATTTTCAGCAAAACATTATATTTTTAACATTTTACAACCAGATATCTATATCTGCACAGAGTGTCATGTAATGTAAATCACACAAATTGTCAAAAATGTGCCCTCCTAGGAAACTGTCCTAGAAAACTACCCTCCTTAATTTTGTAGGGGTTCAAAACCGCCCTTCCTGGCGAAACCCATTGTATCATGATGTTTTAAGTATGCTTGGGTTAAATCTTCTACTTACTGAAGCTCTAATAATCAAAGTTACAGTCCTTCCATGTGGACGTGTGCTATAAGTTAATTCTACCATTTGCTTAGGCTTTGATAACCAGAGGTACAGTTCCAATCAACAGTTGACCTGGTTTTGTCAATCAGTGTATATAAATGTGGGCAACTATGATAAGTTGGCATCTTTTATCAGAGTAAAGTATTTATGAGTAAGTTCACTTCACAAACTAATTGTGGGAGAAATAACAAATACCAGAGAAAGATTTCAAATTTTTGTTTTCAGGACTTTCTTTACAAAATGTTTTCCCAAGTATATAAACTGGGGCAAGGCAGGCAGTTTTCCACCCCCACAACATTGAAGGAGGGCAGTTTTCTAGTAGGGCAGTTTCCTAAGATGGCAATTTTCTGTACACCTCCATGATCATGTTCAATTTGATAGGGCATGAAACTTCCAAGGGATCATGAATTTGTGACTTATACTCTACTTGATCAATCATGAATGACATTTGTGTGTTTCATTGTTCCAATGCCATTTACCATGGTTGTACATGTTTTTCAAATGACAATTTCTTTTTACCTACCAAAATAGGCCTTCTTGTCAAAGGAACTCCCAGTAAAGCTAGTGTGTGGAAAAAGTGATACCTGTTGCCAGTCTCAAACACCTGTTTATAAAGAACCACAGATACAGTGATGCATTTGTAATACAGTGGTTTCAATAATGTTGGTTAATTAACTATACTAAAACACTTATAGGGATTATAACCAAAGTTTTTATAAATTTATGCACGTGTCAAACTCAACAGTCTCAATCTCTTTTTTGCATTTCTCAACTATAACATTTTCCAGATGTCTGAATTTCAAACATTTTAACTATTTTTGGAAGAAAAATGATCAATATACACATACCAGTTTCAGTGCTGGGTCTGCTTCACTTGGTCGAAAAACTGTGAAAAAGAATACAATCTAAAATAAATGGTCACACCTTCACAAAGTGACATGCAAATGTGTAGCTTACAAAAATAGCAAAGTACTACATGAATATACATAAATATCAATTATGCAGATCAATAAAGTTTTCATTATTAAATATTTTTTGTTTTTAAAAGACAATGCCAGAGATCATATATTAAACTGTTATTTTTTTAAATATAATCTAATACAAAAGTTAAAGGAAAATTAATTTACATAGGACACAGAAATCCAAATATATATCTGGAATAACAAATTTAATTACTGGTTTAATCACTGCTCAGCCATGTAAGCTGTCACCTTTTCTAAAATGCTTCAAACTGAGCAATATGTATATTTAATCAAATGGTACAAGCATTTTGAAAAGAAAGCCATAAATGGTTCATATTGAAGTTTAAAAAATTCTCACAAAATGCCATTGACGAATTTCGCTGGGTGAGAAATTTAAATGTCTAAGCATAATACATGTAGTAACATTCTAGTCATGAAATCTATGCAGGGGTGGAGAGTCTTAATCAGAGACATAATCAGTCCTTGTTATCAAATGATAACATATACTCACACCCACATGGTTTAAAAACTGAACAAGATTTTCTTTTTTGGAAATGTTAAACACTGCAGTATTTTGACTATTACAAAAGAGGAAATAGATTACATCTAAGGTGCAGTGTCTACAACTCTGTAAATACTTTTTCCCTCCAACTTTCCAAATAGTACATGGGTTAGCATGAAGTGGGTCGATTTTTCAGATTTTTTGAGTGATGTATAAAAAGTAAAGTAGCTAGAAACATTATATTTGGCAGATATACAGAAGAAAGTGGTGTCAGCAACATTGCGTCAAAATTTTTGGATAACCTGTTTCTTTCAATTGTAAACTTGCATCAAATATTTGAAAAATAACTTCACCAAACATTCATGGAGTGGGTTGAATTTTTAGTCAAACATACTCCTCCTATATTCATATTTTGACCAAATCTATATGTTTTTTGGATTTGTTATATTTAAAAGTTCAAAAAAATGTCTACCAGAAAGAAAACAGCTATAATCTCATGATCAATAGATTTAGTTTGTGGGCGTGTCCTGATGGAATTTCAGTCAGGCTCTTCCCTCCGATGAAGACAAAAAAAAATTCAATTTAATAACTTAAATTATTAAAATAAACAAACATCAAAACATCAAAATCTGTAACTATATACTGTGAAACTTTTCCAATAATTTCATGACACAGGAATACAGCATACATTTACTTTGGTAGAAGTTCTTGAAAAATTGACCACTCCATGAATCAACCCACTTCATGCAAACCCATGTAGTACGATACTAGTATTAGTGTATTGGTATCAGCCATAGTTTATGATCCCATAAAAATTTTTGAAAGTGTAACTATCACAGTGTGGTTGTCTGCACTGTTGGCAGCTGATTGTTCGATCTGTACACTTTCTTAGGTTCCCAGAAGGGAAAATGACTGCCAGCTTGTCAAGCAATGAAATGTGGACATTATTAACATAATTGTGTCAAAGGCTATGTGTACCCTCATGTCACAAAAAGAAAGAATTCTTATCTATCTTGTCTTATTGACCTAAATCCTATATCACATAATATTGCTAATTTGAATAAGTTGAATAAAAATATAACAAAGTGTGAGATTATGGGAACTTTACAGTGATACTTGTTTTAACATGTTAAGTCACTGGATTTGCCCAAGCCTGGCAAAATGTGTTAGAGCAAGGCCCAGATTACATCACCTTTTAATTCCGCCAATGGCAAACATAAAGGTGGCATTGTGGAGGTGATGTTATGGTTTGGTGGCATTCTGACTGGTTTTCCCCAAAATATATATATGACATTTCACAAAACTCAACTGAATTCACCGCAGACCGCAGTGTGATTTTGGCTGCCATTTTGTCCCTTTATACTACAGAGGTTACAGAATGTAAATTTGCAGAAGTTCATCACCTGTAATTTTGAAAATTTTACCACTGGATTGTACACATATATTGAATATATATGTACAATGCAGTGGTAAAATTTTTATTGGAATTTTCGCTACAATTTTGGAATATTCGCTATTTGTCTTGGAATATTCACTACACAGTCATTGGAATATTCGCTATATGCTATAAATACAGTTTATTTCAATCTTTTATTGAACACACAGTGGCATATTTCAAATATATTTTATTGAACACACACTAGCATTTTATCTTTTATTGAACCGGCCATTTGAATACACATTATTAAAGCATTTTATCTTTTAAAGATCCATATAATATTTTATTCAACACAGGTTATTGAAATGGTTACACATCTAACATATATTACAACTGTGATACAAACATTACAAGATGCACTTGTTGAGCGTTAATAATATTCAGATTTAGATTCGATGCACAGGCATCCCAGTGAATTTTAAGGAAAAAGGTTTAAGGTTTTTTAAAAGGCTATTTCGGAAGAAAAAAATGTTTTAAATCTGAAAAAAAAGGTTTTTTCCTATTAATAATACACTCACATTGTTTTGAAATAGCAGTTCTAAAAGATACAATCACTTAATAAGCAGTAAGGCCATAAGTATAACTTTTGTAAGAGAAAGTCTGGACTTAGCTTCTGCCAATAACTACTAAATTGTGTCAACTCGATACCAACAAATATCAAGACAGGTTATCTCTTACACCACAGACATGGATTGGGTCTTTTTTGCAGTGTGATTCACAAAAATTATAAACCATTTTTCAGCTCAGTTTATGCAAGCTATGAGATAAAAATAGGAAAAAATTTATATCAACAGAATGAACAGATAATCACTTTCCAAACAATCAAAATATATGAAAAATGTGGAAAAAGTAAGTTCCCAGGTGGGATCTTTATGGGCTTTAAAAATTGTCTAAATGTAAACTAACTTTGAATTTGTCATATATGAATAGACATAAATCTCCCCAGGTGAGATTTTAGCTGGGTAAGCTGCCTTAAAGTGGTAAACATTGCATGAAATTTGTCCCAGTGGGAATGTTTTAGAAACCTTAAGGTGACCTTAAAATTTAGACTACAGGGCTAAAATTTTCCACAGACAAAGGTAGCACATACAAGTTATATCTAGTATAGTTTGAGGCTGGTCAGACTTTGCATTTCAAAATTACAACGCAGAATTTGTGAAAAAAAACCCAGAAACAAGCAATCAGTGCCCCTGAATGGGCTCTGTGTCAGCTGACTCTGAGTTTCAGAGTAGAAGTGAAAGCAGAAAAGGACACAAAAATTGTGCCCTGGAAATGGTATTCAGTACCAAGTTAACTGTTAAGGTGTAAAAAGTAGATGAAAAACATATTTAAACAAAATACTGTAAATGTAATAGTTTTCGAGTTAGAACTGAACGCAACAGGGAAAACCTGAACATAGCTATTCCAAGCAGCAAAGACAGCAAACTGGATAGTTGGTTTTCAATTTTCATATAAACATAAATGAAAACCAGTGACAGAAGTACAAGAACCGGTTACCAAAATGTCACATATTTCATATCAAACGCATAAAATATTGCACAGAAGTGCTTAATATATTTACTTGTGTAATATTTTGTCAATATACAGTGAAATAATATCCAAAACTTCCAATTTTAATGACAAATAAACCGCCTTTTACTTGCGTTTACGTTTCATGTACACACATAGAAAATGATACATTTTGGTATATACTAATTCAAACGAATCTGGTTTTCATCGAATTTTCATTTTTGGGACCTGGTTTTCAAATTTTCTTTCAATGGTAACACAAGCTATACCTCATCTATGCAATAAGCTACAGGTCTGCAATTTTCCTGTGCTATGGCTGTTCCGAAAGTAGGTGAATTACATCTGAAAACAAAATACTCTAAATGCAATAGTTTTTAAGTTACAAATAATTTACTTAACAGTGAGAATCGGAAATGTTCAGCTATGCAATGAGCTACAGGTCTGCAATTTCACAATGTTATAGCTGACCCAAAAGTACGTGAATAGCATATTTCAACAAAATACTCTGAATGTAATAGTTTTCAAATTACTAAACAGTGAGAACCTGACAGTAGCTGTTCCTCAGCTATGTCATGAGTTTCAGGTCTTACCATTTTACATTGTTATAGCTGTCCCAAAAGTAGCTGAATAACATATTTATACAAAATTCTCTAACTGCAGTAGTTTTCAAGTTACAAGTGATTTTACTCATTACGGAAAGTACTGAAAAGTCAGAAAGTAGCTATTACTCACTTTGCTATTGGGAATGTCTCCCAAGTTACTATGTTATAGCTATGGAAAAAGTAGCTGAATAACATACTTTAAAAAAATGCTCTAAATGCAAACCTTTTCAAGCTGAAAGCGATTTAGTGAATGATTTCATGAATTTTAATGCATTAAAATTATTTCAAAAATGCATAAATAATTAAGAATGATCCTTGTCTGATACTCACACAAGGGAATCTACTTGTGACCTAGTATATATATGCAAGATAAGAGAGAAATCCCTGTAAATAGCCAATGAGAAAACTGTGATAAGGTGTTGAAATTTTTACACTTTCGGTGGGGGTGCCTCACTTGTAAATGGCTCTGGGGAAAAGATGAACAAACAGATCTGCATGCCTCGAACAATTTTTCATCCTCTACAGATGAGGCATCTTTTAATAGAAAGTAGAAACAGCATGTCTCTGGGCCTTGTCTTTTTGGAGGATAAGTTGTTCATGCATATGCATATGCGTACACACATGCATACACATATGCCGCAGAGCGATGCCATTATGTCAGCTGACTGATAAGTCAGCTGAAATAAGAAGTTACCCAAATAGGGTCTTTATGAGCATCATACAATATCAACTTAAAGCCTTGATTTTTGGCAAATGAAAAAGTCTGTTCAAACTTGCCATTTCCAAGTTACAAGGAAAGTATGCGAAAAAAATCCAGCAAAAAATCCTCCACATGCTTATGGCTAAAATAGGGCACACGCTGAAAACCAGTTGCCAACCACATGCCAAATCTGAATTGAATCTGTCAACCCAATTTTAAGATACTGGGAGTTTATGGTCACCTTACAATAGGGCACACCTTGAGGACCAGTTAAATCCACACGTCAAATTTGAATTTAATCTTTCAGCCATTTTTGAGATAATATCCAGAAACAAAAGTGTGATGACGACGCCGAAGCCACAGGAGAAAGGACAAAACAATCCCTATATGCCACCCAGCATAAATGCTGGTGACACAAAAAAGTTGAAAAATATATAAGTGAGGTCTTTAATAGGTCTAAACACAATTTTTAACAAAACATAAATTCTTGATTTTTCAACATATGTAAGAAGAATATATTAATGTGCTCTCAGATTTTAGCCACATAGTTTGTGACCTGGGGGCTTTAAGCGGCCAAGGTCCATTTCTGACCTTAAGGTGGCTATAACCTCTGAATTATTGGGAGATTAAGGTCACCTTAAAATAAGTTCATCTCCAAATATATTTGTGTGCAAAGTTTGAATGAAACTTGAGTTATTACGCACATATATGACAAATGGGAATATAACAAATATATACCTTCCTACTCTTTAGGCTTTCTTAGAGACTGATTACTGCTGTTTCAGACTGTTAGCTCCTCTCAGAGTCTCAGACCAAACATTTTTGTTGGTGTCACAATGTCAACTTCACTCTGTGGTCTGATTAGAAGTTAAACAGTCTGAAATACTCACTTATAGCTATATACACATTAAATATATGCACAATAAAATTAAATTTTTATCGGCATTTGACTGCTGGGGAAAAAAAGGATTTAGCTTGAAAAAAAAAGGCTTTCACGCCATTTTTCAGCTTAAAAAAAGTTTTTCTTGCAAAAATGAGAAAAAAAAAAAAATTTTTTCTCAGTAAAAAAAGGCCAAAACCTTTTTTAAAGGTTCCCCTGGAATGCCTGGATGCACCTTTTAGGGAATTTATAAATAATACATCATGAAGTATTCTTGCTTCTTTTGAAATGAAGCATCAGTTACACAAGCTAATCCCTTAAAAGAATGCTATTCACCTTTGATCTTATTTAGTCTTTTACTGATCATATTTTAAGGTGTCCATAAATAATATACATGTATCATAAAGTGTTTTATTTGAGCTTAGGATTTAAGATTTGTTTACTACTCATAAAAGCACATCCTTTCCTTGTTAATTTGATACCAGACAAGTCTATATGAAGTTATGAGACCCACCTCTCCTTAAGTTTACTTTCAAATAACTTATGATTGTTGTACCTATTTCCAGTCTATTGTTAAAAGTGTGCAGTCTTTTTGTGCCTTAACATTTGAAACATTTCAGCACACTTTTCTTGTGCCACAAAATCCTGTGTATAACCAAAAACACTTCTATTTTAAGATATATATATATCTTCTGTTAATATTTTTGCAAAAAAAACATGCATAAGTCTGACATTAAAACCAATTAGACTGGAAAGTGGAATGGACCGGATTCTGGTTCATGAAGGATACATGCGTGAAATATTATAGTGAATTACATATCACTTATCATTTTAGTTAAATTATGAAAATTGATAACCAAATTACCAATTCCACTCTCATGTAGCGAAAATTCCAAGGCAAACAGCGAATATTCCAAGACAAACAGTGAATATTCCAAGACAAACAGCAAAAATTCCAAGACAAATAGCAAATATTCCAAGACAAATAGCGAATATTCCAAAAATATAGTGAAACTTCCAAATAGTGAAAATTCCTGAAACATGTTTGGGAATCCTATATGTTTGTCACTATTTGTTTGTCACAAGAACAAGCTTCATAATTTGCAAATATGTTATTCTTTGTACCCTTCATAAAAAGTAATTAATATCTCTTAAATTCCATGAAGAGGGTGCCTTATAAAACTCGGAGCTCCGGAGGTGCGGTCGGAGGGGTGCGGTGGGTGCGGTGGGGTGCGGTAAAAATATTTGTACAATAAGATATTGCTGGATCATATCTCTGTAAAATGTTGTTAGAAACCCCATTGTAGCCTCACGTTTTCATCACTCTGTAGATGTACAACTACCAGCATTTGATATTTTATTTGTTTTATTTTAAATATTGCGAGAAGACAGAGTGAGGTGCGGTGACAGTAAAATATTGCTGGATCATATCTTTGTAAAATATTGTTAGAAACCCCATCGTAGCCTCATGTTTTCATCACTCTGTGGGTGTACAACTACCAGTTTTTCATATTTTATTGTTTTAAATATTGCGAGAAGACAGAGTGGGGTGAGGTGACAGTAAAATATTGCTTGATTATATGTACGTATTTGTAAAATATTGTTAGAAACCCCATTGTAGCCTCACGTTTTCATCACTCTGTAGATGTACAACTACCAGCATTTGATATTTTATTTGTTTTAAATATTGCGAGAAGACAGAGTGAGGTGCGGTGACTACGTACAGCATTGGAGGTGGGGGGGGGTGCGATGGGGTGCGGTAAAAATATTTGTACAATAAAATATTGCTGGATCATATCTCTGTAAAATATTGTTAGAAACTCCATTGTAGCCTCACGTTTTCATCACTCTGTAGATGTACAACTACCAGCATTTGATATTTTATTTGTTTTAAATATTGCGAGAAGACAGAGTGAGGTGCGGTGACAGTAAAATATTGCTGGATCATATATTTGTAAAATATTGTTAGAAACCCCATTTTATTTGTTTTAAATATTGCGAGAAGACAGAGTGAGGTGCGGTGACAGTAAAATATTGCTGGATCATATATTTGTAAAATATTGTTAGAAACCCCATTTTATTTGTTTTAAATATTGCGAGAAGACAGAGTGAGGTGCGGTGACAGTAAAATATTGCTGGATCATATATTTGTAAAATATTATTAGAAACCCCATTTTATTTGTTTTAAATATTGCGAGAAGACAGAGTGAGGTGCGGTGACAGTAAAATATTGCTGGATCATATGTCTGTAAAATATTATTAGAAACCCCATTGTAGCCTTATTTTGTCACCGCACCATTGAATCCGAGAATTGTACGAGTACATTATGATCACTGTCACCGCACCCCATCGCACCTCCAATGCTGTAGTACTTGTACACCCACAGAGTGATGAAAACGTGAGGCTACAATGAGGTTTCTAACAATATTTTACAGAGATATGATCCAGCAATATCTTACTGTAACCGCACCTCACTCTATCTTCAAAAAAAAACAAATAAAATATGAAATGCTGGTAGTTGTACACCCACAGAGTGATGAAAACATGAGGCTACAATGGGGTTTCTAACAATATTTTACAAATATATGATCCAGCAATATTTTATTGTACAAATATTTTTACCGCACCCCCCCCCCCCCCACCTCCAATGCTGTACTTAGTACTTGTACACACAGAGTGAAGAAAACGTGAGGCTACAATGGGGTTTCTAATAATATTTTACAAATATATGATCCAGCAATATTTTACTGTCACCGCACCTCACTCTGTCTTCTCGCAATATTTAAAACAAATAAAACATCAAATGCTGGTAGTTGTACATCTACAGAGTGATGAAAACGTGAGGCTACAATGGGGTTTCTAATAATATTTTACAAATATATGATCCAGCAATATTTTACTGTCACCTCACCTCACTCTGTCTTCTCGCAATATTTAAAACAAATAAAATATGAAAGACTGGTAGTTGTACACCCACAGAGTGATGAAAACATGAGGCTACAATGGGGTTTCTAACAATATTTTACAAATATATGATCCAGCAATATTTTACTGTCACCGCACCTCACTCTGTCTTCTCGCAATATTTAAAACAAATAAAATATCAAATGCTGGTAGTTGTACATCTACAGAGTGATGAAAACGTGAGGCTACAATGGGGTTTCTAACAATATTTTACAAATATATGATCCAGCAATATTTTACTGTCACCGCACCTCACTCTGTCTTCTCGCAATATTTAAAACAAATAAAACATCAAATGCTGGTAGTTGTACACCAAGATCTATATCAGGTGCAGTGGCAGTATCAAGACAACCAATCAGAGGAGGGGTGCGGTAAAAAGGTGCGGCTCCGAGTAAAGCTCCAACTCCAGCTCCAACTCCGAGTTTTATAACCAGCCCATGAAGAGAATATTTGATATGTAACTGGAAATTGTATTATCGCCCAGCACAGACAAAAACAGTCTACTCCCAAAGGTTGTGATATGAAAAAAAGACATTTATTCAAACGATTCATACACACCATGAGCACCATAAGCGCCTAATATCACGGCCATGGCCCCAGATATGCCTGCTAATCTTATGATTCCACCACCGCTTCTTGGATACATTTCATGAACTTCTTTAATCACCACCTGTTCTATTTCTTTCTTCTCTGGCAACAAATTGTAGAAGGCCTGAAATGTTCCTGAAACTATATTGACTAAAGCATCTGTCATTTTGGATGAGTAGTGAGAATTGTCTGCTTGAGGATGAAGGCCAATTTACATTTTCTTCTTGAAATGTCAAAATTTTTAACGAGACTGACGCAACTTTATCCGAAAAAGTTCATAGAATAATTTTATTTTTGCCGTCTATATGACACAACCGGTTTAAATGTTTTATTTAGTGTTTTACGTCAAGCCAAGTACCTTTGTATCGATCATATTGTGGCAGTAGTTGGAAGGCCAGAGGAAACCAGAACAAAAATGCGGACTAAAATTTGATTTGGAATGATTTGAATTCCGATCTCAGAGATTGGAGGGGAATGTGTTAACACAACAAGACCGTTGCACCTATTAATTCATGTAATTCTTTTCAAAGGTACAAGATTTCCAGGGTACTCAAACTCATATATTTTCACTTCAGAGGCCCACACTCTACCAGGTGAGCTTTAAGATAATTTCTAATAGCAAAGCCAGTTATAGTAACTTAATATTTTTTTTGATTCTGTCACAGGTTATATTCCTAGCTCTAACACACATATTTCAAACATTGACTTAGATTGAAAATTATGACAAAGTAAGGGTTTCTTCACAGAATAACCTGTTCAGAAATTATCTCTGCTAGCTCCTCTTTTGGAATTAGTTGATATGTACCACAGATAAGCAAATAAAAAGTTTCCCTGCAACAATTTCATTTCTTAAAATTTAAGACAAATGAAATGCTAACTGTCTTTTTACACTTTCACACCCCCATGGTTCTGATTATTATCATTAAAAAATCAGTCCTATGCAATCACCAGTCAATATCTCCACACAGTAAGATGCCACAGTTAAATACAAAGCATATGATATTTTCAAAGTAAATTGGGGAAATCTCATGGCTTCAAGTTAATGGTTTCAAAGTTTTTCTTGGATGCCATATGTATTACAAGATGAACTCAAATGAAAGAAATATTTATAATAAATAGTATTCAGGATCATTTCTTCAATTAAAGTAAGTGTTTCAATTGAAATAATTCCTTGACACTGACATTTGAACCTTGATCTAATCTAATCTAATCTGATCTTCTGCTTTGCAAGCTCAATATCTTCCCCACAAAGGGGAAATCAGTGCGCTAATTAAACCATTTAATTATCAAAGGGAGATTCAAGGGGCGTTCAAGGTCATTAATCCAGAATTGCATAGAGTGAGAGAAATTTGCTGGTAAAAGTGTTATGTATAACTGGGTGTCATTGGCGTAAAAGTAACAGTTGATGCTACTGTGGGAATAAATGATTGAGCTGATTGGGTAAGTGTAGAGAGAGAACAGAATTGGTCCAAGGACGGAGGCCTGGGGAACTCCATACTGGAGTGCAGCAGGATGCGAGAGTGTACTACCTACCTTGACCGAGTGTGTCCTTCCCGACAGGTATGATTTGAATCAGCCAAGTGCTAGCTCAATGATTCCATAATAAACATTGAGTCTGTCCAAGAGAATGGTGTGGTCAATGGCATCAAAAGCGGCAGATAGATCCAGAAGGGTAAGGGCAGTGACAGACCCTTTGGCCATATTAAGAAGAATATCGTTATGATCTGAACTAGAAATAGGACTGTTACTGGTAAGGACATCTTCAGAGCTTTTCATATTTATGGACCTTTACAAAATCAATCAGTCATATCTCATCTGGAAAATCCTTTTGAATTTATTTAGTTTATTGCAGATGGATAAACATCTTTAGATATCTTGTTAGTTACACTTAATAAGACACTTTAATTTAATAACCTCATTATAAGAAAAAGAGCTTTGAAGATGCATTAAAGCAACTATTCTTGATCACTCAATCAGAAGAGCAAACAGTGATCAATAGTTCAGAGTCTGCTGAAATACATAACTACCCTCTGAGCCACCAAATCCTTTGATATACCTTTCCCACATTAAAAACAGGATGCTTAAACAACTGTGGTAACAGGAGACAAACTAAAAATAATTGGAGGATCCGATTTAGGCAGTTCATGAAATGCCTATTTTATAAGTTAATCAGGGATTTCATGAAATGCCTGGAATCTTTTGGCACTTCGTAAAAAAATGCCTGATTACACAGTTTGCTTGTAACACATACAAAACTTGATCACTCGATCTCTTCTACAAACTTTAAGTTGATAAGATTATTATCTATCTCATTGTGGTATATCCGTTACAAACTCAATACAAAAGTGACTGAAAAATAAGCAATAATATAATATAAATGCAAGAAAGGAATGCTTCAGAAAATGCATGTGCATCATGTCTTTTAAGTTGCGTAAAAAGCTGGTACAAATAAATGAATGACAAAAGGTACCTGAACAGGTCAAAATAAAAAAATATACTGATACACTTCAGAGGTGTTTATCATAAGAGTTAAAATAGTCTACTGCTTGTCCTTTTCCCTCCGCCTAAGGGATCATTGGTATTTTATAAAAACACTGCTTGATTGAGTTATCTGAGCTATTGTTATTAAATCAGTGATGTGTTTACAAATACGTATTGTACATAGGCCAAACTCCCTCAATTGTTTCAATACATAGGCATGTTGATTGATGAATAACTACATACTATAAGCTCCAGAGATCCTCAGTGGGTCCAGTGGCTTCGCAGTTTTGGCATCTCTTTGCAGGCTCTCACCATAGAAATTGTATAAAAAAACTTTTTATATTTTTAAAGCTCTCACCACTGTGTGAGTTAAAGTCCCATAAATGAGAATGCTGAGGACCTGCCCCAATATGACCATGGCTGTTGATTGGGATGTAAAACACTAACTTCTTTCATATTTATACTTACTTCTTTATAGCATATAATCTGCAAATATATCTATATTAATTTAATGGCAATTTTTTCATATTAGGGCAACACTTACAATAAACATCAAAAGTGTTTTCAAAAGGTTTAAAAATTTAGAAGTGTGTCTAAAACCTATAAGAAATAGTTCAAGAAATAGAGGTTTGACTTGAAACATTTTCAAACATTTCCAAAATAACTGAAGGCTGTGAATGGTTTTTGAATAAAATAGCTCTAAAATCTTTTACTGTGAATATTTATCAAACGATTTTAAAATAGCCCAAGAAATGAAGGTTTGTCTGGAAATGTTTTTCAAATATTAATAATTAAATCTTTGTTAAACAGTCAACAAATAACATTCAAACAGCATTTTAAAAAATGTTCTGGAAATGTTTGATTTGAAAAGTTTTACTAACATTCCTTTGCGGCTGGTTTGCCTACCCACTGCTATGTAACATTTTAGAAAAAAAATGTTTTCTGTTCATTATTTTAATAACGTTTTATTTCAAAAACATTTGTACCCATATTTTCATAAAACCGTATTAAATGTTAGCCTTCAAACATTTGCAAACAAAGATAGCAGCGAGTAATAATTGGGGATTTTAGAGAACTTTGCTACAAAATTAAACAAAATACAACACTTGTTAATGTAATAATTGAATGAAAAGACAGTTATTAAGCTACTATCTCAAAACATTAGAAATATAATGGGGTTTAATTTGACCTATGGCCCCAGGATTAAATTTGGAAAACAATGCTGAAGTAATATTTCTGAGACACTGTGATCATTTCGTTTGCAGCATTTTGTCAAAACGTTTGATAACTAGCTACATAAAACATTTTAAGAACCTACTATAATAAGTGTTTTAACCATTATTTTGGAACATTTATTTTTATAAATAATGCTTTTCACTTTAACTCTTATGTTTTGGATAGCATGACTGTGACAATATATGGGAACTTTGTACATTTCAGAGTGTGATCCAGATCCTTTCTAAAAGTTAACAACTTTTTAACTTGTCAGGGCACACCCACAAAAAAATCAGAAAGATCAGTTCATTAGTTAAGGAGAAATGATAAACACAGATAAAGAAACAAACATACCCAAAAACGTTATCTCCTTGCTGGAGGTTACGACCTGCAAAGTGAGCTATGGTCATGTCATATGATCATACACAACCTGTACACTGGTGACGAGTATGGTATTAGTTAGTTGAAACTGCTGATCTCAATGGCCTCTTTCATTTGCATTCATGTAATACTTCAGGCTTGCCTGGTGATTACCCCATAAACCAAACTTCAGTTGGCAACAACCTGTCGTGTCTACCATTATGTTTCCACCACTTTGAACAGAATCTATTGTTTTTGGGGTACCTTTTACAGGTGACAGTTTAGATTGTTGCCAAAATTATTAAATAGTGGCCACATTCAATATATTATCATGTAAGATGCCTCAGTGAAAAGCCGGGGCCGGATTCACGAAAGGTCTCAAGTCTTAGCCAAATCTCAGCTGAGATTTTGCTCAAATCTGAGATTTTTGTCTCAGGTGAGATTCTGCTTAAGTTGAGATTCACGAAAGGAATCTCAGCTGAGACAAAAATCTCAGCCAAGTTTTGAGTCTGGACCAATCAAAACTGATGTAACATTTTGTTGAGATTAGTGGAAAGTGTACACATTTATATTTTACCACTCTACCATATACACTCACATTTTAGAATATTTTCAATCAAGCAAAACGTCTTTTTACTATAATTTGTACTGATGTTCAAAAGAACTGATTATAACAACAATACAAGCCACTCATGTAAATTTGTAATGTAAACATTTACTGTTGTATTTGTACAA
Source organism: Sabellastarte sp. h YS-2021 (assembly GCA_964017235.1). Lineage (NCBI taxonomy): Eukaryota > Metazoa > Annelida > Polychaeta > Sabellida > Sabellidae > Sabellastarte > Sabellastarte sp. h YS-2021. The sequence goes on along the minus strand of OZ024937.1, from coordinate 48,716,032 downwards.
ACTCTCAATATATATTCATATTTTGTGTTGCAAGTTAAATAATATGTCACACTTCACTATTTTCATTTTGTTTTGTCACTTTTTATTACATGTATTCTATTTTATGAAAAGTTAAGTCAACCCCTAGACAGTCTTAGATTTGAGACCAAATCTGAGAAAAATCTTAACTTGAGATCTTTTGTGAATCCCAGCTGAGCAAAAGGTCTCAAATCTGAGACAAATCTAAGAAAAATCTTAGATTTGAGACAAAAATCTCAGATTTGAGACCTTTTGTGAATCCGGCCCCTGGTATTTTATCATTTTGCTATCACCTCGCTTTCTGTGGGTTCCAATTCAGCTCATGGTAACGCCTGGGTCTGTATTCACAAAGAGGGGGCTCAGTGGTGTAGCTGTTAGAGTGCTTGCCTCCAACCTCTCAGGCCGTCGGTTCGAATCTTGGGCTGGGCGCTTCATGTTGGAAAGTTGGTAGTTACTTGCCGATGCCCGGTGGTTTACACTGGAGAATCTTGACCAACTAGTATGCACTGGTTCCTCCACCCGTAAACTACCCATCGAAATATGACACTGGCTGTTGAACGCGATGTAAAACCACAAATAAATCTAAATTTGTATTCACAAAGATTTTAAGAATTATTCTTAGAATTGCACTTAGGTTTAAGAAAAATCCTATGCTAAGAATTTTCTTATTCTTAGAATAAAATCCTATTCACAAAACAATTCTTAGCTGAGAATAATTCTAAGAATAGAGTGAAAAAGAAATCTATGCAATTCTTAGAATTTTTCTCAGACTATGTGTAATTCTAAGAAAAATTCTAAGAATACAGATCTTGGCCTATGTGAACAGAAAGTTGGAAATTTGGAAATAATATAAAGAGGCTGCATTTCATTACAGTACACACAATAGACAATTTAATATGGAACACTCTGTTCTGGATGTCGATTTGCAATCAAAACAACTATTTTTCTTAAGCTAAGCATGCTATGTGCCAGTCTTAGATTTAAATTAATTCTTAGAATATTCTAAGAATAAAAACAATTCTTAGAAAAATTCTAAGAATAAGTATAATTCTAAGAATAAGAATCTTTGTGAATAGGAAAATTCTTATTCTTAGAATTTTTCTAAGAAAAACGACAATTCTAAGAAAAATTGTAAGAATAAGACTAATTCTAAGAATAAGAATCTTTGTGAATATGTGCCCTGGGCCTGTATTCACAAAGATTCTTAGAATGTTTCTTAGAATTACACTTAAGTCTAAGAATAATTCTTAGCAAAGAATTGCACTTAGGTTTAAGAAAAATCCTATGCTAAGAATATTCTTATTCTTAGATTAAAAACCTATTCACAAAACAATTCTTAGCTAAGAATAATTTTAAGAATAACGATAAAAATAATTGTGTGCACAGGTTAGACTAAGTGTAATTCAAAGAAAAATTCTAAGAATCTTTGTGAATACAGGCCCAGAAGTCACTTTCTACATGTGGATGCAATTCTGGTGTCAAGAATAAGAGATTTGTGCATATAGCAATTTCATATTCTTAGAAAAATTCTAAGAATAAAAGCCATTCTTAGAAAAATTCTAAGAATAAGTATGATTCTAAGAATAAGAATCTTTGTGAATAGAAAAATTCTTATTCTTAGAATTTTTCTAAGAAAAATGACAATTCTAAGAAAAATTCTAAGAATAAGACTAATTCTAAGAATAAGAATCTTTGTGAATACGGGCCCTGGTGTATTGGGGATATGCTTTGATATGACCTTGGCTGCCAAAAGGGATGATTAATTTTGACTCTTGTGTCTTTTGCTTTATCCTGGACACATTTTGTCATTTCACGGTTTGCACTACAGATTAAGTCTGTTCACCTTCATTCTCAAAGGTGTTAACAAACATGTAGATCCAATGAAAATGTATTGCCTACAGCTCATTCCATTCAAGACTGTACTGAATCCACAGACCCAAAAGCAAACCCCCAGTTCCCAACCCAAGTTCAGAGAATAATAGTCCAAACACAACAAAGTCTAAATGAAAACAAATTTCGGTCAATCTTCACATCAAGTATAATCACAAAAAGAACAGTCAAAATCTTTGAGAAAAGTTTAATAAAGAGTTGTGGCAGATTTACTTAAAACTACAGAGGTTGCCACGTAGAAATATACAACCCATTTGCAATATGTTTAAAAATATAAAATAGGAAAAGATTAAAACACAGTGAAATTAAACAGCATGTCAGCATATCTTTACATTTCTTTAAGATTGACAGCTGAGTCTAATTTGCACCATGAGACTCTATTTCATGCCTAGACACTCACATTTCATCTTGAATTAAAAGTCATTTTAATACAAAAACAACTATATTCAAGATTCAGAAATAACTACTAGGGATGTTGACACTAGGGATGCTTGAAACTGCTGTACATTCTATAGTGCTTGTCACCTTTGATTCTAGGGCCTAGATTAACCACTGTCAAATGCAAGGGGTTTTCTTTAAATCTAATATTAGTCTTAGATTTTAGATATTTATCTCAGCTGGCACTCACTAGAGTTCTCAGACTGACTTTTGTTTGGAATTCGTCTTAAATATGCAACTTTAGTAATGTTACATCGGTTTCTAGCTTTGCTGCAGTGGTCACAAACTTTGCAAAATTTTGATTGACATTGACAGTTTGTACATTCCATTACAACACGAAGAAATCTCAAAGCTGAGATTTCCTTTGGATTCAAGTCTGACAACGTGCATCACATGTGTCATAGAAAACTACAATTTTCTTTTTATGTACACTTATAATAAAGTTTTACTTGTCTCAAAGTAATATCTAACTTAATCTTGTGTGTTTATAGTGCGTATAATCTCTGTTCTATGATGCTGAGACAGATTAAAGCCAATGCAAGTTTTGGTAAAATCGATAGAAAACAATAGCTTAGGTGGTCAAAGCCAACATTGTAAATAGCCAATGTGTGGCGTAACTATGTCTTTTTCCAGTTAACAATAAAATAAATGTTTTGTAACTTTGGTTTCTTAAATTAAGTTTTGTTTAGCTAATCAAATCTGGACCAAAATATAAAATAACAGACACACTGACTTGTTTTAGACTATGTAAACTCCCACTCTAATCCCCCAACAGGGGGCTCATGCAGTGGTGTAGGGGTTAGAGTGGTCACCAGTTTGAATCTCGGCCTGGGCACTTGAAGTTTGAGCTTGATAGTTACCAACTTGTATGCACTGGTTCCTCCACCCGTAAAATACCTGTCACAATATGACCCTGGCTGTTGAACAAGACATAAAACAAAACAAAACCAAAAAAATCTAAATCTAATCCACCAACACACACTCAAATGAGGGAATTGTTAGCAATGAAATGGGTGTGCAAACGACAGGTGGAGTCAGTTTCTTTGAAGGGTATCATTATCTTTAAATAATATTTTACCCCCATTCCACCCACTAATCCTAGACAAACATATACTGCTGCAGAAACATAGGCATTAATTGCACAAATAAATCCCATGTGGGAAGTGACTCCTGTCAAAATTTAGCTGGCTAAAACTGTACTTTGTATAACACTTGTTATTGTACATTTAACTCTACTCTATGAGTAATGTCTATATTATAGATTTCTCTTGAAAAATGGTGGTGGGGTTTGATGATGATTGTAAAATTCTGAAAATAGACTGAAAATTTCAGTTTCTGTCATGTTTAATTATATTAAATCTGTATTACAGTAAAATACTTTCTTTAATATGGTTTTTCTTCATTTACGAAAGCTGCACCTTGCTTAAAGGACAGATTTCTATGTTTAGAAGGCCCACTTTTTTGTTTCAGTTTGCCTATCTTTCAAGTTTATTTTGAGTTTTTACAAACATTACACTGGGGTACACAGAGCAATACATGAATCTCTGAGATTGGAATATCTAATAAGTTTATTAGATTTCGGACCTCGGAGCAGTACCCAAATCTCCTATATTGGACTTTAGAACTTGAAATTCTACCAGATTGCAATTGGACTTTCTATGGTGACATATATATATATATATATATATATAGTATATATGTTGTATTGAATGTGGATAACCATTGAATGTATACATCCAGTAATGTCTATATTATAGATTTCTCTTGAAAAATGGTGGTGGGGTTTGATGATGATTGTAAAATTCTGAAAATAGACTGAAAATTTCAGTTTCTGTCATGTTTAATTATATTAAATCTGTATTACAGTAAAATACTTTCTTTAATATGGTTTTTCTTCATTTACGAAAGCTGCACCTTGCTTAAAGGACAGATTTCTATGTTTAGAAGGCCCACTTTTTTGTTTCAGTTTGCCTATCTTTCAAGTTTATTTTGAGTTTTTACAAACATTACACTGGGGTACACAGAGCAATACATGAATCTCTGAGATTGGAATATCTAATAAGTTTATTAGATTTCGGACCTCGGAGCAGTACCCAAATCTCCTATATTGGACTTTAGAACTTGAAATTCTACCAGATTGCAATTGGACTTTCTATGGTGACATATATATATATATATATATATATAGTATATATGTTGTATTGAATGTGGATAACCATTGAATGTATACATCCAATGGGTCAAACTATTGAATGTGTACATTCAATGGGCAAATTATTGAATCTGTACATTCAATGGCTGAGCTGTGGAATGTGTAGATTCAATGGCTAAAATCATTGAATGTGTACATTCAATAACCCAAGTCATGTATAAATAATTAAATATGAAATGTTGTATAGATTGCAAAGAATTAATTTATAACCTAGACTGGGTATTTTTAGCATAATAATAAACAATTAACTGGAATAAAGGTGGTACATTTCACAAATTAACAAAAAGAAGGGTCTGTCTACAACATTAAATCTAATAAACATATTTGTTATAACATAAGTTTCATATATTTCATCAAATTATTTTCTTTACTGTCTTGATATTTTGCTAATTACTTAATATTACATAATAAACTTTTTTGGCATCATTCTGCTATTGCACAGAAAATTAACTTATTTCTACACATCATTCCTTTCTGATCAAAGCCTTTACGAAAGCTGTATAATAACCTTTAAATTAATCCACAAATATTAAAACATTTCGCCTCTCAATCAAATAATGAAAGAGAAACAGTTCAAGGCTGAGTAGTAATTTTGTGGTCTTTAAGTGTATGATTGTAAAATGTGACATCAATTTTTCATCTAATTATATGTGGAATTTTCTTAAATTGTAATTAGCCCCACAGTATAATTAGAAAACATATGAAGATAGAATAAACAATGTTTCTTATAAGACATAACTGTGTGACTGCCTACAGATAATAAATTTCTTGCAAAAGTTTATTTTTAAGTTGATATCAACAGATGTGATATAAAAAAATGACAAAAATAAGTACATGTAACATTTTATGCAGTATCAATTGCTTATTCATTTGTTAGAGTCATATACACATTCAATGACTCTGACTGTTGAATGTGCACATTCCACAGTTAAACTATTGAATGTACACATTCAATGGCTGCTTGCTATTGAATGTGTACATTCAGTGCCTTGGCCATTGAATGTACACATTCAATGACTACCCCATTGAATGTATACATTCAGTGATTACTACATTCAATACAACATTAATATAACAAACGGAGATGACAATGTTATATGAATGGCAGGAGTATTATATTCTTATGCCCCTGTTCCACCAAAGGATTAAGCCCTGATTGGGTCTGGGACCCTTAATCGTGGACAGTCTTGGAAAAAAATGGAAAAAAATTGACCAATGGACTGCAAAACTGGATCGGTTTCAAAGTCTGGGATTAAGTACAGATCGTCCTCAGGAAGCCTCAGGACGCCTCAGGCGGCCCCAGACAGTCCCTAACTGGTCTGGGACTAAGAACAGACTAAGCCATTTTTCTGGTCGGTTTGCACCACGATCCTGTCGTACACAAACCGATTGGGTCCCAGGACGCCTCAGGCCTCCTGGGACTAAGCCCCGACTAACCCAGGATTAAGTCCCGACCCCACAAGGTGTCCTGAGGCGTCCCCAGGCGTCCCCAGACCGAGATAGCCGATTTTTGTTTTGCAATGGGACTAAGGGTCGCAGGAAGCCTGGGACTAAGAATAGAGGGTCTGGGACTAAGGGTCGGCGACTAAGGGTGGCAGGCGGCCTGGGACAGCATAGGACTGTGTAAATTTGGTCTGAGGAGGCCTGAGGAAGCCTGGGACTGGACATTTTGTTTATGGCGGGAAAAAATAATCGGTTGGGGTCGGGAGAAATATCAAACATGTTTGATATTTCACACGGCCCCAACCGACCACAACCGACCCTTACAGGAAGCCTGGGACTAAGCAAATTTTTGAAACCGACCCTCAAAAACCCTTAATCGGGAGCCTTAGTCGTGTGGTGGAACACCCACATTAATCTTAATGAGTGTATATTTTGTATATGTCTACCGAGGGAAGTTTTGCAGAACACCAGTAAGTTTGTCATAGTTGTATTTCAGGTCCTAGTGTGAGTGAACAAAAAAAAAAGGTTATATAGGTTAAAAGGTTATATAGATACTTCTATAATACTATAGTGTGAAAGTGAAAGTGAAAAAATTAAAATATTTACCAAAACACTTTCACACTATAACCCTTTCTTATTTTTAAACCTTTTTTTTTTTTTAATAGAATTTTTTGTTCCTTTTTCAAAACAATATTTACAGTACACATAGAATATTAAGAAATATAATATTTCAATTCTGTACTTTTTGGGCCTTATATCTACATTAATTACACTCTCATTAGATTTGTTTGCATTTAAATTTCATCAAAACGAAAGTTATCAGTAATTTCACAAGTGGGGAAACTCGCAACTACGTGAGATTTCACGAAAATCTCGTTGGGTATTCCCCAGCTACACGGAAAACAACCATTTTGCCCATGATAGTGTTCTTGGAATATATTGGCTATCATGTCTCGTCCGCCCAGTAAGTATATCTTTGAACAGTTTAACTTTACATGGTACAATCAGTGTGGTTGGAATATTGATACGTTGACTTAAAGTTTACTGAATTAGTAGATCACTGCACTACAGTAAATATATAAGTATACGTTTTGCATTTATGTTACTGTGCAGTACAGTATTGTACTACGTACAATACCGCGTCTGTATACATTCTCTGTTTTAACAGGATCCAGGATAATTTTGGTAAGGTTCGCTGAAATAATCTTTAATTATTTGTCTAAACTGCACACACTTTATCATAACTCCATATCAGTTTGGTGTGGATACTTTAGTGAAAAAAATGTTCATAACTCAAAACCTGGGTGACATATTAGACGTGGTTACCTTGGCTCTCATTGCGTGTAGGGCCGAGGTAACCATGTGTAGGGTGATAGGTGTGTTGACGGCACATGGGTGCACACCGTCACAAAAGACAGAGAAACTGCACAACAGTGTCCATTGTGAATGTGATGTCTATAAGATTGTCTGCTCCTGGAAAAGATTTATTGTGTGACAAACTTCACTGGCAGATTCTGATTCAGAATTGTGTTCCAAAAGCTCACATATACCCTTTTTGCCACAGCCATAGTCGACCTTAGTAAGAGTAAATGATAGTAGACATAGTAGGGAAGTAATAAAGTTACAATTAAGCTGAGTTAAATTTAATTGTTTAGATTGTGGAAAATCAAATTGATGAGGTCCCCTGTGGCCCAATGGCTAGTAGTGACTGTTAAATTAACAATAAAGCTATTTTCCTGTAACTCACACTAAGAAACCCAGGCTTAGCATTCCCTGGCAGGTTTGCACAGGCAGAACACCAGTAAGCTTGTCATAGTTGTATTTCAGGTCCTAGTGTGAGTGAAGGTCCACCCCTTATCCAGTGGATTTTAAGTGAAGTATTAAACAGATTTGCAGACAACTTTGAAGTGAATATGGGGTAAATGATAATACTGACATGGAAATGTTTCCTCTTGAATTTCCATTTGTCTTGCAGGGAAAATGGTGTACAGGGAGCCCATTCACATTAGAGTGTTCAGGAGGTGGTACATGCAGCTTACACATGGCCTCAATGTAAGAGATGTTGTGGGCCACTTGTTCGCTGCCGAGTGCCTTTCCAAGAGAGAGCTGGAACAAGTTCAGGCAAAGTGTGATAATGCAGGACGTATTTCAGCATCTGAAGATCTAATGAGCAATGTAAGTCAGCTACTATAAGGTTTGGTTTCAGAAAATGTATCTTTGATAAATTAAACAAATACGTAGTGTTTTCAAGTGATGTTTGTATACTTGAACAATCAAGACTTTCACAATTTTTATTTTTTATTTTGAAGCAGACTTCTACCAGGGGACCTTTGAAAAGGCCTTATTTTTTTAATCAGGATCTGTCCCAAAATGAAAAAATATTTTAAATTTCATCAACACTGTTTTTAACTTGTTGAGTTATTGACTAAGAGACAAACAGATGCTGCCAAAAACAACTTCATTGCCAGAGATAATCATTGCTTGGAGTCTTTTGAGGTACATATTGTCGGGTTTGACATTGGGCACTTCAAGGTCAAACAAGCACAGCCAAACTTGAAAGTGCTTATAACTTGCTTATTATTGGTCCTAGAGGGCTGGGATTAGAAACCAGCCTAAACAAAATCATGGACTGGGAGTCTTTTGATTTGGTCAGATCTAATTTTAGGGCCTGTCAATCAAGATCAACAAGAGGATAAATGGCCAATAGAAAATCATACACTTAGCATTTTGCTCGGTAAAATATTTGCTAATTAGGGTGCCTTGTCTTTCTGTTGGATATAAATAGACATTGATTTTCAGTGATTTGTCCAGTGTACTATAATGTTTGAGTGTTACAGGTCCTCCTGAGGAACCCAGATCCAGACTGCTTTCAACATTTTGTGAGAGCCTTGGAGGAAACACAACAAGAGTACCTCGCTGAAAACCTGAAAAAGGATTATCACGACTTTCTAGGTTTGGATTGAAAACTGCTAATTGACCCTTTCATCACCAATGCAGCAATGTTTTAATCTTATCCAATCTACTGGTAGTCAGTTGTATTATTGACCCTTTCACCACCAATCCAGCAATGTTTTAATCTTATCCAATCTACTGGTAGTCAGTTGTATTATTGACCCTTTCACCACCAATGCAGCAGTGTTTTAATCTTATCCAATCTACTGGTAGTCAGTTGTATTATTGACCCTTTCACCACCAATGCAGCAGTGTTTTAATCTTATACAATCTACTGGTAGTCAGTTGTATTATTGACCCTTTCACCACCAATGCAGCAGTGTTTTAATCTTATCCAATCTACTGGTAGTCAGTTGTATTATTGACCCTTTCACCACCAATGCAGCAGTGTTTTAATCTTATCCAATCTACTGGTAGTCAGTTGTATTATTGACCCTTTCACCACCAATGCAGCAGTGTTTTAATCTTATCCAATCTACTGGTAGTCAATTGTATTATTGACCCTTTCACCACCAATGCAGCAGTGTTTTAATCTTATACAATCTACTGGTAGTTAGTTGTATTATTGACCCTTTCACCACCAATGCAGCAGTGTTTTAATCTTATCCAATCTACTGGTAGTCAATTGTATTATTGACCCTTTCACCACCAATGCAGCAGTGTTTTAATCTTATCCAATCTATTGGCAGTCAATTGTATTATTGACCCTTTCACCACCAATGCAGTAATGTTTTAATCTTATCCAATCTACTGGTAGTCAGTTGTATTAAAGGAAACAGTGATGGTCAATTGTTTTAAACAGCACATTCTTATGGACCAAGAGTTTTAATTATATACCACTGAAGGAAGTTGTATACCAAGATAGCACCATTGGTTTCTAGCTAACAGATGTGATACTGATGAATATACTCTGGTGCAGATTGCTAAACCAGCAGATAAGGTTAACAGAAAATTTTTAGTGTCTGAAACTGATTAATTAATTGCCTGTGTTATACAGTTAAATGCCTTTAAGTAGACCTATGCTTTGTAGAAATTCTCAAGTAAATATCAGGTCATTTTACATTCAAAATTTACTCTGTTATGTGGAAATCTTGGTTAAGTGGAATTATGTTTGGTCTTTAATGCAACATGTTTCATCTGTTCATCTTTCAGCTGTATAAGGATTTTTCAGTATATTTGCAAGCATAGTGTAGAAATCTGATAATAAATCTTTTAAAATTTTTAAGAATTTTTGTTTAAAAATTGACTGATAATTTACAGTTATAAGCTGAAACCCCTACAAAAATGTATTAGCCAAATTATGATTTCTGCTGTTGAATTATATTACACAATGTCAAACAAGTGTCAAATGCTAAAAGTGTTTATTTGTACACCACCCGCCCCCTGCCCTCCCCCACCCTCGGCACACATAAACACAATGGCATGCTGATGGAATAGTGGGTAACATCTTTCAGTTGTGGAGTTTGATATCCAAACCATTTGAAAGAGGGAAAGCTGGGAGTTGCTTGTTAGTACCCAGTGGTTTTCAGTGCAGAATTGTAACCAGTTAATATGCTTAGTTTTTCTCCATCCCTTCAATTACTTAGGATATAAACCTACACAGTGTATTCAGAGTGGCTGTAATCCAAATTGATCAATGAATATGTTATAACTTCTCAAAGAAGTTGAACATTGAATTAATCTTTTGCAAAAGTTTAAATTGTCTAATTATTCAGATTTTGAGAAACAATTCAAAACCTTTTAATTTGTGAGAGTTGAAGGACTGTTTAATCAGATTTGCCAAAGCATCATCATTATTGGTATTCACCTACTCACCTTAAAGTTTTTCTTATTATCTCCCGCCCGGCTCGCCGGAGGGAGATTATAATTTGCACCATGTGCGTGTGTACGTGCGTGCGTGCGTGGGTGCGTGCGTGCGTGCGTGTGTCACGCAGTTTTCTCTGAAACTACTACAGTTACACATTTTTGGTAAATCACAAGTCCTAATGAATTTTTTTGCTCTTCAATATTTTTGGGGTTTGGTGAACTTTGGCCTACTTTTGAGTGAGTAATAGCTATTTTAGCTAATATAATTATATGGCTTATAACTCTGAAACTATTGCATTACAGTATTTTGTTCTAATATGTTGTTCAGCTACTTTCTCCACAGCTACAACATGGTCAGTAGTTTGGAAGTGTATCTCCATAGCTAAGTGAGTAATAGCTACTTTGTCAATTTTTAATTATAACCGTAATGAGTAAATGGCTTATATCTTCATAAGTATTGCAGCTACACAATTTTGTTCCAATAAGTTGTTCACCTACTTTCTCCACAGCTACAACATGGTCGGTAGTTTGCAAGTGTATCTCCATAGCTAAGTCAGTAATAGCTACTTTTTCAATTTTTAATGATAACCATAATGAGTAAATGGCTTATATCTTCAAAAGTATTGCAGCTACACAATTTTGTTCCAATATGTTGTTCGGCTACTTTCTCCTCTGCTACAACATGGTCAGTAGTTTGGAAGTGTATCTCCGTAGCTAAGTGAGTAATAGCTACTTTTTCAGTTTTTAATCATAACCATAATGAATAAATGGCTTATATCTTCAAAAGTATTGCAGCTACACCATTTTGTTCCAATATGTTGTTCAGCTACTTTCTCCACTGCTACAACATGGCCAGTGGTTTGGAAGTGTATCTCTATAGCTAAGTGAGTAATAGCTACTTTTTCAATTTTTAATGATAACCATAATGAGTAAATTGCTTATATCTTCAAAAGTATTGCAGCTACACAATTTCTCTCAAATATGTTGTTCATGTACTTTTTTGTGAACTGTAACATATTTAAGTTTCACAACTGTTGCTCAATGTACAAGTGAGTAATGGCTACTTTATTGCTACTTTTAGTGAAAATGTGAAAAATCAGAAATATCTCTCAAACTGTAAGATATCGAGAAATTTCGAGCAAATTTTTGACCCACAGGGTAGTACCAGAGTATCCTATTGCTAAGGGGGGAAAAGTTTGGTGAACTTTGGCCTACTTTTGAGTGAGTAATAGCGCTTTTACCTAATATAATTATATGACTTATAACTGTCAATGAATAAATGGCTTATATCTTCAAAAGTATTGCAGCTACACAATTTTGTTCCAATATGATGTTCAGCTACTTTCTCCACAGCTACAACATGGTCAGTAATTTGGAAGTGTATCTCCATAGCTAAGTGAGTAATAGCTACTTTTTCAATTTTTAATGATAACCATAATGAGTAAATTGCTTATATCTTCAAAAGTATTGCAGCTACACAATTTCTCTCAAATATGTTGATGTACTTTTTTGTGAACTGTAACATATTTAAGTTTCACAACTGTTGCTCGATGTACAAGTGAGTAATGGCTACTTTATTGCTACTTTTAGTGAAAATGTGAAAAATCAGAAATATCTCTCAAACCGTAACATATACAGCAATTTCGAGCAAATTTTTGACCCACGGGGTAGTACTAGAGTATCCTATTGCTAAGGGGGGAAAGGTTTGGTGAACTTTGGCCTACTTTTGAGTGAGTAATAGCGCTTTTACCTAATATAATTATAATAATTATATGACTTTTAACTGTCAATGAGTAAATGGCTTATATCTTCAAAAGTATTGCAGCTACACAATTTTGTTCCAATATGATGTTCAGCTACTTTCTCCACAGCTACAACATGGTCAGTAATTTGGAAGTGTATCTCCATAGCTAAGTGAGTAATAGCTACTTTTTCAATTTTTAATGATAACCGTAATGAGTAAATGGCTTATATCTTCAAAAGTATTGCAGCTACACAATTTCTCTCAAATATGTTGTTCATGTACTTTTTTGTGAACTGTAACATATTTCAGTTTCACAACTGTTGCTCAATGTACAAGTGAGTAATGGTTACTTTATTGCTACTTTTAGTGAAAATGTGAAAAATCACAAATATCTCTCAAACTGTAAGAGATAGAGAAATTTCGAGGAAATTTTTGAACCACAGGGTAGTACTAGAGTATCCTATGCTAAGGGGGAAATGGTTTGGTGAACTTTGGCCTACTTACTCACCTCCTCAAAATGAGTAAATGCGAATTATCTCTAAAAGTATTGCAGTTAGCCAATTTTTCTCAAATAACTCATTCACCTACTTTTGGGAGAGCTTTCACTTGGTTAAGTTTCAAACGCGTAGCTAGTTACTCACCTACTCGAAATGAGTAAATGCTAATTATGTCTAAAAGTATTGCAGATAGCCAATTTTTCTCAAATAACTCATTCATATACTTTAGGAAGAGCTTTCACTTCGTGAGGTTTCAGACCCCTAGCTAATTTCTCACCTACTCAGAATGAGTAAATGCGAATTATCTCTAAAAGTATAGAAGATAGCCAATTTTTCTCAAATAACTCATTCACCTACTTTTGCGAGAGCTTTCACTTGGTGAAGTGTCAGACCTGTAGCTAATTTCTCACCTACTCAAAATGAGTAAATGCTAAATATCTCGAAAAGTATTGCAGATAGCCAATTTTTCTCAAATAACTCATTCATCTACTTTTGGAAGAGCTTTCACATGGTGAAGTTTCAGACCCATAGCTAATTACTCACCTACTCAAAATGAGTAAATGCGAATTCTCTCTAAAAGTATTGCAGATAGCCAATTTTTCTCAAATAACTCATTCACCTACTTTTGGGAGAGCTTTCACTTGGTGAAGTTTCAGACCCGTAGCTAATTACTCACCTACTCAAAATGAGTAAATGCTAATTATCTCTAAAAGTATTGCAGATAGCCAATTTTTCTCAAATAACTCATTCATCTACTTTTGGAAGAGCTTTCACATGGTGAAGTTTCAGACCCATAGCTAACTACTCACCTACTCAAAATGAGTAAATGCGAATTCTCTCTAAAAGTATTGCAGATAGCCAATTAATCTGAAATAACTCATTCACCTACTTTTGGAAGAGCTTTCACTTGTATATTTATATGTTTGGTTGGCAAATGATCAGACATAGAACCTTTTCAGAGTGTACAAGTTAATTTATTAATACAAGGGAATCTTTCACTGTCCTTTTATGGTTTTCCTCTTGGTTTTTCTCTGCTTTGTTTTCAGTTTTGTCAAAACTGTTGCCTGTTGCAAATACTTGTAATTCACAATGCTGATGTACTTCTGTAACCAATGTCAGTTAAATTCTTTTTACCAGTTGAATCTTTCTCTGTGTACCATAAACACTGAATTTCTGTTGTTGGTATGAAAAAGTAGCATTCTGTTTTAGTTCACATGTTTATATATGCCTACAATATTTCAGACTATGAAAGTGACAGGATAGCCAGAGAAGAAGAAGAAAGAGAAGTAAGTCTAGGCAGAATTCAATCTATTGTTTTTCTAAAAGAGACCTTTAATATTTAAACTTAATCTGGAATATTTAGTGCAACCTCAGGCAAAGGTTAAGTCTAAAAATATCTAAAATAATAAGATGAGTGTATCAAATTGCATATATTATCAGATGAATTAACTCCATGATGATATACACAGCCCAATATCTATTGCCTTCTTCCAAAAAGGTTCAAAACTTACCTGTTTGCAGAAGCCTGTCTGCCATAGCCCCCCCTGTCACCCATGTGTTGTCTTGGTATTATGACCTTTCTATGTCATTGAATTAATTATAATAACTCGGTTTTATGTTCAGTTGTGATTTAGAGTCTGCCAATTGATGGAGATTAAGCACTATAGAAATCCAAATTAGATTAGAATGTTTGGACTGAAAAATACTTGAAATGGTAAGCTGGATCTTGAAATAATGCCTGAAATTGTAAGCTGGATCTTTGTTAGACAAATATTAAAGACTGAAAAATTAAACGGTAAAAGCTGGATCATTACTATAAATGTTTAGCTGGACGTTTTAAGGAGCAAATGTCAAGATAAAAACATGAACATCTTTTTTATCATCCACCGACTATTTTTTTTCGAAGATAAAGGGAAATACAGACCAGGATGCTATACACTAACATTATCTTTATATGTGATTTATTGTTTGTATATGTCATTTGAGAAGTTTTCCCATTACACATGCAAAAACGTGACCTTCCCTTTCTCAAGTTAGAACATTCACAAAAATCATCAAAGTTAAATACTAGACCAAATAAAATAATGTGCTTAAGAATTGTACAAATAATGTTTTCCAAGTGATTAGTTTTTAATGTTATGTATAAGTGGTTTAATCATTACTTACAATCTACCATAGTTTGATATATTGATATAGGTTTCAGTGAGAGTCACATAATTTCTGATAAAAAGCTAAACAGGCAATCTTATCTTTGCATACTTTTAAAACTTACCTGTATTCTTTCAGTTTGTAGAAAGTAGACTCAATCCTGAACATAACCTATTCGGGCCTAGGAACACAACAGAAAACAGGGGATATGCTGCAGCACAGCAAATAGCCCAGCCTCGTGGCCTTACAATGCAGGTAACAGGCACTCCGGAGACAACTGGTTTGGGAGCTGGTAATGTTCCCTCTGCTGGTCCTACAGCCATGGCAGCTGCCAATCCTACCACAAGACCCCATGTTCTGCAAACCCAGGGAATGGAGTATCCCCCTGATGATGACTACTTACCACAGGCTACCAAGGAGGTTTTTGTACCATGTGTGACCAAGTCCCAGTTGGGGATAGATTACAACAACAGGCTAGGGCGAGGACACTTTGGCGTGGTTCTCCAAGCATTATACAATGGCACCACTGTGGCAGTCAAGGAAGTCATGCTGCCAGTTCGGAATCGCAGAAATAAGACTCAGGAAGAGGTGCATAAGGAACAAATCAACAAGGAGTTCCAAGTCAGTGCTTATGTGCGTCACACAAATGTAGTGATGCTGATAGCATATGCCCTGGAAAGAAATTCACTCTTCTTGGTGTATGAATATGTTAATGGATACAACTTTCATGATGTCATTTTTGATGATACTGTGTACCCGATATATCGCTTAGATAGGAAGGAGAAGTTCTACCTGACCATTCAGATTGGTCAAGCTTTGGCCTACCTTCACGAGTGCAACCCAAAGGTGATCCATGGTGATGTGAAGCCAGCCAATATGCTGGTTACCAGGGACAAGACCATTGCAAAGCTGTGTGACCTGGGATTGAGTAAGCTGAAGGATCAGAATTCTCTCACTACCACTGGAGGCAACATGGGCCCTGGGACTCCAATGTACATGGCAAAAGAACAGCTGTTGGACCAGAGCGTAACCACCACACGCACTGATATCTGGTCAATGGGGGCTTCTTTCTATGAGATCTTCTTTGAAGAAGAAGTCTGGGAAGTGACAGAGACAGTAAGAGACATAAAGAACCTGCTTAAAGCAGACAAAAAGCCCAAACGTGTAGCGGAGCCTGTAGATGGGAGGGTAGATATAGCCCTTCTTGTTGAAAAATGTATGCAGAGTGATTCACATAACCGACCAACTGCAGTAGAACTGCTGAAGGAGCTGCGGCACTTGGAAAGAAGATACCTAGATACTTTGGGGATGGAGAGTGGCGTGGAGACAAGTTGATTAAACTGTGGACAATGAAAGGCTCGATTGTCAGAAACCTGTGAGCTGCTACTGGAGTGTCTGTCACAGGTAAACTGACGAAATACAAAGAGTATGCATGTTAAATGTTCCCATAAAATGGGCACTTGTTTGGTTTTATCTAGAGGTTTAATAATGGAGGCCCTTTTATTGTTTGTAAAAATGTGTATACCAAGTAATATTCATATTATATCTTATATTATCTGGCTTTTCTACATAGCTGATATTTTATCTCTTCTTGTGTTAATGCAGTTTGTCAGAAAACTGTTTCATACAGAGCCCTGTATTTCTCATAGAAGTTATATTTTTGTACTTTGCTTACAATGTGTACAGTTTTTTTGATGATGCATATTTTGTTACTTTTTGCTTTGGTAGTTTTGCTGTTGTTATTGAGATTAATTTATGTACAATTTCTTGTGTCTAATAATTAACAACATTTACCCAAGACTCAACCAAAGCTTAGACTTGACTGCTTTGTGAATTCCACAAATTTTTAAGACCCCACACTTAGCCTAAGTTTGAGACAAAAGTCTTAGCTTTTAAGTCCGGGCTAAGTCCTTTTCTGCATCCCAGCCACAGTAACTTCAGATAGCAGAATAAATGCTCTTTAATGACCATTACCATTCTTACAATAATATTGTAAGATTTTTCTTTAAAAATATGCATTTTCTCACAAGATTTCTCAGAATAAAAGTAGTTCTTTAGAATTTAAGTTTTTCAAATTTGGCATGAAAAGCATATTTTCCAAAAATACCATCATTTTGATGAACAACTAAAGTACAAATTAATGTGCCCTCGTTTTCACACAGCTCTTGTATCCAGTTTGTCATTATTATCTAAAGAATTCCAAACATTTCAGATGTTTTATTCAACACCAAAAGATTTTATTCTTTAAAAAGTGTGTCTTTATCTATAAATGACAGTCAGTCTGACTGTTTGCTTTCACATAGTGTGAATATAGAGAAAGTAATGTAATGTAAATTCACCACAGTACATAAAAAAATGTGCTTCAATTCGTGAAGTTTATATTTATAAACAATTAAACATGAACAAGACTGAAAACAGCTATGAAAGTACTGACATAATTACAAAAGTCAAAGGTTGGGTTTTACATTCCATTCAGCAGCCAGGGTCATATTGTGACAGGTCCTTAACATTGTTACATGTGGATGTTGAACTCACACAGAGGTGACAACCTGTGATTTGATGCCAAACCTGCTCACCGACTAGGCCACGGAAGAACTCATGTACAAAATATGAGTACATTTCAAATGTACAAAAAATGCACTTAATATGACCACGAGTACTTTTGTACCCTATTCAAGAAAGTACTTAAGTAAAATTTACTGGAACCTTAGTGTTCGCTCCTGAGTTCGATTTCGTGAGTTTGTACACACTCTGGGGTGAGTTGTCACACAACCAACGCATCTGCGCTATCACTACCAGGCGAAACGTTCAAAACCACTACTGACCACCAAAGAAATTCATCAATTATCAGAGGTGACAAAATGTAGATTTCCGCATATAAATAGAGGAGAAAGACATTAAAGCATGTTTATTTTATTGAATGAATCCAACTAATTGTAACTCTCATGAGAATTAGGGTATTCTCATGAGATTTCAGTGCTGCTTATCAAATTTTTTTTTGTCTCTTGTCTTGTGAATTTTTTCCAGCAGGTGGAATAGTCTATACAACTACTGACCATAGAAATTCCTCTATTATTGGAAGTGACAAAATATATATTTCCTCATAGAAATATATGTGAGAGACACAAAATTAGGGTATTTCGCCATATTTCAGTGCTTTTCGTGAATTTTTATCCACAGATAACAAAACACTTAAGCCAGTGATGTCATCATTTCTTGTCTCCTACATCTGCAACTGCCAGTCGAGTACATGTGTATGAGTAGGGTTTCATTGTGTTATCTAGCACAATATTTGCAATCTGATCTATATATGGCCACTTCTAATCTCTGCATTTCATAACCATGTTACTTATCTGATCTCCTGTGATGCAAAATCTGAACAAATTTGGATTATTTTGTTTTATCTTCCAGTGGTAAATGTTAGAGTAAGAAATCTAAAATTCGCCACATATCTGAAATTCGCCACATGTGAAAATACTAATAAAATAAATGAATTGTGGTGAGATTTGTTGAATGTATAGTAAATTAAGGCTTTTTGAACTGAAAAATACCAATTTTTGGACAAAAACATCATTTTCGTCATAAAATTAACTAAGGTTTTAGAGGTGCAAATTTTAGATTCCTGGCGAATTTTAGATTTCTTACTCTATAGTGTGGTGAATTTCATATTTATGATAGATGTTATATAATATATTATGTCTCATAACATAGACTTAGATTTTATCATAATGTATAAGCTGAGGTTTGTCTTTGATCAGCATTTTTAGCATTGATAGATTTTATATGTAATTGTATTCATTATCAGGCTGTGATTAATATGCTTTATATGTATTGTTACATTACAAGTGATGCGATACGTATGTGATAGATTTTGTATAGTAGGTATAATCAAATTGTTTTTGTATCCATACTGAAATTCTCTGCAGGTATTTTAAAATGTTGCAAATCTGAAATATTACTGCTTTCAGTCATGTGAGAATCCCATTTAAAAACTCTTCTCATATTTTGTGATCCTTGAATCTTCCTGACCCATACATGCTGTTATGTAAGAACTATAATGATCTTTGTTGCCATTGACACAAAGGATGAATGAATTGATGCCAGTGAATATTTGTCTCACTTTTACCCATCAACCTTGTCTGCTCAAATGAAGTCAGACTTACATTTTATTATCCACTGAACATCGTATTTGACCCATATAGGGGGACATATGGAATGGGATATATTTTATTTGTATATAGTGGCGCCTCCATACCATTGGTAACTTGTGTCAATAACTTCCGGTTTTCAGTGATATCTCTGAAACTATGTAACCTACAAGTATGTATGATATAACATAAAAAAGGTCATTGTACCATGCTTCTGCTCATGTGTATTGCATAAAAATCCATGCAGCTATAAAGGAGCTACTGCAAGTTAAAGATTGAAGTTTTTATATTCACTGGTGTCTGTACTTTTTGACAGCCTCTTCACATTCTCTCTTTAAATATTCATGTTATTTAACTCATAAATCGTATAATAAAAGTAAAACATACCTCATTAGACATATTTAGAAAAAAATATCACTTGTGAAGATTAACAATATAATACTCGTGCTGCGGCAGCTTCGCGCTCGTATAATATTGTTATCTTCATTCGTGATATATTTTCCCTGTATATGTCATTCAGGAAGTTTTCCAATTGTACATCAGAGATCCCACACCAGAGTGGTGTGAACAGGACATAAATAATGTTGTTTTTAACTATTCATAATGAAGACTTTATTTGGCATTTTATACATTCAAATGAAAAAAATATCAGTCTCAAACCTCCAATTTAATTATCTTGTTGAAAATCTGGACTGTGTGGAGGTGTACTTGAGAGGTTCGATTTCTTTACAAATACTAATTTTAACCTCTTTACAGCCACATTAAAGTCTCAACTTTGAGCAACATTAATTTCTGATAAGTGCTGATTTTAAGGTACAGAACTGTATAGGCACTGTAGGAAACCTGCCGAACTAGACCTGACATATATGTTGTAACAAGATTAAGATGTAATTTCTAGTCCATATCACGTATGCAAGTGATAAGCTATAACAATAAAATAAATTTTTAGGCTTTTTTTAAAACATGGCCCTAAGTGAGTGGCAAGTGGTTTATAAGTTAAGTGTTGGGATAAAATACAGAGGATGAAAGCTTGTGAGATTTACCCAGGGTTTGTCCTGATATTTTGTTACCTGTTGAAAAGGAAATGGAATACAGACTTTGATTTTGCACAAAGGTTCAAATCACTGGATGAATTTTCAACAAGTTTGGCACTTACTTACTTTAAAGGTCTCACATCTGTGGTTCTGGGGTCTAGTCCAGCTCATACCAATATGTGGGGTACACTGAGGTTCAGTCTTGGTACGACCTTAGCTGTTATAAGGGCAATATCATAAACCATTGACAATTCAGCTACATTTTATACAGGCCAAGATATTTCATATGTTCTTATGAATCTTTCATGTTTTTATCATTTAATTCTTAAATGCTTATTTTAGTTTATACCTTGTTAAATCCAGTTAGTCTGTACATGCTTTTTAGAATTCTTAAATTCATTTGAATTGTTGTTTCTGAATTTATATCTTTTAGCATTGTGCTGAAATATGAGGCTTATTTTTGGTTATTGGTTTGCATCCTTGTTTTCAGGAGACACTTGAACTGTGCTTTAACTGTAAATAAAGGTTTAACAATATTAGTTACTCTTTCTTTCAAACATAATAGCCCTGTTCCACTTACATGATTGAACCCTACAACCACCTGATTATGCGTTCATGTGGGAAAACATTTTGTCTGAACAATGTAATTTGTGGGTCGTGGTGGTTGTCAGAGTAATCCAGCTGATGTTAGACCCATGTTCTCATGGGTCTTACATGTGTAAAACTTTTGTGAGTGAGCTTCTCTGTCCGGACTAGTTGGGCTTAATCTTGTCAGTCATGAGAGCATTAGTTCTATCTTTCCAGTGGTATAACTTATTTTTATTAACCCTTCAAGGGCTGGCACCGGTGTTAAACTTGGATCCAAGTAGTAGCTCCTGAACAAATTGGGGACCAATTCCAGGCTTGTATTCTTGGTTACAAAGTAATTGATGTTTAATTAAAAAAAAAAATTAAAATCTTTTGTATGCTTATTAAGCGTCCTCCCCGCCGCCGCATTATGGTCTCCCTTGAATATCTCCCTTATTATTAGAAGGTTTCAAACCATATTTGGCAGTTGTACATCTTAGGTGTAGGGAAAATTTTTCTGCATACTTAAATTTGACCTTTATGAAGGTCACATTCTCAAAAAAAAATTTTTTGGAGTACATCCCCCCCGTCATTGCAGTTCAGGAAAAACTACTTGCTACACAGCCTTATAATTTGACACACCTGCTCATACTATCGAAAACGCGAGCTGATTTTGGGAGCAATCCCTTGAATCCAATCTGAAAGCCTTAAATTTAGGTCAACCCCCTATTATCTTCTTAAGTATTGCATTTAGAGCCATAAAATGTACTGGGAGGTAATAGAAAACCATATGTGGAGAGTCTAAATAGCAGGTCAGTTTTACCCCACAGTCCCCCTTAATGGTCAAACTGGGGCCATAAAATAGCTGATTTTGAGTTTTTGCCTTCTATCTCCTTTATTGTTGCTTTTATAGCTTCAGAATGTATTATGAGGTATTGGGAAAGCTTATGTGGAGAGTCTAAATAGCCTATGAGGTTTACCCAACGACCCCCTCCCCCCCTTATGGGTCAAACTGGGGTCATAAATAGCTGATTTAGAGTTTTTTGCCTTATATCTTCTTTATCATTGCTTTTATAGCTTCAGAATGTATTAAGAGGTATTGGGAAAGTATATGTGGAGAACTGAATAGCCGGTCAGTTTTATCCCCCCCCTATGGGTCAAACTGGGGTAATAAAATAGTTGCTTTGGAGTTTTTGCCTTGTATCTCCTTTATTGTTGCTTTTATAGCTTCAGAATATATTGAGACGTATTGGGAAAGCATATGTGGAGAATCTAAATAGCGGGTCAGTTCCCCCCAACCCCCCCTTATGGCTGAAACTGGGGTCATAAAATAGGTCATTTGAAGTTTTTGCCTTATATTTCCTTCATTGTTGGTTTTATAGCTTCAGAATGTATTAAGAGGTATTGGGAAAGCATATGTGGAGAGTCTAAATAGCCGGTCAGTTTTACCCCCCGACCCCCCTTATGGGTCAAACTGGGGTAAAAAATAGCGGTTTTGTAGTTTTTGCCTTATATCTCCTTTATTGTTGTTTTGTAGCTTCGGAATATATTAAGAGGTATTGGGAAACAATAAATAATAGTATAAATAGCTGGTTCGTGCATTCTTAGCTTTACAGCATGTTTATTAAAACCACAAAGCATTTTAAACTTTCAGGGACGCTTCGCTTTTGTTATCAAAGCATTCCTCTAGTTGATAACAGTGGAAACAAGTTTAGTCAAATTTCAACGGATCAGAAAAACAAACCTCCAGAAAATTCACAAATTAAATTTTTACAATCAAGTGCCTGGACCTGTATTTCTACTTGATTCTACTTCTTAAATGGGTGTTCCACATAAAAGGGTATAACTATAAATAAGAGGTCAATGATGCTAGGAGTACAAGAGAATAACATCTGGGAAATCATGCAGAAGCCTAATGTAACAAAATCACAAATGTATCTACAGTCTCTCAAAAAGTGAGGGAATGAAAGGTGGGCTTTCCTACAGAGCCCAGGAAGGGACATAGAACTGTTTTCTTTGCATTTTTTTTAATCTTATTCCCACGAGATCAGAAGATGTGGCCACAAGTTAGCAACTCATTACCACATATTAGAAAGTCGTTCCCACAAGTTAGCAAGTCGTGCCCACAAGATAGCAAGTTGTTTCCACAAGTTAGAAAGTCATTCCCACAAGATAGCAAGTTGTTCCCACAAGTTAGCAAAGTCATTACCACAAGATACTAACTCGTTCCCACAAGTTATCAAAGTCATTGCCACAAAATGCTAACTTGTTCCAACAACTTAGCAAAGTCATTACCACAAGATACTAAGTCGTTCCCACAAGTTAGCAAGTCATTCCCACAAGTTAGCAAGTCGTTTCAACAAGATAGCAAGTCATTACCACAAGATATGAAGTCATTCCAACAAGTTTTACTAAGTCATGCTTTTATGCCAATGTACAGGCAATATGTTTGTCTATGATACCTAACTTATATAGAGGCCACCCATCTACTAGCATACCATTCAAGTTGACGTATTGACGTTTCCTGTTACTTTACAAGTCAAACTTTCATACAATTATGGTTATCATTTTATCAATTTTAATGGTTATGCTTCTAAGTTACCTAATTAGTGACCTTCAGAGGTGATCTACTTATTGCTACAGGTATACTGCAATTCTGTCTTTTAGAGGTTTAATACTAATTGCATTACAGTGTCTGTATGTGGCACGTAAGGAGGAACCAAGGTAATGGATATAAAGAAGGGGATGAGAATGATAAGACTATGCAATTTACTGTATGAAGTCTATGCAATTTACACCACAGCAAACACGAGTTTTGCTGCATCAAGGTACACTGCTTGTATGAGAATCCAGTGGAGATACTGCAAGATATGCTGTGCCAAAAAGCACCCAGTCCAACGTAACATACTAAAATATCTTAGAAGGACCAAGGAAAGTGCCATAAAACAGGCATTTTGCTATCTTGTGGGAACGACTTTGTAACTTGTGGGAATGACTTTGTAACTTGTGGGAACGACTTTGTAACTTGTGGGAATGACTTGTTATCTTGTAGGAACGACTTTCTAATTTGTGGGAACGACTTTCTAACTTGTGGAAACAACTTTCTAACTTGTGGGAACAAGTTAGTATCTTGTGGTAATGACTTTGCTAACTTGTGGGAATGAGTTAGTGTCTTGTGGTAACAACTTTTGCTAACTTGTGGGAATGAATTAGTATCTTGTCGGAACGACTTAGTATCTTGTAGTAACGACTTTCTATCTTGTGGGAATGACTTACTATCTTGTGGTAACAAGATAAAAAAATGCCAGGAAAACCGTTCTATGTCCCTTCCTGGGCTCCGTACTTTGCCCTAGCAGCACTATATATATTTTGGCATATTTCTTATTACTGACTGCGTATGTTTGTGGTTAAAAGGGGGTTTGCTATTTAATCAATTGGCTGTTATCTCTTATCATAAGTTCAAATCCAGCTTTTGTAAAATTACATTCACTGAGAGTTTGTGATGTATGACTAGCTTTTAAAACAGACTTCTCATCTGATTTTTGACCTTGATCTTTATTCCTCTGAGTCGGACTGATTTGCATTTGAAAGCAAAATTAACCTGTCCTTTACTTACTCTGGTAACTCTAATCAAATGTTCATATTATTTTTGGGCGGGCTGCATGTAATCAATCCACTGATGTGTCCGACGTCTGTCCGTCAACATTTGGTTTTCAGACTCTATTTCGAACACACTTCCGCCGATTGATTTGAAACTTAACAGGGTGGTAGGGCACCACCTAGTGTAGGTTGTTTTTGAAGTTGGTTCCATTTGGAAAAACAAGATAGCTGCCATCTTGAAATTCCATTTCTGGACTATCACCCAAAGACATTTCATCTCATCAGTTTGAAAGTTAACAGGGTGGTAGGGCACCACCTAGGCTAGATTGCTTTTGAAGATTGTGCCATTTGAAGAAACAAGATGACTGCCATGGCCACCATCTTGAAATTCTGTCTCCAGACTCTAACTCAAAGACACTTCTGTCAATTGGTGTAAAACTTAACAGGGTGGTAGGGCACCACCTAGGCTAGGTTGCTTTCGAAGTTGGTGCTATGTGGAAAAACAAGATGGCTGTTATGACCGCATCTTAAAATTCCGTTTCCGGACTCTGACTCGAAGGTGCTTCTGCTAATTAGTTTGAAACTTAATTAACAGGTTGGTATTACGTTGGTGTCATTTAGAAAAAAAGATGGCCACCATGGCCACAATCTTGAAATTCTGCTTCCGGACTCTAGCTTGAAGACACTTCTGCCAGTTGATTTGAAAACCAACAGGGTGGTAGGACACTGCCTAGACTAGGTTGCTTTTGAAATTGGTGCCATTTGGGAAAACAAGATTCTGACATGGCCCCATTTTGAAATTCCATTTCCAGGGTCTAACTTGAAGACACTTCTGCTTATTGATTTCAAACTTCATCTCTTTTGGGGCACAAAAATATCTGGTAGTGCCCACTGTTTTATTCTCCCACCTCCCACCTCTTCTGGTCAGCCATTTTAGGGGTCAGTATGGTTTTTTTACTGGACAATGGAAGAAAGACCAGAGCTCTGTATATGCAGCCATCCTCAGTGTAACCTATTACCTTAATTTTCATTCTCACAAGAGTATCGTCACCCCAAGGAAAATAACTTCATGTTTTCTATTGACCATATAACAATGAGGTAGTAAAATTGTGAAGGTCATTTTGGTTGATACCAGTCCCTTTTTCTGTGAAAAATGGACTGGTGCCAAGTCTAATGGTGTGGTAGTACTGGGTTGTAGAACAACAGCCAAGCTAGGTTGTTTTCCAAATTGGTACCATTTGGAAAAAACAAGTTGGCTGCCATATTGAAATTCTGTTTTCAGACTGTAACTTGAAGATGCTTCTGCTAATCAATTTCAAACTTGAAAAATTGGAATGACAGATTTTGATATGCTCAGGACCAGTATCACAGCTATCGTGTTATTCATGTACGTTTGACTCACTATAACATCGTATAATTGCAGACCTGTAGCTCATGGTAGGGCTGAGCAATAGCTATTTTGATGTTCTCACTTGAGTAAATAGCTTCTAGCATTGAAAACTATTGCACTTAGATAATTTTGCTTAAATATATTATTCAAAATATTATTTTAGTTTTTGTAGTTATTATAGTTTGAGGTTCTCACTGATGAGTAAACCACTTGTAACTTGAAACCTATTGCATTCAGAGAATTTTGTTTTAATTTTTTGTTAGTTGTCTTGTTTTGGGCCAGCTATAACACAGTAAAATTGCAGACCTGTAACTCAAAGAATAGTTGAGCAATAGCTACTTTCAGATTCTGACTGTTGAGTAAGTTATTTGTAACTTGAAAACTATTACATTTAGAGAATTATGTTATTCGCCTACTTTTGGGTCAGCTAAAACATAGTGAAATTGCATACCTGTAGCTCACAGCATAGCTAAGCCATAGCTGCTAGGTGTTCTGACTGTTGAGTGAATCATTTGTAACTTGAAAACTACTGCATTTGGGTTTATTAATATGTTATTCATCTACTTTTGGGTCAGCTATAATATAGTAAAATTGCAGACCTGTAGCTCACAGCATAGTGAAGCAATAGCTACTTTGAGGTTCTCACTATTGAGTAAATCAGTTGTAACTTGAAAACTATTGTATTTAGAGAAGTTTGTTCATATATGTTGTTCATCTAATTTTGGGTCAGCTATAACATAGTAAAATTACAGACCTGTACATCATTGCATAGCCAATCAATAGCTACTTTCAGGTTTTCACTGTGGTGTAAATCAATTTTAACTTGAAAACTTGCACTTATCAAACTATTGCATTTAGAGAATTTCGTTTAAATATCTTATTCATCTACTTTTGGGTGAGCTAAAATGTAGTAACATTACAGACGTGTAGCTCATTGCGTAGTTGAGCAAAAGCCACTTTGAGATTCTCACTGTTGAGTAAATCACTTGTAACTCAATAACTATTGCATTTAGATAATTTTGCTTTCATGTCTACTTTGAAAAACACAGCTGACACAGAGCCCGATCATAGGCGCTGATTGCTTGTTTTCATTCTGTGTTTCATTTATTTTTAAGGCTTTGTAAATCTTATTGGATATCAAACTGAACAAAAAGTAAACAAAAAAATTAAAGACCAGAGTTAGTGAATATGGTTTCAGTGCAAAATGCTCTGATATAGCTTTGATAATTAAGCAGCCCATCAGAGGCACTTATTTGTTTTTACATCGGTTTGACTGATCACCGCCGCCGAATTTTGGTCACCCTTGAATACCGTCTTGGGCTCTTCAATTATTCGTGATATTGTAGATGTAGAAATTATGCAAAACCGGTTCTTGTGTTTATGTTTTAACACAGAAACTTCAAGTGACCTGTTGATGTTGCAAAATATTTATCAGAAATAAAACTTTGGGTGACTGAAAAAAGAATTTAAAAATCAGACAGCTGATTTGATAATACACAGTGTATCCCTCAACACACAGCATATACATAAAAGTCAAAACAGCTATAGCTTTTACTGAATAGATTGCCTTTTTAATTCATTTCCCTTCAATATAACCTACCAGACACAAGCACACACATAACGTACAAAAGCCACGATTGTCTTTTATACTAAGGTGATATCAAGGTGTAAAAGGTGTATTAATAGGTGTATACATCTTCATCCTTCTATGGGCTGCGGTTGTGAAATTTTCTTCAAAGACTGTTTACCTCTCATCTATGTAGCTGTGAATTTGAATTGAACTGTATCATTTGCAACATGTCAAATGCAATACTAATATTGTCTCAACTGTTGAAAGAAACAAAGGAAGTCAAACTTTCCATTATTTTTCAGATATCAAAATACAGCAGTCCTTAGGTCATATTCACAAAACAGAACTGCCAAAATACTGCAATAATCTCTGGAAAACGAGATTTCAAATAGGTCCTTTCATTGAAGATACAGCTAGAATTAATCATATATCAGTAGGGCAAATCTATGGCAGTATGGCAATTGCAATTTTGGTTAGGGTTGGAACGAAAGTTATTAAAAGACCAGTCAAAATACAACAGAATAGCTCATTTTGATTTCTTAAATTGATAAAGCAACTTAATATTTTATAAAAGTTTAAATTGTAGAAATATGGTTGTGCATGATAGAATTCTGTGCTGGTTTCGAGGTACATACCTTTGAAAATATTAAACTTGTCCTACTTTGATCATGGTTTGATGTATTTCATATTTTTTGTAGTATACATCAAACTGCATATGTGTATATATTGTTGGAATCATATTTGGGTAGTACGTATTCAATGCCAAAAAACGTGGTGGATTTCTTAAATGTTTAAAAAAAACCTGCCACAAACCCCGACATGCTAAGCTTAACTGGACATGCTATAGAGGTAAAAGGGGTGGGTTGTTTTCAAACGTCCACTATCAAAAAACAAGATCTATTTTCATAGTCATAAGGACAAGGCGTTGAAGCACAATGGATATATGAGTTGGTAAGACTGCAGACATACTTTGAATGGGCTATTAGTATGAAGCATACGATGTTGTGTATGCAGCAGTAAGCTGTTGATAATTGAAATTTTCTTGTAAAATGGATTAGATATGGCACTGATGAAGGCCCAAGGTCTACATATGGGGAGATGTCATATAATGTCTGAAATGTTAAAATATGTGAAAATATTAATATTTTCCAACTGACACAATCAAAAAAATTCATCTAGATAATGAAAATTATTTGAATTTACCACCTCCGCCACTCTCTGAGTGCTCTTGTTTGGTTTTTTTTTTTGTTTTTTTTTTTTGTAATTTTGTGGATTTCGGAAGGGTCATAAAACCACAATTTATTTTGTTAAAAATTTGACATTTAGTTCCCTTCTCTCTCCTGGTTGTCTGGTTTTTGCTGTTGCCCTGATTATTGTATCTCCAAATGAAACTTCTACTTCAGCCTCTTCTGAGTTGGAAGGTATGTCCACCTGAATTTCCCCCAGAGAGGTGACATCAACTGAATCTGTATACAAAACCTCATTTGACTTTCTTTTCAAGTTCCTGGATGTTGAACAGAATGAAACTAGTACAGAACGGACATCCTTACTAATTGGAGATACTGAAGTTTTGCCCACTGTATTGATAAAAACATCATCATCTTCATGTATGAGTGGCACAAATACATCTTTGCACCATGCTTGAGTATCAGTGTCAACCTTTTTTGATGACTTATGTTTTTTGTCAGCATATGGTACCATTGTTGATACACCATATGTCTTCTTGGCTTTCCTGGATGTTATTATTTGAGGGTCTAGACCATATTTCACTGCCCCCTTTATCACTGCCAGCTCAGGATCATCTGGAATCAATACAATGTGTTCACTGAAGTGGCCCTGAATGGCTTCCTTCAGATAGGGTGAATCTGCAAAACCGCCAACTAGGATGATGTAATCCAGATCTCCAGTGATATCTGCAAGAAGGTTTGTAACATGTGATTTGATCTCTTCATTCACAGGCTCAAATAGCTTTGTGGCTGCATCACAACCAATGACAAGGTAACCATTAGTTTCTGTGACTTGTGTTTCCGCAGACATGTTTGCTATTTTTTCATCCAGTTCTCCGAAACCTAATTTTCGAAAGCTTCTCTCCATTTGCACCGGGATACTCAGATTGATTTTTGAGTTTGGCTGAGCTGCCTTTTTCTGGCGTTCAAAGGTCAGCATGAAGTCTTGCCAGTTCACTGGGTTTTCTTTTTTAAATTGCTCAATGAATTCCTTGCCAAGTATGGTTTCCAGGAGATGGAGAAATCTCTCATCCACTGCTGTTCCTCCCCATGGGCCTCCTGTACTCTTATAAACCTCTTTCACCTTGTTTTTATCAATAATCTTATGAACAGCTACATCAACAGTTCCGCCTGAAAAAATGCACACACAAGATTACTTTGATAAAATAAAATAAACTGAACTTTTAATACTACTATATACTATATCCATCAATTTTGTAAATACCTAGTTTACACTGTTCTGTGCTGGTATCTTAAAGGACGTGTGAGTGGAAAAAACTCATCCGAAAGTCACGATTCATAGTTTGGATAGAATGTGTTGAAGACAACACTGACGACATTGTGAGAGCATTTTATCCACAATGTTTGAAAAACCTGACATGAACCCTCTTATGCTAAACTAAAATGTACGCACTTGAGAGGTTAAGTGGGGTGGACAGATTGGATATACTAGGCAGCTTGTTTTTAAACAAGCACTACACATATATGAGGTTTATTTAGACAGCAGTAAGGCAAGGACATAATTACAATATGAGTTGTTACGATCTCACGGAATGGTATGAATAGGCCAAAAGGACACTCGATTAATGCTTACCACCAGCATCAATAAGCATGTACTGGTGTCCTTCCAAATTGATTTTGAACTTTGAAAAATAAAGATCTGTTGCACGGTGGAAGTTGTTGATGCCCAGTCCCATACAATGGAGAGATGCTGCTTCTGGTTCACTTATAAACAGGGTATTTGATCTTGGTATACCAGCCTGCAAAGAAATTACACATAAATAATTGTGTTTATATTGTACATGATACACAATGAGGTCTCAGTTTCGAGTTGAAGTTAATCTGTTTCTATTCTTAAGTAAAGATACATTTTCACTCCTCAATACAAATGGATCTGACGGGAGATTATCCCCTGAATCACACCAAATGATACAGTAGGGCTGATGCAAATCATCTTCCAACCACAACAAATGATGAAAAAAGTTGATAAAAATGGGGGATGGAGACTTTTCTGATACTGTAGTCGTCACATTTGATCTATGTTAGTAATGCATTTTGACGTGTTAAAAATGACACAATTATTTATGGGTGTTATTTTTTGCACTTTTGCATCCCCCATCTGATATTCTCCAGAAGCCTTGTGGTGATAACAGGTTTGTCATCCACTGACAATCTGCTGTGCTTATGTCATACCTTTCTGTGCTGGGATCACAAGCTACAACTCAATTCTGCTCCATCGCATCCTTATGTCTCTGAAAAGAGACCCCATATGTTGGTTGTACACATTGACGAATCCTTCTTTCACACCTCCGACATGTACTATTTCTTGTTTAGAGTTGAGTTGAACATATCCCACCCAGATTGGAGTCTCCACAACCAAAGCGCACGTGCCCACTCAATCATAGCTTGTGACCCCAGCAGGGCAAGGATGAGGCAAGTGTTAACTTGGTTTGGGTTTTACTGCCACAGGTGGCAATAGTGAGGTCCTGCCCAATATGACCATGGCATATATATTTATAACTTTAACTTCTGCCCATATGATGTTACCTTCCCAAATAAACAGTATCGTGATATAATTTCAGATAATAGACTGGGTAAGTTGCAACCAGGTAGTATGCTTACCATATCAAAATGAAGGGACCATGTAAGCTATAATCTAAGACAACATTGAGCTTGATTGAAGTTAGACATACCCGGAGGGTGGCTTCCTCCATAAACTGTTTTGCGGCATCAGACCATATTGCCGGTACAGTTATTACCCAAGTGATCTGGTCAACATCTAGACTCCTACAAAAAGATACTTTCTAGGTAATTTGTGAATTGTGGGTATGAATAAATCTAATGCCCTTATTCCACCAAAGGATTAAGCCCCGATCCTGTCGGCGACCCTTAATCGTGGGTAGTCTTGGAAAAAATGGAAAAAAAATTGACCAATGGGGTGGAAGACAGAATCGGTATGAAGGTCTGGGATTAACTACAGATCGGCCTCAGGACGCCCCAGGAGGCCCCAGACAGTCCCTAACTGGTCTGGGACTAAGAACAGACTAAGCCATTTTTCTGGTCGGTTTGAACCACGATCCTGTCGTAGACAAACAGACTGGGTCCCAGGACGCCTCAGGCCTCCTGGGACTAAGCCCCGACTAACCCAGGATTAAGTCCCGACCCCACAAGGTGTCCTGAGGCGTCCCCAGGCGTCCCCAGACCGAGATAGCCGATTTTTGCTTTGCAATGGGACTAAGGGTCGCAGGAAGCCTGGGACTAAGGTATAGAGGGTCTGGGACTAAGGGTCGGCGACTAAGGGTCGCAGGCGGCCTGGGACAACATAGGACTGTGTAAATTTGATCTGAGGAGGCCTGAGGAAGCCTGGGACTGGACATTTTGTTTATGGCGGGAAAAAATAATCGGTTGGGGTCGGGAGAAATATCAAACATGTTTGATTTCTCACACGGCCTCAACCGACCACAACCGACCCTTACAGGAAGCCTGGGACTAAGCATATTTTTGAAACCGACCCTCAAAAACCCTTAATCGGGAGCCTTAGTCGTGTGGTGGAACACCCACATTAGTTTACTGAAAATCGTTTTGTGCATCATTTAATCCCAATCTCACTTAAACACATTACAGTGAGGGTCGGATATTTAAAAACTATGGCAATTCAAAGTTACATTTTAGATTCTCCAGCTAGTTTCAAAATAGAGTAATGTTGTGTTTCTAAGAATGGCCACCTCTATGGTGATTGGCAGTGGTGCGACAGAATCTTATTGACCCACTTATTGACCTACATTTTGAAAAACGTATTGAATATTTGGTACTCTGAATATTTGGTTGTCAGAATCACATTGTGGATGTCAGATCGGAGAAGTGTGAGGATTACATAGCCAATTGAATGAAAAAAAAATCATGGTAACCAGAGACTAAACATGTACTTACTCTTTTGTTTTCAATAGAGATAGCATGTTGTTGATTAATGCTTTAAAGAGCATCACAAAAATGTCCAGCAATTGCCGCTTGGTTCCGGTCAGTGAGCTTATTTTTTGGTGTATAGAGAGTTTCTGAAAAAGCATATTGTAGAATTTATGATTCACATCAACAGACAAATTACATTCTAACCTCTCTCAAGTAGTCCCCTGTTAGGTAGAAGATAATACCAGGTCATTAAATGGATTTTCCATTTATATTCAATATGTTATCTGGAATTTCTGGTTAAGTAGAAGTATTTTAAGTATGAGGATTCATCAAAGGTCTCTAGTCTTAAATTTGAGTTAACTAAAGATACGTTTTAGCTGGTGTTGACTTGAAAAATTCAGGTTTCTCTTTAATTTCCAACTGCTACTTTCTGCTACTGCTACCTTACTTTCAATTTTTTCACTGTGGTAAAATGAAAATTTTGAACATATTTGAGTGACAGTAAAATCTCAATTGAAATTTATTTTGTCCGAGCTATGCATTGTTTTTAATCTATCCCTGATGAAAACACCACTGGTGAGAAAAAACAATAACTCAGGCTTCACTTTTTAACACCACTATTTATGTCGTTCTCCAGGTGTATTTTAGTCAAAATCCTGTCTTGTGGATTGTTGGAAATAATATATTTATTCTGATACAGCCACACAATCTGTTTTTTTTTTTCAAACTCTGTCTATGATCATAAATTTTATCTTTGAACCCTACCTTTTGATTGTAGAGGACCATTTTGAAGTTCTCATACAAATCATAGCAGTGTATCTGCCCAGGACTCAGGGACCGAGAGTAGAGGTCCTGTGCATTCTTGCCAAACTCCACATATTTCCCTTGATCCCCTCTCTCTGTGAGGATGCACGTGGCTGTCCTGTAGCTTTCTCTGCCCAGCATCTTGTTCATGCGCACATCCTCTGGATTCCAGGTGGATATAAAGGCATAGCCACTGAATGAAGTGCCCAGATCCAAGGCAGCCACCAGGGGCCTTTGTACTGAACGTGACATTGGAGTGCTGTATCAATCTTGAGAGGAATGCACTGATACGTCAAGTCAGAAAAACAACACATGTCAGGGGAGAATAATACAGAGCTCCTAAAGTGACATAATCTTTTCCATATGACCTCAAGATAGTTATTCCTTGAAGATATTATCTCGTTCCCTCAATTTAGTATCTCATTCCCTTAATATAGTGTTCCCTAAAGACGCTGAGGAAATACAAAAGTATCTTTAGTGATTATCTTTGTGTCATGAGGTAATGGGATATTAGATTAAGGGATGAAGCAAGAGTGTATCTTGAGGGAATGAGATAGTATTTTGTGTCTTGGTAGAAGAATGCATGGTTCAAACTAAATTCAATCTTTTTACTTATGTGGGTGTTCCACCACACGACTAAGGCTCCCGATTAAGGGTTTTTGAGGGTCGGTTTCAGAAATATGCTTAGTCCCAGGCGTCCTGTAAGGGTCGGTTGTGGTTGGTTGGGGCCGTGTGAAATATCAAACATGTTTGATATTTCTCCCGACCCCAACCGATTATTTTTTCCCGCCATAAACAAAATGTACAGTCCCAGGCTTCCTCAGGCCTCCTCAGACCAAAATTACACAGTCCTATGCTGTCCCAGGCCGCCTGCGACCCTTAGTCCCCGACCCTTAGTCCCAGACCTCTATCACTTAGTCCCAGGCTTCCTGCGACCCTTAGTCCCATTGCCAAACAAAAATCGGCGATCCTGGTCTGGGGACGCCTGGGGACGCCTCAGGACACCTTGTGGGGTCGGGACTTAATCCTGGGTTAGTCGGGGCTTAGTCCCAGGAGGCCTGAGGCGTCCTGGGACCCAGTCGGTTTGTCCACGACTAGAAAAATGGCTTAATCGGTTCTTAGTCCCAGACCAGTTGGGGACAGTCTGGGGCCTCCTGGGGCGTCCTGAGGCCGATCTGTAGTTAATCCCAGACCTTCATACCGATTCTGTCTTCCACCCCATTGGTCAATTTTTTTTTCCATTTTTTCCAAGACTACCCACGATTAAGGGTCCCAGACAGGATCGGGGCTTAATCCTTTGGTGGAACAGGGGCATTATTCTATCATTTTTTCCTAATGTGGGTGTTCCACCACACGACTAAGGCTCCCGATTAAGGGTTTTTGAGGGTCGGTTTCAGAAATATGCTTAGTCCCAGGCGTCCTGTAAGGGTCGGTTGTGGTTGGTTGGGGCCGTGTGAAATATCAAACATGTTTGATATTTCCCCCGACCCCAACCGATTATTTTTTCCCGCCATAAACAAAATGTACAGTCCCAGGCTTCCTCAGGCCTCCTCAGACCAAAATTACACAGTCCTATGCTGTCCCAGGCCGCCTGCGACCCTTAGTCCCCGACCCTTAGTCCCAGACCTCTATCACTTAGTCCCAGGCTTCCTGCGACCCTTAGTCCCATTGCCAAACAAAAATCGGCGATCCTGGTCTGGGGACGCCTGGGGACGCCTCAGGACACCTTGTGGGGTCGGGACTTAATCCTGGGTTAGTCGGGGCTTAGTCCCAGGAGGCCTGAGGCGTCCTGGGACCCAGTCGGTTTGTCCACGACTAGAAAAATGGCTTAATCGGTTCTTAGTCCCAGACCAGTTGGGGACAGTCTGGGGCCTCCTGGGGCGTCCTGAGGCCGATCTGTAGTTAATCCCAGACCTTCATACCGATTCTGTCTTCCACCCCATTGGTCAATTTTTTTTCCATTTTTTCCAAGACTACCCACGATTAAGGGTCCCAGACAGGATCGGGGCTTAATCCTTTGGTGGAACAGGGGCATTATTCTATCATTTTTTCCTAATGTGGGTGTTCCACCACACGACTAAGGCTCCCGATTAAGGGTTTTTGAGGGTCGGTTTCAGAAATATGCTTAGTCCCAGGCGTCCTGTAAGGGTCGGTTGTGGTCGGTTGGGGCCGTGTGAAATATCAAACATGTTTGATATTTCTCCCGACCCCAACCGATTATTTTTTCCCGCCATAAACAAAATGTCCAGTCCCAGGCGTCCTCAGGCCTCCTCAGATCAAATTTACACAGTCCTATGTTGTCCCAGGCCGCCTGCGACCCTTAGTCCCCGACCCTTAGTCCCAGACCTCCATCACTTAGTCCCAGGCTTCCTGCGACCCTTAGTTCCATTGCCAAACAAAAATCGGCGATCCTGGTCTGGGGACGCCTGGGGACGCCTCAGGACACCTTGTGGGGTCGGGACTTAATCCTGGGTTAGTCGGGGCTTAGTCCCAGGAGGCCTGAGGCGTCCTGGGACCCAGTCGGTTTGTCTACGACTAGAAAAATGGCTTAATCGGTTCTTAGTCCCAGACCAGTTGGGGACAGTCTGGGGCCTCCTGGGGCGTCCTGAGGCCGATCTGTAGTTAATCCCAGACCTTCATACCGATTCTGTCTTCCACCCCATTGGTCAATTTTTTTTCCATTTTTTCCAAGACTACCCATGATTAAGGGTCCCAGACAGGATCGGGGCTTAATCCTTTGGTGGAACAGGGGCATTATTCAATTGCATGCATATGTCTTATGGTTTTTTGGTCATAAGTAAATTTTGTCATCGTGTATTTGTTACTGTGACAACCAATTAAAAGACAAATCACTATTTTAATAATGGAATACAACTTTGGCGAAGTAAAGTAATGATCATTACTTTAGGCACATGATTTGAACCAATATTTGAGGGGGGCTCGGTGGTGTAGCAGTTAGAGTTCTTCCCTCCAACCTCTGAGGCTGCCGGTTCGAATCTCGGGCTGGGCGCTTCATGTTGGAAAGTTGGTAGTTACTTGCCAATGCCCGTTGGTTTACAGTGCAATATGCACTGGTTTCCTTCACCTGTAAAACTACCCGTGGCAATATGAACCTGGCTGTTGAACGCGACGTAAAACAACAAATAAATTGAACCAATATTTGACCAGATGGGAAGAGGCCTCCAGCTAACGAGTGTGGTATTTCACCTCTGAAGTTGATATTTAATAATATGACCTTATTTACTTCTATTCATAAAATATAATAATCACAAATTACAATTTCTCATGACACCAAGGTTTACATTCTGGTATACCTAAAGAAATATTTTAAAAGATTTATTGAAAATAGTGTTTTTTAGGAAACCAATGACTCTGCCAGTTGGTTTGTTGTTTGATGGTTCGGCAGTTAGATCTCACAAGATTGTGTACACATCTGACAAGACTGAAGCTTTGTCACCAGAATATATATGTGATCGATGAATTGGTTGTCACTATGAACAGGGTGACTCACATTATGTTAAAATCTAAATGAGTTGAAGCTACTCATTTGCATGAAAGGCAGAATATGAGGGAAGGCGGGAAGGCGGTACTGACCTAGGTAAAGGAACTGCGGGGGGGGGGGGGGGGGGGGGGGGGGGGCATAAAGTTGAGGTGGATATCTTCCCCCCCCCCCAACTTTTCAATAGAACTTAACT
This sequence comes from Sabellastarte sp. h YS-2021, assembly GCA_964017235.1. Classification (NCBI taxonomy): domain Eukaryota; kingdom Metazoa; phylum Annelida; class Polychaeta; order Sabellida; family Sabellidae; genus Sabellastarte; species Sabellastarte sp. h YS-2021. Next base: position 48,678,944 of record OZ024937.1, on the reverse strand, counting down.
CCAATTTTGAAGTTTATGTAAATATTTACAGGTAACTCAATAATATGTGGTCAAATTACACTTTTACCTTGTTCACTGCTCACATGTACCTTTGTGTAAGCTACCATTTGAACTGTAAAATATTTATTTTTTATGATTTGTAAAAGGAGCATTTTCAGTTAATCTGTCATGGGATTTCTAAAATATTAGAAATACTTTTCAAATGCAGAGGTGACTATATGTATTTCTGTACCCATATAAGGTAGGGAAAAATTAGGATTGATGTCACAAAGATTTCCTTTGCTAAAGGAACTTGAAAATATTTTAATTGGACCATTTGAATTCTGCAAAAAAAAATTGTTGGCGTTGAGTCGCATCAGTGCAATCTAGTTCCTCGCCCCCCAAAACAAAAATTGCTTCCTACGCCCCTGACTGACTAAGTTTACATTGGGGTACAACTAGGTTCAAGTTTGGGGAAGCTGCCTAAAAAGGGCATCGCCGTATTTCCATCTGAAAAACTTTTATTTTTAACATTTTATAGGCTGTGTAATATATAACTTCGCAAAATAAACCATTTAAATCCAGGATTAAATTCCAATTATATAAATTGGCATTTAAATGCTTTTGGCCTGAATATGTTTTTAAAATGGCTATATCTTACATTATGAAAGCTAAAGTTTGGTGTAAAGGTCCATTTATTGAAGCGAAATAACAATTCATTATATATATCAAAACCGAAACAATCCTAAATAATATTTCTATTTTCGTTCAAATTCAAAAGAAACCATGGAGCAGGTTTTCACCAAACAATACGTGTAACTTACACAGTAGATTGTGACGGCAAGCATGTATAAGCCTAGATAATTCTATAATAAACCATTTCTATGGCTTGTTAGATTGCATGAAAAAATAGCCAGAATTATACACACTTGTATGTATAGTTCTCTGTATATCTGTACAGTAAGCCACATAGCTTTGTCTTTGTTACATGTTATTTACTTGGGGCCATGGTGGCAGATTAGTAACACTCTCGCCTCGCTCCTCTGAGGCCTGGGTTCGGTTCCTGGCACGGCTTCAAGAGAGAAAGCTGGTAGTTGCTTGCCATTGGTTGGCAGTTTACAGTACAGAACTCTAACGAACTGTATGGACTGGTTTCCTCTGCCCTTCCAACTACCCGTCGTGATATGACCTGTAGAGTGTTGAAAGTGACGTAAAACTCCAGATAAATATATAAATAAAAGATTATTAAGTTATTTATACTTCCCCAGTGTCCCCAATGGCATATAGTGGGTTAGCAAGTATGTCATTAATTCACAGGCTGTCACATCTGTGCAGGATTGACTCCCACGTGTGGTGACAATATGGGCCTGTCTCTATATGACCATGGGTTTTAAACAGGACACAAAACCCAAACTTTGACTAGATTTCTTTGTCCATTTTAAACAGTAAGCTAAACTGCTCGAAGATATGATAACCTACATAACCAGATATCAAATCCTTAGTTTACCTCATGTTATACCTTCTCAAGAGGCTGTTGTATGACATTATTGATTAATTTTTTTTCTGGATATGAACACTATTTGTAGAATTAAAATAAATTCATATGATTACCGAGAAATTGAAGATTTAAATTTATTATATTGTATTACCAGGCCAAGTGGAATCAGCCAATTTTGTACTTTTGCTTACATTATTTATTGCTTACAGTACGTCATTTAAAATGGTGACCTCTTTGTTAAAGTGGGAGGGTGCTCTGCTGTAATACATATGGTAGAGTTCAGAAATTGCTCACCCATTGTCCACAACATTGGGATTGTTTTGGGTTTCTGTTTCCATGACATATCCAGCCTCAGAAGGTGACCTATGGTACGAACTGGACTGTACCTGGGATATAGGTCTTTTAAAATTAAAGTAGCTTCAGTGCTCGATGACAATTGGTATACAGGAGTTGACCTAATGAAGAAATAACTTGCAAAATGCAAAAAAGTAATCAGAAATGTTTTTTTTTAAACTTCCATGTAAACAACCCGCTTGTTATTAAAGGAAGGTGTTGGATAATAAAACATCCCTCTTGACATATGGTTTTTTAAATTTTTTATTTACAAGAAAAAGACATTCTTCCTATGGGCTCAGATTGTATGTGTTGTCATTTCTGAGATTTAACATTTCACTTCAAAATAATGTAAATGTTTACTTTCAGATAATGTTTGACAAAAAAAATCATATTCAACAGCAAAACTTGAAAGTACTTACATTGTAACGGTAAATCCACCAAATTTATATAATACCATTAATGATGTCCTGGTGTTTTGAAAAATATTAACCAACAACAAACTGGTGTTGGTAACTAGTCGTGCGCATCCTAAGACATTTATTTGTTAATTATTTGTAATTTAGAAATACAGAAATAGAATAGTTATGGGAAATCTCTTTACTTCCTCGTTTACTTCTGGAAAAGATTCTGTAGGATCAATATATGCTTATGGAATAAACCTGATTATGGGTTCTGAAAAGACTAATTTTATCTGCAGGCTCAAAATGAACCATTCATACATGTAGTTCACAGATAACATATAAAACATTTAAAACATTTATTGAACTGTTTTCATCTTCCCTTACCAAATGATTGTCAGTTTTACCTCTTAAAAGTGAATGGCATGTTATGGGTTGATATTTGGTCACCTGACTGTAATATCTCTAGTTACATTGTGAGATTCGTGAATTTATTAAATAAATATGATATTTACATTTTCACTTCAGTAAATTACTGCATGTATGTAGTTTTGTGTTATGCTTCTGTATGTGATGTTGTTTCATATTTATGTGACTTATTCAAATGGTAACCATTGATATTTTAATCTTTAGAATGCATTTACATCTTATAAGTCTTGATAGAAAAAGATATGACCATTTTATTTATGTTTCGATTTTTCTTGCAAAAATTTGTTGCAGCAAAAGGCACAATGTTTTTCTCTTTTTTGCAACATAAAACCCTTATTTTGACATCTCTCTTGCATTGTGGATATAGTTACTAAACATTGACCAATCATAATTGTCTGCATCTTCTCATTAGCCAATCAGATGCATTGATAATTTTTGTGCGTGTGTTTACAAGTACTTCAAAACTAGTGCCCAGGTCATACACAATGGAGAAAGTCCTGAGATAACAGAGATGAACATGAGCACTCAAGAGAGAGGAAGCCTCTGCCAAACATTTAACGATAAGTTAATTAGAAATCCTTAATTTTGTCGTTTCCAGAGGGTGATCCAGATCCCATCTCAAAATTTAGTGGGATCAAATTTAAATGAAGACCTTTTTTCGATTTTTTTTCATGGCATTCCAGCCATTGGTATTTGCATAATCCTACAAGCCACTAAGCAGACAAATAGACAAATAAACGATCATTAAAATAATATCCCCTTGGTGGAGGTAATAATGAAGAAAAAAGGTGATTTGAAAGTCACCAATATTTGCATGAGAGGCTGGAAACTGGTTTCATGTGATATAAACAATGCCCCATTTATATGATATTCTGTGACCTCTGAGTGTACTTAGACTAAACCTCAACAAAGCACAATTGTAATGATAATAAGCACAAACTGGAAAAGAAGTGGAGACTTCAGGTGGACGAGATTGAAATACAAGCTGTGATGGATCTTCTGAAACAAACCAATGAAGTGAGACAAGGTGAGAACAAGGAAAATCATCCAGGATGTCTACTGAGAACAAAACACTGGAACAACAGTATGAAACCTGTGGCGAAGGTCATCGTATGTGCCACCAATTGCTAAAAATTGCTAAGGGGGATTATCAAACAGGTTACCACTAACTGAAGAAAGTTTTATTCACAAATATCCACTTTTAAAAATTATCGCTTTCTGACCTGTTCATTGTGAACACATATTTATGATTCATTTTATGTGGATAGTTCATAATCAAAGGAAGGAGTGCTCAAATCTTGGAAAAGGTCTGGATAATAATTTGGATACAAAATAATCACAAATTTTCATGGTCATGCTTTCAGATCATTATGATTATATTTAAAAAGCAATATTTGGTTGAAATTAAAAGATGGCTTGACTGACTTGGCAAAGGAGTACTTTCCAGTAACAAGGGGAAATTGGTGCAGCAGCCAACTTAAGTGTGGCAGTATTTATCGAGATTTTTGTGGCAACTTTTGCATCCCTTACAAGTTACTGCAAGGAAGTTGACTCCTCTCTTGAGTTAGCACCCAACAAGCACATAATACTGTTGCAGTCTTTGTCATATCCTGTTTCTTTTTACAGCTGTAACACCCATAGGCTTTATAACCAACCATACAGGTCCTCAGTGACCAAGTGGTTTGCAAGTACCTCTGTGTGGTTCTACTCCCCACCCAAGTGGCAATGCTGAGAACCTGTCCCAGTATGATCATAGCTGTTGAACGGGATGTAAAATCCCAACTTTGAACTTGCCACTCTATGTCATCTATATCTAAAGTTTTAGGAGAATCCCTCCTGTCAAATTGGAATTTATTATGTTTTTGTTCTGTAATGACAGTTGGTTTAATTATTTCAAGAAAGTTACACCTGAAAAACAATACCATACCAGAACATCAATCTAATTTTAAGAAAACCTGAGTGGAATAGCCTGATGGCTTTGATGTGGGGTAATTCATTCAGCTAATACACATTAGTTATACACTATCAATATTTTGTGAAGCTTGTAACACAAGTCCCAGTGTAACCTCATGACAAGCTGTATCTTTAATCTGGAATATTTAGGTTCAACAAGCAACATACAAAATATTTCAAGCCTGTGTTTTGGTATACAATTAGAGATACTAAAGATTTGAGAAATTCATTGTTTCTCCATATATATGGGCATATTTAGATAGCTAAAATGATTCATAATTTCTCCAAAAAAATCTAGCAGAAAGTCAAGGGAGTGAGAAATACATTAACTGAAACTAGCGAGCAAAAAGCCACTAATTTATTATATCATTTACAAAGTAAAAAGGCACAAGTTATACATCTAAATATATTTAAAGCAATTAGACAATAGGGCCAGAGGTTATAACTTTTAAGAATATATTTTCAAGTTATTTTTTCTTTCATAGTAATTTTTCTAAAACATGTCTTATTGCATAATATATTGAATTCAATGAATTCCATAACAAATTAAAAGGTAAGAGGAATGCCTTAACCAAAACAAGATACAAAGCCACTAATATATTACACAATTCATGATGCAAAAAAAGAAAAACAAAACAAATAATACTTGTAAAAACATTTATATACACACATAAACACATTTGTGGTTTGTTATCAAAACTGTTAGGTGAAATATGGGTAAATTCCATTTCAAAGAGATTACAAGGCCACAGGTTAATTATAAATTTGCAAGTTATTTTTACTCCTTGTAGTTATTGCCAAAACACAGTGTGTTACTTTATAATACATGTATGAAATATTTTAAGTATTGCAGTACAAAGTCAAAGTTAAGGATAATACTGTACCTCAAAGTAGAAAAGTGTAAACTCACTTATTCATTACACTGCTCACAATTAAAAAGCAATTTGCATCTTATAATATTAATATACACACTTTGAATAAAAATCAGTGGCTAGACAACAAAACTGCAAAGTGTATTTGGATTAACTCACTTTAAAAAACAAGACCGTAAGCTCAAATTTTGATTTCACAGTTAGTTTCACTGATAATAATTACAGCAAGAACATAATGAATTATTTTCTAAAAAAATTCAACAGATACGATCAATAATGAATAAGTTAATACCATTATCATAACTACATAGCTACCTCAATATAAAATTGATATTTTATACTAAAACAATATACAAAAAATCCCTTAAGATATCCTTGTGTGCTAAGGAGATCATGTGCCAAGCTTGTAAGATAATTACACCTAGGTCACACCTTTCCTTACTGGATTCACAAATAACAACCTAATGGGTTTGTGTTCCTTTGGTTGTGTTCGGTTATGATTGATCTGCTTAAAATTTTGGTTGGGTGCCTTCATTTGGATTTGCATTTGGTTGTATGTCTTGGTCTGCACTCAACACAACTCAGAAGGTTTTTTACATCCAAGACCACTTTTTGAAATGTTGAAAAGCCTTGCATTAACGTTCACAAGCAGTACTAAAAATATACATGCTAGTGGAGTGAAGGGAGTGGGGGGGGGGGGGGGGGGGCAGGACGGATATTAGGGCAGCTTGCTCTTCATCGTGTACTACAATGACAGGAGGGTCTCTTTTTGAACTGATAAGGATGAGGTTGTCAACTGGAAAGCAAATACCTACAGAAAGTTGTGACCACATGATAAGTTATGCACTTTTGGAAGGTGAGACATGGAGCTTATAACTTGATACCATACAGGTACCATACTTGATACCATACAAGTACAAAGAAGATGAATAATATGAACTGTACAATAATATGGAATACAGACTTATAACTATATGCTGATGTAAAAAGGAACAACTTTGTATTATATGGTGAAAATGAACTCTCCAACTATTTCTGAGACAAAAAAAAGAAATAAAACTAATAAAAGTAACAGAGGTTATAGTTCATTAGAGTCCAAGTATGTTTCAAAACTTAGATGGTCCTTGCTTGGCTGAGTAATACAGCCCCTTGCCTAACAATATGCTTTCTGGAGAGATCATTGTGATGATGAATTAAAATGAAAATTAATACCACAACAAGAACTTCTTTGTAGTCAGGCAGTGTTTAGGAACAGTATCCAGGAAGTAACAATTCCTGTGCAATGTAAACTTGTCATGTGTATCCTGCGTCACACCATGTAATTCAGACAACAGAGTATCAGCCAGCCTGAAACTAGAAAACTTTATAAGACACTCGTTACATTGTGAGTTAGCATGCAGAACAGCATCTTACCAGGGCCTGTATTCACAAAGATTCTTATTCTTAGAATTGCCGTTTTTCTTAGAATAAGAAAATTCTAAGAATGAGAAGTTTCCTTTTCACAAAGATTCTTAGTGAAAAGGATTCTTATTTTTAGAATCCACACTTATTCTTAGAATTTTTTCTAAGAATGGTTTTTATTCTTAGAATTTTTCTAAGAATAATAGTTGGTTAGGTGAATATAGTACTAAAGCTGATTGCAAATTGACATCCAGAACTGAGTGTTGCATATTAAGTTGTCCATTGTGTGTCCTGTACTGAAATACAGCCTCTTCATATTATTTCAAAAATTTCTAACTTTCTGTGAACATATGCCAAGATCTGTATTCTCAAATATTCTTAGAATTTTTCTTAGAATTACACTTAGTCTAAGAAAAATTCTAAGAATTTGAAACATTTCTTTTTACTTCTATTCTTAGAATTATTCTTAGCTAATTATTAAAGAATTAATTATTATTTTATTCTAAGAACAAGAAAATTCTTAGTCTAGAATTTTTATTAGACTTAAGTGTAATTCTAAGAAAAATTCTAAGTGAATTCTTTGTGAATACAGACCCTGGTTAATATGCAAAACAGATGCATTTCAGGATTAGATCAGCTCCTCTATTAAGTATGAGCTTCCTACCAATACAGTTCAAAATATAGCTATACAAGAACAAGCAATCTGGATGCCATGGATACTTTCGTAAGTGCAACTTGTCAACATGTCTCCAGTCCAAGTGGTTTTATCAGATTTTAATAAGCAGACCCCACAGGATGGCGGAACTTTGTAACATATCAGAACTTTCCACATTAAACATCATGTTAATTTCAAATAAAACGGGCCAGGAAGTAGCTATTTGTTGTAAAATAATATACAATATCATATTTTGTTTGTAAAAACAGTGTGTATTAAAATATATCTCAACTAAAAATAAAGCGTCTTCATTAAATCATGCAACAAACATAAAGATAGTACTTTCAATTTTCCTTTTTTAAAGGTTATGTACAAGTCTTATTAGCCTTATTTGGGTTTGCATTTCTCCAGTTGCTCTAAAACCTCCCGTGCCTTTGGGCGACAACTTGGCTCATGTTGTACGCAGTCTGCTATAATTGTATGCAGCTCACTTTCATCTCGCTCTTGTGACAGTGGCGTCATCTTCTCCATATATTTCTCTTGCAGTTGTTTTTCAGCATCACTTGCGTTTGTATCGATTCCCCATAAGTTGTTTCCAAAAAAGAGCTCATGCATCGTTGCACCAAAGGAAAATATGTCACTTTCACAAGAGCGCCTTGCTTCTGGTGTTTGAAGGTATAATTCTGGTGCCATATATAGTGGCGTTCCAGGTCGCACAAGTGTTGTGCAAAGAATAGATGACTCTGTTACCAATTTACTAAGTCCTAAATCGCAAACTTTTGTTTTGTATTCTTGTGTTATCATAATATTCGCAGGTTTTATGTCACCATGAATTACTTTCTCTCCATGCAAGTAGTCAACTGCTTGTGCAATTTCAATAGCTATGTGGTGATTTTTATATTTATCCAATTCAAAAGACTTGGCCTTTTTGCCCTCTCTACCCAAAATCTTCCTCAAGTCGCACCCATCAATGCATTCAAAAACCAACTGAAACATACAGTGATCATCATCTTCAGGAAATGTATAAAAAGAATAGCCCAGAAACTTTACAATAGATGGATGGCTTAGATCACGACATGCTTTCAATTCTTCATTTTTATTAATGGCTTCATCTAATTGTTCTACCAGTATGTCTCCGTGAAGCTCTTTAATGGCCACAGGTCTTCCTTCAAACGTAGACGCAAAGACTGTTGCATATCTTCCACTACCAATTACTCTCTTAGAAGTGTTGTTCAGTTTTTCTGGATCCATTATAAAGGCACGTGATGGATTTGTAGTACCTGGCAATGCCCGAATGTGTCTATCACAAGGGTTGCTCAAATCTAGGCCTGGCTCTTTCTTATTTATTGCTAAAATATTTAGATCTTTTTCAAGTGTCTCATCATCATCACAAACCTGATTAGGTCTTTGTCTCCCCCCAGAAGCTGCAGTAGCCAAGGGTTGGTCAGTTGGGTTGTCACCATGTTCCTCGCCAACTTCTTGTGCAATTGGTCCTCTCCGATCATCTTCAATTTTGCTAAAGGGTTCTGGGTCTCCCTGTTAAAATAAAGCTATCTTGCTTAAACTGGCAATATTTTAAACACCAAGAGTACATTACATGCAGTAGATTTTTTCTACAATTGTTTCATGGTGGTAGATTGCTATAAATTAATGTTCAAAGTTGACCTTTTCCAATCAGAATTACCACAGTTAGTGTATTGATCATAATTGGTGTATTGACCTAAATCCCTTGTTCTACTAATACCCCATTTTTGTCTTAAATCAGTTTATTTGTTATTCCCGTGCTTAATGTCTTTAAGCTGATAGAGTCTTAGTTTATCGCGTGGCTGAGGTGTAGTTTCTTAATCTTGCGAGAGTAGAGGTATTAAGTTGCCATATCCATTGTTGCCATAGACAATGGGATCTTATTACAGTTATTGTATAACTCACGCGATGTCTGGAGTTGTTGTGTGTAGCTCTTGCGTGGTTTGGCAGGGAAGGTGTTATTTAATTGAGTGGCTAAGACCGCTAAGTCACACTTTAATGGTCATCAACATTTTTGAGATCTAATTATCTTTTGTTATTATTCTTAATTTCACTCATCAAAATAGTACGATAGTACATACCCACCTTGCATTTGTAAGCAGCTAAAAGTCTGACTACACTGAATGAGATAGTCTGAGGACTATTTTTACTAAGCATGCATACACATAAAGCGACATAGGTGTATTTGTGAAATGATTTGCAAGCAAAAAAAATGGAATCGTCAAGAAGATCAGGAAAACATGAGCAAATCATGACATAGTACTTTAAGTCCATATCAGAGCAAAACCATGCCAAACTGGTTACAAGAACTGGTGTAACTGGGCGAAAAACCATGTGGATGTTTCTAACCATATCTATACATTAGCTCTCAACTGTTCATTTTGTCTCTGGCTAACAGTTTGTAGTGTAATAAAATATTAGCATGAATAATCTTGTTGAGTAATAAATTTTGTTACTATCAGACATTGGGTCAAATGCAAATGCATTTAAATGCATTTAAAAAAATTTTGAAAGTATTTATTTGCATTTGCATTTGACATTTTCAAATGAAAAGTATTTGCATTTGAAAAAGATTCAAATACATTTTTACCAAATACAATTTATTCAGCAAGTGAATGAATTTGCTGTTTTTTTCTTATACCTTATTTGTATACATTGTACATATTTCTAGGAAGTAAAGATGTTAAACTTTCCTTTTTGTATAGTGATCTAATAATGTAATTACAGAAAAGCACTAAAATCTATATAACATGTGAAAAGTTGTATTGTATATATGTTATCTCTTTATAAAAAATAAAAATTTACAAAAAAAGTTTTTCCTTAAAGTCACCCATGAAATCATGCAGTTCAATCATTTCTTTTTGGCTGTTTTAAAATGTTGTGATCCACCAGTAGTTGGGCCTAATCCATGTGTCAAGAAAAATGGGGTGAAACCAGTTCCTGCTGATGCTAAAGTATTGTACGCAAATTGCACTGCATCAATATCTGCCCCAGTCTGTATGCTTTGAATTTGTGTACATGCTCAATATCTTAACTAAAGTTTTGTTCATTTTCTCTGTCGAAGAATTGCACTGGGGTGCAAAACTAGTGGTTTTTATCTTCTTTAATACCACAACTTTTACATGTGTCTGTATTATCTTGTACAGAAAGTTGCTTCTTATCACTGAGTAACTGTTTCATTGCTCCAAACGTAAAAATCACTTTATCAGCCAGAACATTGGCTACTTTAACAGTGTCAGTGATTGCAAGTTGGAGCACCATTGCATATCTGGTTAACTAGTTTGTGAAAATAATAATACACTTGTTGCCGTGATTGCTTCTCACAAATGGTCCGCATATATCAGCACCAACCCTTTCAAACACTTGTGATACAGTTGGCATGTTACATAATAGGGCATTTTCTCATGTGTGGGTGTCTGCACATGTGTCAATCTTTTCTTTTTAATCTAAGTCCCAATGAGTAAATATTTTTCAAAGTCCAAAACAGACAAGTATTTCCTAAGTGTTTTCCTTCAGTGTATAAAAGTTGATACTATTTGCTGGCCAAGTCACAAAAGCATAAAGTTCTGGGAAGGTATGGGTTTTTAAAAGGAAATGTATATGGGGCATTTGTAATCATAGCAGGGGCTCACCTCAACTAACAGGAGCTCACCTCAACATCACTGTCACTTATGGAAAATCAATCTACAAGTGCTACCACAGCAACCTCACCAACGGGAGCTCACCTCAACGTAATTTGTTATTGAGGTCAGAGCCCTGTCCATTATGGAAAATAAATCTACAAGTGCTACCACAGCATGGGTCATTGTATAAATCAATACATCCAAAGTGTCCTTACTCTGGCACTTGCACAACCTGAAGCTCTTAAAAATTCACGCCTCTCAGGGTTTCCTAATGGACACATCAATTAAAAGCATGTCCATTTAATGCTAGTAGTAAAGAGCAGTAAAAAGCAGTATTGGATTCATGGATTTCTTGTAATGATCAAGCATTATTTTTGCTTCCTACAGGAGTTATCACACACAGGTATATTTTATTTCTCTATTGGGAATTTATTAACTTAAGCAATCTATTTAACTTGTTCATTTTATCATGGTCAGTAACAGAAATAGTTTTCAATCATTTTTTGAAATTTTGATATGCTTGTACAATTTGAGAAATTTGTGTCATAACAATACTTAAATCACCATCTGTTAAATTATCATGGAAAACCTCCAGAATCTGGTGTCTCATAGATTTTTTGAATGTACAACTTCTCTTCTAGCTTGGGTTAAGGGAGACCATGAGTCTGGACATAATCTAAAATATAATCATTCAGTATACCCCTGTGTGATTCTACTGCTACCTTTTTAGTTTCAACTGCAAGTGTGTCTTCTGGTAACAGTACATGCTCAAGGTACTGCAATATGTTTTTGACCTGGGAATCAGATAGTTTGGCCCTTTTGAGTTAATCTATCTTTATGTTGTTCACTGTATCATATTGCATGACATATGAGTCACACATTGTGTTGGACAGTGTAACAGCATTCTGGTGGACCCTCCCTGGCTGATATGTCCATAGTTTTAATGCCCATTGTTGTGGTCTGGAATTATTGCCTTGGGTTTTCATCAACCACTTCAAACTCTGATGGTCAGTGACAACTGTAAATGTTCTTCCATCTAAGCAATTTAAAAATCATTTCACTGCATCTGCTAGAGCTAGACATTCTTGTTTTATTGTAGAATATTTCAGTTCATTTGTTTTTAAATGCCTGCATAAGCTATGACGCTTTTTGGCAGGTGACCCATCTTTTGTGAAAGTACTGTTCTTACAGAAAATCCATTTGAATCTGTGTATCAGGAGAATGCTTGGTCAAAACTTAGATACCCTAAATGGTGGTTCAAATAACCTCTGCCTCATCTCTGTCACAGCTTTCATCCTAAATAAATGGTGTGCCCTTTTTTAAGAGATTTGTTAAGGGTTTGGCTATCTTACTTGATTTCTTGACAAACTTTCTAAACCTAACCATCTTTGAACCTCATGATGGTGTTTTAAAGTCTCTGATAGCCTTAATGCTGTTAGGGTGTTGCTTTATTCACTCCTTTAACAAAATATGACCGAAGAATTTGACTTATGGTTGTGCAAACTTGCATTTTGTCAGCTTCAGTTTCAAGTTAGCAACTCTCAAGATTTCAAATATCTTCCTCAAGTGAACTAGGTGGTTTTCAGAATTCATTGAATTTCAAATAACATCAATATAAAGCAAGTAAATTGATTTCACTAACCCCCTGAACAAGCTCTCCATCAGTCTTTGGTAAGTAGATGGTGTATTTGTCAAACCAAAATGCATAACATTGTATTCCAACAACGCCATATATCTAATTCTATTTAAAGTTTGCCTGAAGACATGTCTAGAGTGGTGAAAAGGCTTGGCCCACTGCCATGTTTTATGGGAAAGGGCATTCAAAGTATCATCTATTCTTGGAATTCTGTAGCTTTCCTTTTTGTCATAAGGTAGCAATAATTATATCACCAGATGAAAGTCGGGATATATTGGATTCAGGTCTGTCGCACTGCCACCGCCATAGAAATTTCCTTGTGTACGCGATAACTCAAAAACGGATTAGTATTTTTTTTCAAACTTGGTTTTAAGGTGACCTTAAACTTCCAATAATAAAGAACTTATGGCCACCTTAAGGTCAGACATTTGACTTTTGGCCACTTAGAGCGATCTAGGTCACAAACTATGAGGCTCATCTGACTAAAATTTTACCTGAGAACACAATAATATATTCTTAGTACATGTGCCAAAAATCAAGACTTTAAGTTGAGGAGAAAATTCTGTTTGAGGCCCATAAAGACCCCACTTAGGGATTGTTTCCTACATTTTTCACATATTTTGCCCCATAATTTGAAAGTGGTAATTCTGATGAGTCTCAAACTGCACTAGGCATAACTTTTATATGTAATCCTTGTCTCTGAAAAATTTAAGGGCTGTAGGTTTAACTATAAGGTTGAACTTAAGGTCTCAAAATTGCCCACAGAGACCCAATTTATTGACTTTTTGCCATTTTCAAGCACTGTATCTTTCAAACTATGTCTCTCATCTAAGTGAAATGTCATCTCGGGATATATCAATATGTTTTTCTTATATGTACTCCAAAATTTAGGCCTTTTATGGACATTTAACCTGTGTATGAGGACCATAAACACCCACCCGATTGACCCTTTTAAGACATTTTTCACATATTTTGCCCTGTAACTTGGAAGTAGTAAGTCTAAGAAGTTTCAAACTGTATTAGATATAAATTCTATGTGAAATCTTTGTATGTGACAGATTTTAAGTGTGAAGCTTTAATTTGAAGGTCACATTGAAGTCTCTAAAGGGCCACAGAAACCCAATATTTGGACTTTTTGCCACTTTTAAGCCCTGTGACTGTTGACCTATGTGACTGATAGAGCTGAAATCCCATCTGGGAATATATTATTATGTTCTTTTTACATGTGCCAAAAATAAAAGCTTTAGTAGACATTTAACATGTGTATAAGGACCATAAACACCCTCCCGAGTTACCCTTTTTTGACATTTTCACATATTTTACCCTGTAACTTGGAAATGGGAAGTCCAAGAAGTTTCAAACTGTATTAGATATACATTCTATGTGTAATCTTTGATTGTGGAAGATTTTAAGTCTGAAGCTTTAATTTGAAGGTCACATTGAGGTCTCTAAAAGGCTCACAGAGACCCAATATTTGGACTTTTTGCCACTTTTAAGCCCTGTGACTGTTAAACTATGTGCCTCATAGAGCTGAAATCTCATCTTGGAATATATTGATATGTTCTTTTACAAAAATCAAGGCTTTAAGTAGACATTTAGCTTGTGCATGAGGCCCCTAAGTGCCCACCTGAGTCCACCTTTACTTGTGTATTAGGCCCATAGGTTAACTTTTATGCTAAAGTTCTTCCATATATTATTTTCCTTTCTAACTAGAAATGTATGTTTGATGAAACTGCAAAAAATACTCATAGGGACCCAATTTATTAACTTTTTGCCTATTTTAAGCCCTGTAGCTGTCAAACTATATGGCTAGTTTACCTGAAGTCTCATTTGAGAATATATTAATATGTTGTTTTTTACATATGTCAAAAATCAAGGCTTTAAGTTCACTTTTAACTTGTGTATTAGGATCATAAATGTCCTCCAAGGGTGATTTTCTGTATAATTTTTATATATTTTGCCTTGTAAATTGAAATGTATGTCAACATTATTATTTTTTCGTTGATCTTTGAGTCCCCAGGATTAGCAAACTTATTTTACTTGATAATAACACTTTTATAAACACTTTCCTTGTGGACATTTCTTATTGATATGTTTGATTTTTTTTATTGCTCATGAGATTAAGTAAGTTAACTTCATGAAACGGATAGAGTGGCCCATTGATGATTTGTCAGTATTTTATTGCCCCTTTTATAAGTATTTGATTTATTTATTTTGAAGAGGCTGTTACAAAAAGAAAGGTCCACCCATTCCCACCCCACTGAGTTGAAGTGTTGTTTGTTATGTCATATCATTTACATAATCAGTGGTTTATTTACACATTGTCAGTGGCAGACTTCATCACCTAATAAGACAAGGAGGGGGCTGGGGAGGGGTGGAGAGGAGGAGTGATATTATCATTTAGATATGAATTAAATATGCATCCAATTTACGCTATATCTTTTTTGCTTTACAGAAATATATGGAATTCAAAAAGTACCCATACTCTTTGTTTAAGCAGTATGGTGGTGTGAAACCCAGAACATGCATGAGTAAATTATACAAACTGTGGCTGATTATATAATGCTATGTTTAAATGTCAGTGCAAGGACTGAGAAGTTATATTGTCAGATCCTACATTTTCTTTTCATTATAAACTGAAACCATGACATCAACTTTAATTTACCTTGTAAAAGGATTGCAAGGATAGATGTCAAATTATAAAGACAGAATAATAAAAATGGTAATATTATTATTATTACATAGTTCTTATATAGCGCTTTTTCTGTAAGCTCAAAGCGCTTTACAATAAATTGTTTCAAAATAAAATTATACTAAATATGCAATCTTGAACAGATGGTTTTTTAGGAGTTTCCTAAACTTGGTGCAGCTGGTAGCTAGTCTTATTTGTTTAGGTAGACTATTCCATAAAGTTGGGCCACACACTGAGAAACCTCTGTCTGCCAATTTAGAACTAGTACAAGGCACAACTAGACTATTTCCACTACTCGATCTGAGAAGTCTACTTGGATTGTATGACTGAATCAGTTCACATAAGTATACTGGAGCTTCAGTGTGGACACATTTAAATATAAAGGTCAGTATCTTAAAAATAATTCTTTGTCTAACTGGAAGCTAGTGCAGCTGTCTCCTTGGATGTGTTGCCTGGGCATAATATGGTAGATTCAAAATCAGTCGGGCAGCAGAGTTTTGCAGTGTCTGCAAAATATTTAAGTTCTGCTCATTGATTCCATAGAGGAGACTGTTACAGTAATCAAGTTGTGACTGTATTGTGGCTTGCAATAATATCTTGCATGCACTGTCTGTAAGAAACTTCCTGATTCTCCTAAGAGTTCTAAGCTGGAAAGTAATGCTCTTTGATTTTGCTTGAATAAAGCTGTCCATAGAGAGATGTTTGTCCATTTGAGCACCTAGATTGAGAACAGTCTCCACAGTTGCTATTTGATGATTTCCCACTTTTATGTTTCTGTTTTCCGAATGAGACAAATTATGCTTAGAACCAAACATAATAAACTCAGTTTTTGAGTCATTTAACTTTAAAAAGTTGACCTGCATCCAGTCCTTGATGCTGTTGATGCATGATTCTAAAATTGCCAGTCCTACATGGTTGTCATGCTTGGGATTGACAGCTGTATATAATTGCGAATCATCTGCATAGAACATGTGTCCAATGCTGTGTGATTCTGCTATATCTGACACAGGGCTGATGTACAAGCTAAAAAACAGTGGACCAAGAACAGAGCCTTGAGGTACTCCAAAAACAGTTCAATGGGATCTGAAATGCTGTTACCAATTTTAACTGACTGCTTTCTTTGAGAGAGATATGATTTAATCCATTGCAGGGCAACACCTTTAATTCCAAACCGTGACTCTAATCTTCTTAGAAGTATGTTATGGTCAATAGTGTCAAATGCTGCACTGAGGTCTAGCATTACAAGTGCCATTAATTTTTTCTTGTCCATACATGAGAAAATGTCATTTTGAACTCTGAGCAAAGCAGTTTCAGTGCTGTGGAAGGCCCGATAAGCTGATTGAGTCTTTCCCCGTAATTCATTTGAGGAAAGATGATCCCTAAGCCGTTTCGCCACTACTTGTTCAATTATTTTTGAAATAAAACTCAGGTTTGACACAGGACGATAATTTTGTAGTGTTTCAGGATCAAGACCTTTTTTCTTTAAGAGGGGCAGAACTACTGCTTTTTTCAAAGGAGCTGGACAGTCACCTGACTTAAGTGACAAGTTTACTATGTCTAAATTGCTGGAGCTAAAACATCAATGTTGTCCTTTATAAATGAAGAAGGAATGGGATCCAGATCACATGTTGCCAAAGATGCTCTAGACACTATAATACAGATTTCGTCCTCAGTAGCCATTTCAAAAGGTGTGAGTTGACTGGCATCTTTGTTCAACAGTTTTTCTTGTACTATTTTCATAGAAACTGGTGTGGGGGAATGAAAAATGTCATCACAGATTTTTAAAATTTTGTCCATGAAAAATGAATTGAAAGTTTCTTCAAATCTCCTTCTGTTTCAAGTACCCTGTTTGACAGGAAATCTGATTTGCATTTGTAGATACAGCTATTCACCAACTTGGACTGTTTTCTGTATGCCAAAAAGTCACATTCTCTTCCAGATTTCTTCCACTTACGTTCTAGCCTCTTTCTTATAACCTTTGCTTGTCTAAGTTGACAGTTGTGCCATGATGTATTGGGTCTAATTGTGACACATTTTTCTTTTAAGGGTGCATGAGTATCAAGAACATGTTTAAGGGAGCTGTAGTATGTTTAAAAGTATCTCTTAATCTGTTGAGATCTAATCACACATTTGTTTTATAATATTTAATCTGTCCACTAATAATTAAATTCATTCGGGACTACTAATTTAGGATGGACAGTCAAAATAGTTATGTCCCCATTGATGTACAGACCTTTGCCCATAGGAGCTTTTGTCCACAAGGAACTTTGCCTACCACAATTTTTTTCATGGGAAGAACTTTGCCCACAGTAAGAATTTGTAATAATATTCAGAAAATAAATTTTTAATATTTGATTGAAGTAATAATATCTACAATGTAAAGTAATTATAAGTATATGATGTCTACAAAATAATAGTATTCACAATGAATGTTGGACTTTCTTGAAACTGTTTTAGTATACATGTGGCCATTATTGCAATGTTTTGGCCACCATTTAGTTCTTTCATTATTTTCATCTTCCAATACTATGAAAATCTATCAATACTGAATTAACTACTAATGCAATCAATCTTATGTGCTTATATTGTGTATAACTTAGAAAGTGCAATTAATATTTGATGTCTTTCAAAACTGCATGTCCTGAATAGTTATCTAAAAGGAATATTAACTGAAATAAAAAAAGAATAATGTCTTTGTAGTAAGCAAAATTTATATTGTGGACAGAAATCCTACCTTCAAAAGATTGTTGTGGGTAAAGTTCCTTCTGGACAAGGGTCCTGTGGGCAGAAGTTTGCATTGGACAAAGTTCTTGGAATTTCACTCGTTGTCTGGGGATAATTTTGCTTTGCAAAATAAAAGTATTGAAGGTTGAATTGCTGCAGTTCTTACATAAGTGGTCATCTTTTGCTCAGAATTATGTCATACAAAATGTGGGTCCCAAGGAAAATGCCCAGTTAAACCATGTGGCATGAGTGATGACCTGTCTGGGGATATGTTGGCGCTGAGTTGACTGAATCTAGTTAATTCATGGCCCGAGTTGTTTATAAACCTCAGATTGATTCACGCCTTCTGTGTTCTTAAGGTTCGACTTCACGGAGCCATCATCAGTTCTTTTCCCAACAAGAATTATGGGAGAACTCCATGGGAACAAATAATAATCTTGTTTTTTGGCTATTTGATCAATGTTTTTAGTGATAATTTCTTTTTTTAAAGGTGAGACCTTACCAAAACCCTGATCCCCTGTATCTATGTGATGTTTTATCACTGAGGTCCTTCCTAACTGACTAGCATTATCAAATAAATCTGAAAACTCGTGTATCAAATTGGTGGGATGTGCTTTCTCATTGGGATTTAAATCTGTTTTTTCTATGTTTATATCAAGTTTGTTGATTTACTACCTTGTCCAACCGTTTGTTGGATGCTACAAATATCAACATCATTCGCCCTTAAAAACATCCCTATTATGACATCCTTATACACTGTTATTTTTTCCACCAGGGTGTACTTTTAGAAAGGGTACTTTGTTAAAACTTCCCCTGCTAACAAATTCTATCTCGTATGAAAGCTAGGTTCTACAATACCAGTTTATTTTCAAAGATTTGTGCATTTGGATGGTCACAGTCAACTAGAATAATATTTTTGGTTCATTGCTTGAATGTAACTGTTTAACTGGCAACTAAACCTACCGCAAAGCTAGTTTGCTTTGTCATTTTCCATGTGGCTTATTCCCGAAACGGCACAGCTTGATCCTTGATAAGTAAAATGCCAGTAGCACAGTCTAATTTGGCCGAGTGTTTTTCAGAAAATAAAAGCCTAAAATTGCAGGATGATTTTTATTTGTGGCATAAAATGTATGTTGAAAACATGTTTCACAAAGCTTAAAGTTCACAACAATTTTGTCATGAACCTGAATGTTTTGACGATTTACTGTTTTTGCAACTGATCTGTATCAGTATTCAAATTCAACTTCCTCACAAAAGTCTATAAAAACAGCTTCATTTAGAATAGATATAGTTGCACTAGTGAAACTGATATCTTTACCAAATACTTTGCCAACAATAACATTAGTATGAGAGTCTATAAATAGAATAAAATGTACATTTTGACTCATTATCTTTTTTTGATCTGTCTCCTGCTGTGTCTGTGTCCCTGATTCTGTGTTGGTTTCTTTCTTCGGCTCTGCCACTGTCTTTTGTATTCTAATCTATCTTTCATTTTGTCCCATCTTGTTGATTCTGCAAGTCTTGTAGTTTAAAGGAACATTTTCTCCACTTCTTCTCTGAAACTTTTGTTTAACTTCTGTATTGACTCTCATAGTGGCCTGATACATTGCAGAAGGAGCAAACTATTCTTGAGGAAATTAGGAGTACTGTGTCCTGTCAGCTGGCAAAATGTGCAGTATGCCCCGGGGGCTGTATTTGCTAACATTCTTATTCTTAGAATAAGAATTTTTCTTAGAATTAGAAAATTTTCTTATTCTTAGAAAAAAAATTGAATTCACAAAGCAATTCTTAGTTAAGAATTATTTCTAAGAATAAGCATTTTCTTAGTTAAGAATAATAAACAGAAACATGTGCATGCATATAGTTTTTGATGTCACATGATTAGTCATGTGATAATTTACACCTTTATTGTTTGAAATGGAGTCCAAATTATTTGCCAGATTCAGAAAGGGTCTTAATCTTAGCCTTTTCTTAGGCTTAGCCCAGCAAAGAATTTTTATAACTAGGTATTCATAAAGCAGGTTTTAGCTAGAATAAAAATCATCAACTTAAGACCAAGACTGATTTTTTCATATAACCAAATTTATCAAACATAAATCACAAAGCGGTGTACATATTAACTGTGAAATATATCCCACACAAGTAAAAATATCACTATTAACTAATTTTACTGATCAGCTCACCTCCTGAGATCTATAAAATGAGTGCATTAACCTATCCATTTTCATCACTTTTATATTAATACTTCTTAAAATCATAAAATTTCAGAATGAGACACTTCAAATCAGATTTACACTTCAAAAGGAAAACAAAATTACAGTGCTGCAGTACTTATAAGCACTGAAATATGGTTTCCCAATTTCATGTATCATATTTTTTATGATAATAAATATATTAATATCCAATAAAAAAGAAGGTATCCACATTCGCCTCAGGATTTTGAACCCAGATTGTAAGGTTTTTTTTGCTGTAATTAGAAACAATTGTGCATATTGTTTGAAAACTGTATGAAGCCTGTCTTGTATGTATAAACAAATTGCTTATATCCACATTGTTTACACAAACTA
This sequence comes from Sabellastarte sp. h YS-2021, assembly GCA_964017235.1. Classification (NCBI taxonomy): domain Eukaryota; kingdom Metazoa; phylum Annelida; class Polychaeta; order Sabellida; family Sabellidae; genus Sabellastarte; species Sabellastarte sp. h YS-2021. The sequence goes on along the minus strand of OZ024937.1, from coordinate 48,658,157 downwards.
TTTTAGAGATATATGATGTTTTTACAGAGCATATATGCTAAACATTGAAAAAGATATCCATATTATTTTAACAACTACTTTACAGACAATGTATAGCTACAAATATGTATTCTGCACTTAACATAAACATTGACATGCTGTCCTTGATTGAGTTTGGTTAATATGATTGGTTCATGCCAGGGAATGTAAACACAACTTACACAAGTGAGCTGTTGATTTGACCCTACATGTGCCACTTTGATAAAAATCAATAAATGAGAAGTATGTATGCACTGAGCAAATCATGTCAATTATGATGCTTATACTTGTGTCAAGGTCAATAAACAAAGCATATTTCTGGGGAAAACACAACTTTAAGTATTTATGTATTTTACATCAGTTTGGTGTAGTAGTGAACTTGCTATTTTTTTGTGGGATATATAATTGTAAATCTTAGTACATATTTATTTTGAGTTATTATGTAATAAAAAAGTTGCACCCACCAAATGGATGAAATAATTTGAAAAGTGAACCTGTAACTTTCTTCACAGTGGGATATGTACATAAAATCAATGTCAATATATACATTCAACTGGATATGTGCTGCTAAATGCTGTTGATGTAAACTGTAATCTTGTGGATATGTATTTCTCAGAATATGCTGATGTACACTGTGAAACTTGTCCACTTACTGTTGACACTTGGATCAGAAAGGGATAAGTGTTGCAGTTGAGAACCTTCTAACCACTTAAAAACATACAAAAAAAACTACTTTAGAGAGGTGCGTAAGTATTATAAACTTAATTCTAGCCATTTTAAATTTTGAAGTGGGGAAAGTATACATGGCGGCCATATTTAAAACCAGTTAACAAGAGCATAAATCATTCACTTCAGTCTTTAACTGCAAATATAAACCTATTGTAAAAAATCATGCTGATCAGAAAAAAAACAAATACTGGATTTTTCTGGTAACAGAAAAAAATGTCTATTTGCATGCAATTGATATAAAAACATGAAATATATCACCTCTTTCTTAACTTAAGTAAGGTCTTGATCATTCTTAGATTTGAACATCATTCTTAGAAAACATACTAAGAATAAGAATTTAGTGATTACCAAATAGTCTTATTCTTAGAATTTTCTAAGAAAATCCTAAGAAACTTCTTATTCTAAGTATAAGAATATTAGTGAATACGGGCCCTGGCTGTACTTCTGCTGTTGCTGCTGCTGATATGGCTGCTGTTGTTGCTGGGCTCTGTTTGGAGGGCTGCACTCCCTGGCAAAATGGCCTGGCCTTCCACAATTGTAGCACACTAATTGGCCATCGGTGTTAAGGTTTGGCCTGTTAGATAATGATTTGACCAGTTCCACAAGCTTAGCCAATACCTGCTTTGGTTCACATATTTCTTCACTTAGATTGGTGTCACAGGTCTGAGGAAATATACTCTCTCCCAAAAGAACAGCTTCTCCTGTGTAGTCAAGAGTGTTAACATTGCACCCATACACAAACTGTCTGAGGTCTGGTCTGAGGTTGTTGGTATAGATCTGAATTCTTTCATCTTTGTTCTGATCGACAGTAGAAAAAGTTTACAAAATGTCTCAAGTGTACTGAAACACACTCTCTTGGGGTACCTGTTTTCTGAAATGTATCTTTTTTCGCCTTCTTCTCTAATTTTTATCAGACTTCATCATCAGTGTTTGGTGAAGTGTATCATAATCCTGTGTTTTCACTGCACCACTCCTTGTCGAGGATTGTGCAAGACCTCCAAGACTACATTAGCCATTAGCAGCCGTCTGTCACTTAGATCGATATGTGCAAGGCACCCCATTCTTCTGTCCACTGGTAGAGGCACCATCATTCTGTTCTGGATTTTCTGGGGTTCAATTTTTCCCGATTTTCTTTCCTTGTCAACTTGATTCCAGCAGGTTTTTTTTTATGTTTTAGGGTTGATCTCATTTGATCCTAGCAGAGCCTCCAAAATTGTCAAGTAGAGGTTTGGTAATAGTTTTGGTTGTTAGCTGTTGCCTCCTGTAATTCGGTTTCTGTTGGTTGTGTATTATAAATTTTGTTCGGCCCTAAGGTTTTTACTTGACAATTCGTGTATTCATAAAAAGCAGTATGGTGTTAATGTTTTATTTCAACACAGCAGTTATACAAAAAGTTTACAAGTTCTTTGATGGTGCCTCAGTTAGCTTAGCTTGATCTCATCATATATTCACATTAACCTCATCATGCTCTGACTAAAACTGGCCAAACTAGCTCTTTCTGTAACAAATGGAGGAATGCAAGCCCCGAGTCACAACATTCATCTATCTGAAATGCTACAGAAACTGATGGTCACATTCTCACAAAGTTCTGTAAAATGTCCAAATAAAAACGTCACATGATCAAAGAATTTAGTAATTTAGTAAATTCTTTTACATAATGGTCATGTCACCTATTATCTGGAAATTTAGTGATAGCATCACCTTTTAGGGAGGTCATGTCACGGAGGGAATTGTGGGAAAGACTGTTTATTATCCCTAACTGCCTTGCTTTATGTTTAGATGCGCCTTAGAGTCCATCAGTGATGGAGATTAAGCGCTATAAAAGTCCACATTAGATTAGATTAGATTAGATATATTGCTAAGTTGATCTCTATATATGAGAAGATATGCCTGTATCTGAATTACTGAGCCATGATTAAAATGAGGCAAAGCTTCTCATTCCTTACAATCATGTATCCTTATTACTTAAGTAACACTTACAGAGAACGACGATTTACATTTTACATTTCTCATACAATTATCTACACAAGATATGACATATTATTACTGGTAACTCAGAGATCAGTTTTTACTACAGTGTCCAATATTATATTGTGCTTAATTACAATGTGGTCACCCTTGTCTAACTTTTGCATTTATGGTGAAGTATTCACAAGACACTGCTGTTAAACATTATCACTTAATTTGGCTTTGAACTTTGGATGTATTTGCTTATTTCATAAATTTAATTTAATTCTTAATATTACTCCAACTTACTGGCAGTGATTTCAGTAAGCATCATGGTACAGATTGAAAATGTCTCATTCTTATAGCATCTCTGCAATGATCATATAATATTAAACAACACTGAGAACATGAGCCGATTTTGAAAGACAGCAAGCAAATGAACTTATGATAACAATATTAAACACTGAGCGGAGAAGGGTAGGCTTGTATAGACTTTATGCACCCCCTATATAACTGAGTGTACACAATGTTATTGTACACACACATCTCTCCAAGTGTTGTGGTAGGATTTTGTGTTTGTGTGTGATGAGAACTCGGTTTAATCTGTGTTGGGCAAATTATTACTACTGTTAATTTACAAAACATTTTAAGCTATATTATAATGTTAATATTCTCTTAAAACATAAACTGATAAATCTTAAACATAAATTGTAAATAACATACTTGGACAACAGTTGTTGAGTGCATTAGAAGTTACAAACACTTTTTTAAAAGAATTAGGAAAATGTCAATACAGAAAGGATGAGAACTTAGCCAAATTATTATAGCTGCAATTGAACCCTTGTTTACTTCTTTTTTTTAAATTGTCAAATTATGTCATAGTTTACATGCTTTATATATTTAGAACAAAAACCTGACTGCAAAGTTTTTTCAATTAAAATCGTACATTATGGTCAATTATGATTATGATTATTTAGTGTAATTAAGCTGGCACAAAACACAGGTTCAGTAGTGAGTATTTAAATTTTTAGTTGTTTGTTCTATGTTTTCCCATTTGTGATAAATTAATGAAAGATACGAGTGTCCTGTACAGGACATAAATAGAAATACATATGATTACCACACAAATTATAATTGACTTTCTCAAGTTCATCAAAGATAAGCTACTTCTGTCACCAAATATTGTCTTCTTAATTTGTTTGCTACATCAACACCCAATTTACATCAAACTTTTAACTATTTTTAATAAAAATGTAATGGATTATTTCATGAATCAGAGTTAAGTGCAACCAATAATCTACTTTGAATTTACAGGGATAGGGTAGAGTTTTCTTAAAAAGTAAACACATTAAGTGGTATGGGAATATAAACAGATTGGTGGTTGTGTCTATATTTATGCTTTTGAATTAGTGTCAAATACAGTATTAAATTGTATCTTCACCATAAATAATGAATATGTTTATCATATTTTTTTGCAACCTTGTAGCAACGTTCAATCAAAAGTTTTTCTATTGAAGGACTCATGCTCACCCCATAGGTCCATTAAATATGCAGTTGATGCCTGCCGTAATAAGAGAATAATTAATACCTATATCTTGTTGTATTTCGCCACAACGTTTTAATTAATCTAACCAATAAATTTTGTTAGTCTTATGTTCACCCGATAAATTTTAAGATGTAATCTTCTTGATTAAAAGGTGTTGTTACCCTCAGAGACATTCACAGGCCATATGCAGTTTTATCTGTCATCTTCAGTTTGTATTGTGCACCAGCATTGTCAGACGTCACAAAAGTTTGAGCTCATAAACTTTTGTAATCATTCATATCACCATGTGAAAGCAATCCACGATTTTGAAAAAGTTACATATGTGTGGAATCTCAGTTATGTTCACAAAGATGAGTTAGTTTCACATTGATATTGATTTATTAATTATACATGGAATGAACATATAACTTGTACTCTGCAAGGCCCACAACTCAAATATTGTTTGTGAATATGTACAATTACAAAAAATATTTGAATTCATGGATAGTTGCTGTACAAAACTGAGATTTTAAAAATCTGTGGATGCTCTGGAGTGAATATGTAAGCAATGGATGCTGGTGTGGTGTACATAATTAAGACAGGCAGAGATTATGAGTAAAAAAATAGACAAATGCTCAGAGCTTTGCTTGTGATCACACTTGGCTTGTGTGTGAGTTGACATCCTACCATACCAAATGCAGGTATCATGATTTATACAAACAGCAATCAACCATTTTAAATATAAAACATGGAACTAATTAAAATATTAAAAAAATTCTCATTAAAACCTTTTTCATTCCGAATAACATAATGTCAGAAAATCCATTAAAATAATGGCCACCGTATGTTAAAACAATGTTTATTTATTAGCTGAAAGAAAAACATGCTGATATTTAGTATGTGGTAATTTTATCATGCTATAACAGTCCTACCTGTTGTAATAATATGTTTTATCAGTAGTTTAACACGGGAAGCTTCAAACCAAAGTAAAAGTTTATACCCAAGAATTCAGATAGATAGTGCTCTCTGGAACAATGGTCACAAGGAATACTGGTGTATTGTTGGGCGTGAACTACCGATTTGCGCGATCTCAAGATTTCACTTGCGTGATCTCGCCCAACAGAATGATACCGGTGCAGGTATGGTACACCTGCTGGCTATTGTTGGGTGCAATCTCGAGATTTCACTTGTGTGATCTCGCCCAACAGAATGATACCGGTGCAGGTATGGTACACCTGCTGGCTATTGTTGGGTGCAATCTCAAGATTTCACTTGTGTGATCTCGCCCAACAGAATGATACCGGTGCAGGTATGGTACACCTGCTGGCTATTGTTGGGTGCAATCTCAAGATTTCACTTGCGTGATCTCGCCCAACAGAATGATACCGGTGCAGGTATGGTACACCTGCTGGCTTGGTCACGTCATCTTGTCGAGTTGGCTTTCTTTGTAGGTCTCACTTTGTTACAGCTTTATTATTGTGGGTAGACTGTTTTTGTGTCAGTTGTTTTATAACGGTTTATAGACACTAGTGGTAAGATGATTAAGACTCCTCCATACCAGAAACAGGGCAAATGTGGACATTTTATGCTCCCATTCGACTCACATGTCTCTTGCTTCTGCTGCAGAGCAAAGTTCAAGACCACTAAGTTCATAGGGCAGATGTTAATCAGTGTGTCTCCTACTCAGCGCTATCTGAAGAACAATGGACTCACCTCAATGGTCCACTTACAGAAATTGCTTGGGCTCGCAGGGTGACTCTTTCAAAGAGAGAGACACCAAGGAACCAGTTTTACCAAGAAATATCTCTCCCAGGTAGATGATACTATATTTGACCTGGAACTGGAACACTCCGGTTCGACTGCACCAGTGACTGGCATTAGTCCTCTGACAAGCCTACCAGCTAAACTTCTCATTTCTGTTCAGAGCATACCAGCAACCTCTGTTAACTCCAGACTGGTACACCAACCTCACATTGATCCTTCAGCCTTTTTCGAGGCGCTGATCCCTGTGTCTCAGGCAGTTACTCAGGATCTCCAATTTCCACCACAGGTTCCTCACACTCCCAGAAGACATTCAGTAGCAGATAAGATGACTGCCTTATCTTTCCCCTAGCCACAAAGGACTTTCAATCTTAACATCCCTCAGACACTAAGGAGTTAAAAATCAGGAGCAGATAAGGGACATTTCTGCCCAATTAAAGACTGGCCTACAGGCTTTCTTTAACATTCAATGGAGCAGATGTTCACCCGCATGGCGCCTCCACAAGGAGCTCCTCATCCTACACTGACATCAACTACACCACACATTGCGTCTATCACTCCCATGACTGCCCTTGCTGCCTGCCGCCAATACAGAGGAACAGTTGGACTCAGCTCAGTCTCAGTCTCATAAATTAAGAAGGGCATTTCAGGAGAAAAGGTTCCTCTGCCATTGCTACAACTTGCCTTCAATCAGTGACCTCACATCTTCAAGTGCCTACTTCCACACATTCATTGCAACCTTTAACACCGCCTGCAGGTACATTAGCTCCACGGCTCCAATCTCCTCTTCAGGCCCTGGGAACAGAAATAATATGGAAGAGGCTTCTGCTTCATTCTTCGTGGCAACCAACAGGTCAGAAGAACCACCAAACCTTCCCTTCAAAGAGTTAGTACAAAAGATTAGATAATTCCTTTCCATTCCCATCCAGCAGCTGAAGAGGACTATAAACTGGTTGCGGCTCTAGGACATGATCTGCTTCAACTACAACAGGAGAAGGCAGACAGATCTCCATCAATAAAATTTGTAATGGTGGCAGATCTCTCATGTCCCTAAAGTGCCCAAAATGAACTGGTCAAGCACTTTGGATACAGAAAAGTTCCCAGGCATTCTACTACACAAGGCTAGCTGGCTTAGCATGGTCGATAACAAATTCTCACACACCTCACTAGTGCCCCAGGCATACTCAAATATAGCTATGCCTGGCTACTGAAGTGGACCTCCAGCTACAGTCAACCAAAAAGATCTGGTCAAGCTGGAATACATGTCTCACAAAAACATCAGCATCAATTTCCTATCTACCTTTGGAATGGCCAGCGAATTGTGTTTAAGTAATCTTTGCTTCACATGGGACCAAAAGGAGAGGTTGTTGAATCAGTCCTGAGGAACCACAGATGGTTCCACCGGGGAGCGGATTATGCAAGAACTCTTTAGCATAAATCAACAAGAAGCATCCCAGTTTCAATCAGTAGGAACATGTCCAAGGCCTATGCAGATCTTATGGCAAACTTCAACTCCGGTCTGACCAACGCATCCTTCCATCATATACCCCAACTGGATCCCTTCAGATTGTACTACCTTTGCTCAGCTGCAGTATCAGGGGATGGCCCATTTGATAGGGCACTAATACAGAAATACGAGCAGCATCTCATTGGATTTGTTTATTTTGTTTATTTGGGGTTTTACGTCGCTTTCAACACTGTACAGGTCATTGTGAAGACAACTACCAAAAAGGAGCATTTCTACCCATACATGAAAAAGAACAGCCTCAGCTCACCCTAGATTAAAAAGGAAAACAAATTCAGAAATTCCCTGGGATTATACTCTCCCTTGTGCCCCACTTGAGAGGTGAAAAGATTCGGATTGTCCTGTCCCTTCTGGAGAAGGAAAAGACTCTGTGTACAGTCCCTTCAGAAAAGTTAAAAGAAACCTTGTTTCAATTACACCTGACCAGTCTATAGGTCTCACTGACGCCTCCCTGCATTTACCTATCCATACCCAATCTCAAAAGTACCTCGTGAAGGAAGTTAAACAAATACCCTCACAACAGGAAATCAGACTTCACCAATATCTGGACGATATTTCTCCAAAGAGGAATGCATTGGGCAAACAACTGCTCAAGCTTGTGAAGGATTTAACATACTAGAAATGAAGGCGGTTCTGCAATTCTTCAAGAGGGGTAGCACAAACAATTAAGTCCTAATCTCTTTATATAACACCTGTGTGGTAACCTACATCAACAAACAGAGCCTTGGAGGTACAAGTTGGGCAAATGTGAACAGTAATGTGTACAGTAATGTGAAAAATTCACCATGTTCCCTAATGTGGAGAATCCACAAGGCGCTGTATTTGGCCTCCTCTTGTTCTCTTCATACAGAACTCCTTTTGAGTAAGCTTATTGGAATGCACTCTAACATCAATTTCACTTATACACATACGATACCCAGTAGTTTGTTCATATGTCTCACAGAAATGCAGCCCTTGCTTTTGATATACTGAATTCATGCCTTCAAGATGTTCAAGATGGATGTCGTCAAGTATGCTAAGTAAACCCTGATAAATCAGCGTTCATCATCTTTGGGTCTCATGCTCAGCTCAAGAAATAAGATCCCAACCTCCCTGTCAGGATATTTGGTAATTTCATGCATTCAGCAGTTGTTTTAAAGAATATTGGTTTGATGCTAATTTTTCGTGCGCTGATTATGTCCACAATATGTGTAAGACTTGCTTCATTGAAATGCATGATCTCATACGCGGGTTAGACAGTATCTGACACAAGAGGCTGTTATCCTGGCGGCAAGTGTCTTGTTGAGTAGCCATCTTCACTACTGCAATTCTCTCCTCAGGATCCTGTCTAGTTTCAACATGTGCAAACTGAGTATTCAAAACACACTTGCTAGGATTATCAAAAACTGTAACGAATACACATGGACATCTTCTATTCTCAAACCACTACATTGGCTGCCAGTTGAATTTTGCCGCATCTTCAAAATTGTCACTTTAGTTCACAAGTTTCTTCACAGTAGTCACCCAAATCATTTTGGTTCTCTTTGGTCTACTCGTTGTCAAAGATAACCCCCCCCCCCCCCCCAAACACTTTAGCCACAGCTTTGCTTTTGATGCTTCCACAGTTTGGGATGATTTACTTGATGAGGTTCATGCCGTCCCAACTCTTGATTGTGTCAGAAAAGAAGCTAAAACCTTATTTTTCCAAAACGGCTTTCCCACCTTAGTATATAAACTATCCGGCATCTCCATGACATCGGATGATGATTTTTAATTGGATTCTGGTGTTTCGTCTTGACAGAGATTAAGTACTATAATAGTACAGAATTAGTAGAATAGAGTCGTCAAGAACAATACTATTTTAATTCAACGATTAGATATTCTGATAATACATAATTAAATCAGGCATGTAATAATCACAGTTTTTAAAACTCAGGTGCAGTTTGTCTGCTTGACCAATTGTTAGTACAAAACCCCGAACTAGATTGATTTGTTATTGATATTGTATATTATTAATGCTAACACTAATTCATGTGCACTAGACTTTATCTGCAATTGTGGCCTAGTCGGAAACACACACCTTAGAACATACAAAAACTGGGTTCCTTCACATGAACAGACAAATACATATTGCTTTTATCACCACTTAAAATGGTGATCCTCTATCATTAGATCCTGTCTCTGGTTACAGGCCATGGAACCCCAGGGGTAATGATAAATGGTTGTCCATGAGACTGTCATTTGTTGATGGACATGTCAGTCACTAGACTTTGGCCTATACTTGTGCAGTCAGAAAATATTTCCAGAAGGGCATGTAAATTGTCTTGTAAAGAGAGAATATATATTTAAAAATGGGAACAAAACACATGCCAATAGCAATAATGTATATATGTTTTTGAACATAAAAAAACATTTCATGATGATAATCTGTACTGGAAAATTGCAGAAATTAAAATATCTCTGTTGAAACGGTTGTGAAATCCCAACTTTAACCATATGAGCTTGGGACATGGGGGTGATCTATTTAAGAATAAAACTGTATTAAGAATACACAAATAAAATCACCTCTAGTATTCTTTGAGGGCAAAGAAGCTTGCACCAAGCATTGTGGAATAGAAGTAACTTGTTATATGTTAAAGACGGGGCATAAATTTTACATTGAAATGTATGTAACACAGAGATTTACATTACCTCCTTTTGCTCTCCTTTATCTGCCTGTTGGTACTTTTCCTTTTGAAATTTTGGTATTGCTTGTCTTTTTTCTGAAAGTAAAAAAATGTTATTCAATGTCTGGAAAGCCATATGGCTGGTGTTTAGTTGCAGCTAGGGTGACATTAAGCAACCAAGAATATTTTCTACTGAACAGAGTATCATCCTAATAAAATGTGTCTTCACAACAACCATGAATGATCTTTTGCTGCCATCTTATCTCAAGGTTGGTACCTTTTACTTTGACCTGACTTGACCTTTGAACTTGCCATTGTGACATTGAACTTCACATCCTGTGTGGGCTATAAACCTCAAGGTATGGAAAGTTAATACTTTATACCATCATTGGTTGGAGATGTATATGTGCAACTTCATAGTGTGACCTTGATTTAACCTTTGACCTCGCTGTAGTAACCTAGATCTATAAAACTGTGTCCTGGCTATATCTCTGAAACTGTAATGTGTATGGAGTTGATGCTGGGACATAAGTTGTGGGGCGTAGGTGTGCAATGTCACGATGTGACCTTTATCTAACATCCACTGCCATATTCGAGACATATTTCTCCTATCACAAAGATATACGGATCACTGCAACTACTTATTATATATAATTTTACCTAATTGTGCTATTTCCTTTGACAGCTACACTTCGATTAAAAATCTTATAGGTTTATAGCTTTTAGTTTACTGGTCAATACTGTCATTGTGCTATTGTAATGCTTGTTTTCATATTGTTTTGTCTCATACTTTTATTTTCTCTGGCACCACCTTTACATAACTTAAACAGTATATTCTGAAAGTCTTATTAACTTTATACGGTTTTATTTCGTCCATATCTCGTGGTTGGTAACGTTGCCATCATTGTTGGACGAAGTTTTTATAGAAGTTGTTGAGGTTTACATCATTGTTGGTGAAGTGTTCAGTATTGCTGGCTCAGTTTTTGGTGTTACTACTTAGCCAATACTAATTTATGATATTTGAAAAACACTACAATGTGGCGAGAATTCTCTTTCGTAAAGGTGAGCCCTTATGATAGAGTTTTCACATCATTTTACATGACTTTGTTGTAAGAATAGCTTACCTTCCGTTTGATCCACAAAACGCAAAGAGTCATGTTTTTCAACGATCTTTTCTGCCAAATATGTTTGCCCTGTATTCCTGAGAACTTTTACAAACTGGACGAAGCTCTTTGGGTCTGGGTCCATTAGCAGTGTCTGTAAAAGAAAATATACATTCAAATATATGCTAATATTTTATGTGTATAAAGTTCATTTAATCAATATTTGCAGTAGACATGGGTGGTATAGCAGTGACCATCGCATAAATGTACTTCCAATGTAATTATTATAATCCTACAACGGTTTGTGAACGGCTACATTTAAGTGTTAATAAGTTTATTCCTTAATTAAATCAAAGTATACTGAACAAGAAATGCTGTCTTATGTTAATAATGGTATTGACACTTTTGATAGGAGATGGTCATTGTGGAGTGATATTTTTGCTGAAATTTTGATTAATGTATTGATAGTTAAGCACAAAGCTACAAAGATATTTACTCATTTAGTTGACACTGTCACGTAACATATTACTTTATTACTGTATTGTAAAACAGCCATGTTTATGTACATGCTTTGAAAAGAATAAAGGGATGGAAAAAAAGAAGTTTATTCCTGACCGCCCCTTTTTACAATATTGTTCTTGTTGGAAAAATTGTCCGACTGGATCAGCTACAGACAAAATATGAATGACACCTGACATTTCTATGTCATATTGAATTTTGAGGGGAAACATCTTATCTGTTTAATTTTTTTGCATAAAATATTATACAGGTGTTCCAGTGAGCTGACCCTGTAAACGACCCTATGACTCTAGGGTCGGTTGTGAAAGTCGTAGGGTCGTGTGAAAAAGGGCAAGAAAATGCTGAGTCGGTTATGAAATCCCCGACAGGACAGAACAATTACAGACAGGACGTGATGAGCATCCCGACAAGATGTAGGGTCGGGATGTTTTTTGCATGGCCAGTCGTAGAAGTTCTACGACAAGCCCTAAACCCCTAGCGGACATCACAAACAGACAAGCCTGGAGCATGTTCCCGACCCTTGCCAACAGGACTGATTGATTTTGTGGGTCAGTATCTATAGTCGGGATCCAGAATCGGGATCCATGTCACACTATATAACCCCCCCCCCCTCCCCTGTGATGTGCCACTTATTTCACACTTCAAAGATGACAGCAATATATTAAGAGCAACTGTTTGATCACTTGAGGGTCCCTTTGTTTTTTATTGAGTTAAATATGTTACTATACATCATGATTTCAAGACACAGAAGACAGCAGAACCCAGCACCTGCCCAGCCAGCACTACCACCACCCCCACCACACAGAAGAAGAAGGAAGTCACAGAATCCATGGGTCATGCCCTGGATACTGCAGAGAGAGGAAAGGGGATGCTACAGAACACTCTTGGATGAGCTAATCACAATTGACATACCAGGCTACAGAAACTTCACCAGGATGGAACCAGCATTTTTTTATTTAATTGAAGAAAGAATTACATCTCATCTGAGGAAGTCAACCACCAACTTCAGGAAGCCACTGGAAGTGGGATTGAAACTGGCAATTACACTGAGACACTTATCCACAGGAGAAACATACACTTCACGGCAATACCAATGGAGGGTTGGAAGAATGACCATCTGCAAGTTTGTCCCCCAGGTCTGCAAAGCCATTTTAAAATAATTTCAACAGGAATATTTGATGTGTCCCACAGATCCTGAAGACTGGAAGAAAATAGAAGAAAGATTTAGAAACAGATGGAATGTCCCTCATGCAGTCGGTGCACTAGATGGAAAACACATTGTTATAAAGAAGCCCAAGAAGTCAGGCAGTAAATATTTCAACTTCAAGGGTTACTTCTCCCTGATACTTTTGGCTTTAGTCGATGCAGATTACAAATTTCTGTGAGTTAACATGGGGGCCAGTGGGTCATCATCTGATGCTCAGATATTCAACCGCAGCAAACAGAAACGAAGAATTGAGAATGGAATCTTGGGACTTCCACCACCTGAACCACTTGGACCTGGGGGCCAGATCTACATTATTCCCTGCTGGGGGACGATGCTTTTGCCCTTATGCCTTGGCTGGTCAAGCCATACAGTAGACGACATACAGTAGACGACAACTGACCAGAGAGGAGAGGATAGCCAACTACAGGATATCCAGGGGCAGGAGGGTGGTCATGAACTCATTCGGTATACTTGTCAAAAGATTCAGGGTGCTGTTGACCACCATGGAGCAGAGGCCAAAAGTTGTGAAGCCATCAGGGGGGAACAGACAGACCACCCACTCCAGTAGATGACATACAACCACCACAGGCAGACCAGGGGGAACAGAGACATAATGAGAACTTTAGAAACCTGTCGAGGGAGGCCAAACATCAATGAGACTACTTCAATCACCTTGAGGCACTGGCTGGGCAGGAGGACAGAGTTTAAGGAGGCTGAGGGGAGAAGTCTGAGGGGAGAACATGCTGTCATCTATCAGTCCCTTTCAGGACTACGCAAATAATCCAAGAACTTTTATTTAGCAAAGTGTTGAAGCAAAAAGTAATCGCAATATTCTAGCATTTTAATGCATATTCAATTTCACCAAAAATAAGCCCCCATCACAAACACGAATCCCTCCCAAACTCATTTCACAAAATTAAATATCAACTCATACAGATTTAAACCCAGGTCCTCACTTTTCAAAGTTCACATCCCACACCAACATGACCTGAGTTTATTGTAAAAATAATTTACCAAATTATAAAAAAACTTACCCAATTTTCATAATGACCTCTAACTCTAACAATATTGATTAGAAATGTTATCCCCAAAATTAATAAAAAAATAAAACCTTTTAAAATGAAATTTCAAAAACAAAATTGTACAAGGTGACAGTCCCAGTATAAAATTTTTTTTGTCAGTCCATCAGTCAGTCAGTCACCCAGTTGTCAGTCATATATTTGAATGTTATGTTATGTTGCAACGTCTGTTTGTCAGTCCCTCCACTCATTCCAAACAATTTACTTAGGTGGATGTTTCATTTCCGTTTGTTTTTGTCGGAGGGACGTGGATCTTTGTTATTATTATTTTTTTGAGGGGTGAGGGTGGGGTAGGGGGAAAGTTCTGTTTTCAAATTATTTTTGGGGTGTTGGGTGGGTGTTTTGTTATTCTTAGGGGACAATTTTTTTCAAGTTTTTAAAAAAACATTTTCTGTTTTGTGTTGGAAGTTTATTAATATTTGTTCAACATTCACTCATTCATTCCCATTTTTTTTGTATATCTGGGGGAAGTGTAAGTGTTAGACGGTGTGCTTTTTTTTGTTTTTGGGAATAGACAACCAGCTGAATAATTGTTTTTGCAAGATTCGGGTGGCCCTTAGAAGGACCGGTTGGTTCAACTTAAAGCAGGCTATTCTGCTCATTTGGGCTGATTTTGTTGGCTAGACTGACTGGGAGGTCTTGGCTGTTATTGATGAGTGGAAGATAGCACTGGTGACAGTGCTGGTTGAAGTTGAGAGGGTGAAAATGCCTGTGGTTTGTTGATCTGCTGGTACTGCAGTACACTGGGAATCCTTCCAAAGAGACTGGATAAACCAGAAGTATTGTGTTAACTTTTCTCCTGTTGTGCAACTGCAACTGAAGGTGGGTTAACTGTCTTTGTTGGACTCAAAGTGAACATCAGCTGTCTGGAAGTCGGAGGCTGTTGGTCATCTACAACTAAATAAGATGTTGGCTGTGCTGACGCTGATGCAGGCCCCTGCAGTTGCTGTACTTTGGCAATCACTGTAGCAGGCTGTTTTGTGGCTATCTGTGTAGGCTGCACAACTGGTACGGAGACTGGTTGTTGCAGTATCTGGAAGTTGAAATGTGGTGATCTGTTGACTTATTGTGACCTGTCTCTTGCGTTCTTCGGCCTTGTACTGTATTTCACTGAGAAGTTTCACTGTCTGCTGAAGGTCAAAAAGTCTCGCTCCTCCAGGTGTTCAATCTCAGAATGGAGATACTTGCAGAACGACTGTCTTGGACTTGGAGTGGGATCCTGACGTGCACCCAGAAATGTGGAAATCATCAACCTCATCTGCTTGAACTGATCTAAAGCTGGATCCTCAGCAGTGGTGGTGGACTGGTACTCGAAGGCTGATAAGTAACATCTGATGTCATGCTGATTTTCATCTCAGATTCAGTCTCTCATGAAGTATCCTGAACTGAAACTGTGGCTGCAGATGCAGAAGGTCTCACTGGTGACTTGAACACGGAAGACTTAGAAACTCCCTTCCTTCTGATGTGACCTCATAGAAAACTGAAACAGCCAGGCCTGTCGTTCTGTGCTCTTCTCAGCTGCTTGTCCTGACTTTGTCTGAGTGAGCTTACAATATCTGGTACGTTGAGTCTCAAACCACTTCTTGACAGTGTTGACAGGTAATTTCCTGGTAGGTGCTTTCTTTCTTTCTTCTTGTCTTTAAACTTGTCATTAGTCTTGTCATAGTGTTCCTTGTGCTGTTTAATGAACTCCATGATGGCTTCTTTGTCTGAATCACTCAGGAAAATGGACTTTATTTGTCCCTTCTGTCTGGATTGAATGGATTTTACATCAGTATCTGTGTCTGTTTGTGGTCGCTTTTCTGTCCTTTTCTTGCTGTCTTCCCTCCTCTCTCTCTCTATCCTCTGTCTTTCCCTTTCCTCCTGCTCTCTCCTCTCCCTCTCATCCCTCTCCTCTCTCTCCCCCCTTCTCTCTATATCCTCAGCAGTATCTCCCAACTCAAACCGTGGTTGAGTATCTCTGGGTACTTCAATCTTTCTCCTTCTGCCCCTTGGCATGCTGATCAATTACATGTACAGCTTGTTGAAAAAAAAACAAAAAAACTTAAAAGTGAAACCTCATAGAACAGATTTCACTCCCAGCCAGTCTAGCCTAGCTCAAACTTATGCTAATTTGCAATAAAATGAAAAACTTCAGTTTCAGTTGTTTCAGTTTACGGCCTGAGGTTATGACAAACTCCTGACTCTGGAACCCAGTCATGAAAAGTTACTGACTGGCCTTGAAAGTTTACAGGCCTGTCAGGAACACTTACAGACAGGCCGGCTAAAATTACCGACTGTACTGTAACAATTCCAGCACAGTCAGTTTGTCATCATGTACAGTCTGGAACTCCATATTTGGGACAAGCCGGATACTTGATACAGACAGGCCTGCTTCATTAACTGACAAGCCGGGACGTGTAACCGAGAGGCCGTTGAGTTAACCGATATGCCTGTTGCTAGGTGGATAAAATTAGGGTCTGTTAATTTAATTTCATCTGAGCTGTAATAATTAGGGTCAATAAGGGTTGGCAACGGTCGTAGAAATCTCAAACGTTTGATATTTCACCGACTCTCCCTGACAGGCCGGGAAACTACAACCGACCCTAACCGACCTTGTAAACATTGGTCGCGACTCTCAAAAAATGCATAGTTACCGACCGATCAGCTCCAGTGGAACACCTGCATAACTGACCTTGTAAACATTGGTCCCGACTCTCAAAAAATGCATAGTTACCGACCAGTCGGCTCCAGTGAAACACCTGCATTACGGTTACAATATGGCTAAAAACAATAATGAGTTACCTTTCCTATTCAACTCCAGTAAATCATATTTTTGTGTACATGGACAGTTTTTCAAATTTTGAAATTGGACTTCACAGGTTCATTGACTTTCAATACTGTATCTTTGCTGCAAGTATGAATCAAATTTAAATATTAATCTCATCTGAGCTGTGGTAATCATGTTAACAACAAAGACATATACAGAAATATGTGACTTACCTCTGACACGAACATTTCACTAGCTGCTATTGGTCCATCTGAAATTATCTTGCGGCCAATCTGTTGATATGTTTTGTGGCTTATTATACGTTCATAAAGGAGGGTTCCTTTGATGTCATCAATCTTTAGATTGTGGCTAATATACTCTAGCATTTCTGTATATGTTTCTTTGTAATGTTCGACTTGACCTGGCACTTTATAGGTAGCCATGATACAAAGCTAAAATACAGCATATAAATTTCAAGTCAAGATTATGCAAATAAAGCAGCTGACTAAAATATTAAATCCAATCGCTATAACTAGATGAGGGACTTTTTTGAAAGAATATCATGGACACTTGCTGGTTATAGGTATGATTCTAAGAATCGGTTAATATGCATATTCTGAGACACAATTGGTGGTTTATCGATGTTAGGCCCCAACTCGCGATCGGGAACATCTCGAGATTGTCCTTGCACAAACTCAAGATCTTGAGTTGAGGCAAACATCTCGAGATTGTGCAGAACATCTCGAGATGGTGCTGCCCAAACTTAAGATGATGTATTTTGAATTTTCATTAACTCTAAACATGGTTGTATTTAGAGAAAGCCCACAAATATGGCTTCCAAATATAATCTGGCAAAGGATTACAATGGTATTGAACATAAAACTCTTTGATTATCTCATCAAAGGAATTTGTTTGTGTAAAGTGTTGTCTGAACTTTTTCTCAGATTCTTAATTGCACTTCTATAATTGTTGGTGTGTTGTCAGGTATCTCCCTTGACTATGATTACCAATTGCACTTTATAGCACTGAATCCTCCTATTAGCAGGTTTATTGAATCTGATGGATATTAACACTTAATGATGTTTAAGGTAGCAATAAAAAAATAGTTACTGAGATAAAGTCATCTATAAATACTTAATGGTTAAAATTGATGACTTTTTAGTTCTTCATTACATTTTTTTCTGAAATATGTCTAAAACCCAGATTCACAGAAATAAATCACATTTCATGTAAACATGGATACATATATCTATTTGATTCTTTGCAGTTAGAAAAAACATCAACAAAGAACTCATCATAATGAAAAAAAAATTGCAATTATAAATGACAAGGACTACCTGACTGAGTGAGCACACACAATATTGACTAGTCACTAAAATTAGCCAATCAGTTATTAATAGATTCAATTAATTAGCAAATCACAGCCTTAGGTAAACATCTTAAGTTTGTGCAGCCCAATCTCGAGATGGGACTCCCATCTCGAGATGTTTGCCTCAACTCAAGATCTTGAGTTTGTGCAAGGACAATCTCGAGATGTTCCCGATCGCGAGTTGGTGCTCAACATCGACACTTCGTTTATTCTCTGTCAATGTGCCAACCATTTCTTACGACTGTTTTATAATTGTATTGGAATATACCAATTATATCTCAAATAATATAATGTAAGTTTATAAATATAAATGTAGATAATTATACTGGGAGCTTAATACACCATCACTCACGGAAAAAATCGTCTAAGTAACTGGGAAATCACAGGCTTTGTTAAAATCCCTGTAAAATGCTTAATATTTTATTGATTTTAATAAGACAACCACCAAATTGTCTATGGATATGTGTAGAATGTTCATCTATAGATAATTAAGCTGAAAACCTAACATAACATATCTTAAAAGTAAGCTATTGAGGCACTAAATCCATGGAAAAAAATCGCCCAATTGAAAATAACTAGTAAATTATAAACTATGATAAAAAGGCGGTTAAATTCCACCACCAAAACTCATTTATTATTATAGGTATTTAAACTGGAAAAACTGAACACAAGATATCTTAAAAGTAAAATATTGAACACCAACATCAACTAAAAAAAATGCCTCCTTAGAAAACACTGAGAAATCAAAGGCTTTGTTAAAATCCCTGTAAAATGCCTAATATTTTCTTTATTTTAATGAGACAACCTCCAAATTGTTCATACTTATGTGCAGAATGACATTGAGATATTGAGGGACTAAATCTACGTAAAAACGCCCTATTGGAAAACACTGGGAAGTCCAAGGTTATGTTAAGAGTCCTGTAAATGCTTTATATCTGATAGATTTTATTGAAACAGCCACCAAATTATTATGTGTACAATGTTCGACTAAAGATACTTAATCTTGAAACCTAACAAGATATCTTAAAAGTAAGATATTGAACACCAACATCTACAGAAAAAATCGCCCAATTAAGTAACACTTGGAAATCAAGGGCGTTATTAAAATGCCTGTTAAATTCTTAATATTTGAGAGATTTTATTGAGACCACCACCACACTGTTCATTATGATGTATAGAATACACATTTATAGATAATTAAACTGATAACCTAACATAAGATATCTTAACAGAAAGATATTGGACACCAACATCAACGGATAAAATCGCCTCATTGGAAAACACTGGGATATCAAAGGCTTTGTTAAAATCCCTGTAAAATGCTTAATATTTGCTTTATTTATATGAAACAACTAACAAATTGTTCATTATTGTGTGTAAAATGTCTCTCTATAGATAACTTAACAGAAAACTTTGAATAAGATACCTTGAAAGTAAGATATTGTGGGGAAAAAATCACCCCATTAGAAAACACTTGTGGAAAGCCCTGTAAAATGCTTAATATCGGACATATTTTATCGAGACAACCACCAAGTTATTCATATTTTAGCTGAAAACTTTGCATAAGATATCTTAAAAGTAAGATATTGGGGCCACGTTCCACAGAAAAAGTATCCAGTTGTATATTTACATTTCTGTTAGGATTTGTACACATTTTTATTCAAACCAAGTTTCAGTAAATATATGGAATAGCTAAATAAAACAAAGCAGGTAAATTAAGATATGTAGAATACATACAGGGAACTCAGTGTTAGAGATCATAACTAATTACAACACAGCATGTGTTAAACAAGCATAACTGTGTTCTCATTGTGGAAATCTGAGGGTTGTTTGTTTATGGCAAGTGCCAGCCAGGAGTGGGGTAATTAGACCTACACAAGACTTATGGTTCAGTTGTTGCAACTGAGTTCAGTCTGATGTTTTGGGATCATACTTCTGGGTTATAGCTAGCAATTGTCTGAGAGTTTTTGGTAATTGGCAAGAATTACAAGCATTACTGTAGTTCATTTTAATGGTTCTTGCCCTGCTATTTGGACGGTGTGAGTTGTTTTATGTTGGCTATTGTATGGTCACCCGTTGGTGTACTGGGGAGTGATTTTATGCAAATGTTATTAATTTGAAGGTTGACCATGATCTGGTGATTTTACGTCTAAAAATTCAATTATTTTTAGAGTGCAGGCCAAGGTTCTGTCTGGGCTTGGTGTATAAATGTTGGTGAATTTTAACATTCTGTGCCTTTCTGAAATATAGGCGATGATTAGGCTGGGAACCTCTCTATATCTGAGAGACTGACTACTGGAAGGGTGGCTCGAGACACTGTTGGTTGGGTTTGGACTGCTGCGGTTGCTGTTCTGTTAGCTTTGCACTGATGATTGGTTGACAACTCACTAACGTGGTTGTCAAGCTGAGATTCTGGTTGACACACGGGTTGTCATTAGAGTTAGAACAGTTGACTAATGTGACTATTGGAAACATTATCATCCTTGAGTAATGTTGGTTATTGCCACACGGGCTGTCAATTGGTGTGAACAGTTGACTAATGTGACTGTTGGTGTGGAATTACAGTTGGCCAATGCAATTGTAGGCTAGATGGTGGACTAGTTTGTGTTTGTGAACTACGTTAACTATCAGTGCATTGCTGGGTTGTGATTGGCTTCAGTGTGTCACCTCACTAGGCAGTGTGTGGTGCATAGTCATCTGTTTTTTTAGGCATTAGTATGAGACAGTTGCCACACAGCAAAGCTAAAGACTTTGATTTTTGCTTTAAATGTAACCAGTCCCACGAGTTTCCAGTTTGTACATTTTGTCAAGTGGTTGGTCAGAATTCAGGCAATAGTGTGGCCGAGACAGATTCCAATTCTTCCACTTCATCCATTCCACATCCCTCTAGACCTAAACCTTTACCTCATTCCCCTAGTTCAGGTCTTCCTGATAAGCTGGATGCCATTCTTCAGCACCTGAAACACCTGGTTGAGGGAATCAAGGAGGTGAAGAAGTCACTGCAGCAGGGACAGATGGGCGAGTCCGGACACCTTTCTTCCCCACCCAGACAGGGTTATGTCCCACCCCACCTCAGATTCCCAAGAAGCAGGTACAGGGGCCAAGTAGGGACATTTGGGCACCAGACACATAGACAACAGAGGAAGTGGTGGAGGACTTGGTTTTACCTCTAGCCCATTTTTTGAGGATCAATGGACCCTTGAGATGCCAGGTGGGCAAGAAGATTCAGGAACTGGACCAGGACGATGGAACTGAGTTTCAAGGTAAACGGTTAAAGTCAGGTTTAATAAGACATCAAGAAAATCATGTAAAAGTTGATATCAATTGGCCACATGAATTTTGCTATTCATCTGATAGAACATGCCTGGCGTATGATGACCTCACTGTTATGCAGTTCAGTCAGGGTTTCATAGGTTGTATACTGGAGGAAGATAATGCAAAAAATAGGCACATTATGCTTTTGTACTTACAGCAATTGTTCTAAGATGCTCAAAAAACACTGCAAAGCTGCCCACAAAATTTTATTATTAGTGATGGAAAGGCAAAAGGTGTCTTGGAAAGACAATAATAAAATACATCAGATACGAGGTACACACAGCGTTCTTTACACCCTTCACAGACTGATAAGAATAGGGGTACTTCAAAACCAGCTGTTCCTTGTAAGTTTTACAATAATGGCAACTGCATATATGAGGGCGAACATATGGATGGACATGTCTTGCAAAAACATGCATGTGCATATTGCTATAGAATGGTCAGAAGGTTTTGTTATCACTCTGAAACTTCTTGTAACAGGAAACAAATGAAAGGAAAAACGACAAGTAGGCACAGGTTCATCTGTATCTGGTAGCCAGGATGATCATATCTTTACTCAGCATTTTTTCTGTTCTAGGATTAGAAAGCTTGGGGTAAAGTGTCCTTCTATTGGGGCTAAAACAAGATCAAAAATTGTTCAAAGAAATAAACAACTGGCTATCAGAACCAAGGTGTTCCATGGTTATGAATCTAGGGCCCAGCAGGGCAGTTTGAGTAAAAATCGTACTGTTTTTTGCCACAACTTGGCTGGTCATGTTTGTAAACCAATTGATAGTTTGGTATCAGATTTGAGTACTTCTATGGTAAATCAAGTAAAGTTTGATCACAAACTGCACTTTGTAGTGACAATAAGGGTTTGTGTGGCAATAAGTACATGAATCAGTCGTCTGAAAACTTCAATAATGATGTGCATGGTACTGTTTTCACTGCTTCTGATGGGGGGGGGGGGGGGGGGGGGGTAATAGTACTTTGTCTAGTGGAAGTGTCAGAACAGGTTTTCGTTGTTTACAACCATTTGGCTTTATCAAAAGAGTTGAAAATATATCAAAATATCATCTGAAAGATTTTTCTAGAACTGTTATTGCAGGTTTAAATAGCGAATGCGTCAAAAAAGTGCATAAGATTGTTTCAGATACTGGTGAAAGTAATTAAGTGCCCGGATTTTGGTTAAGACAGATCTTAACCTTAAACAGTGGGCCGAAATATTAACTGAATACCATGACCCCCAGTTATTGGACTATTAGCACTTTGGTTTTCCTTTATGCGTAAATTATGACACTTTTCAACATGTATCTTCTACTGTCAAGGTTACTCACTGTCTTGCCAAGGAGCCAGCAAATTGGCTATCAGATACCTACAAAAATGCCAAATCCATCCGACAACAGTTTGAACGCATCTGGCGTAAAAAGAAAACTCCTCTGAACCGTGCAAGGCTGCTCAAACAAATTGCCAGGTGTAATTCACTTGCCAATAAAGACAAAGCCACATATTACAGAGCTCTTGTAAATGAAAACGGTGACGACCCTAAAAAACTGTGGCAAGTTCTGTGTTCTACCTTACACCATATCCCTGACAAGGTTCTTCCATCAAATAGTTCACACAAAAAAATGGCTGATCAGTTTGCAGCTTTTTTCACCAACAAGATTGCTAAAATCCGAGAGTCTTTTTCCAGTTCTTCATCCTTTTCCTTGCCATCTCCTGTGAATCCGCCAGGACTCGTCAAATTTGATGATGTCTCACCTGATGATATTGCGAAGGTAATCAAAAATTCACCTACAAAATCCTGTCTCCTGGATCCTTGGCCTACTTTCCTAGTTAAGGATTGCCTTGATATACTGCTTCCTTCTATCACAAAACTTGTGAATTGTTCTTTGTCGGAAGGTGCTGTCCCAGATGGCTTCAAAAGTGCTGTTATCACTCCATTGATAAAGAAATCTTCTTTATCAAAAGACGATCTAAAGAACTATCGCCCTGTGTCTGGGCTGAGCTTCATCTCAAAACTCGTGGAACGTGTAGTTGCCTCACAACTGAGTAGACATGTCTCTCTCCATGGGTTGGAAAATGAGAATCAATCTGCCTATAGACGTGGCCATTCAACTAAAACAACTCTTTTGTCTATAAAGAATCAGATTCACCTATCTCTAGCCAGAGGTGAGGCAACAGCTGTGGTGCTGCTTGATCAATCTGCAGCTTTTGACACGATTGATCATGACAAACTCCTTGATTGCTTAAGAAAATGGTTCGGTGTCAGGGGTAGATGCCTTGATTGGTTCAAGTCATACCTTTCTGATCGTACCCAATGCATCAAGATTGGCTCTGTTCTCTCTGAGACTAGTAAGCTTAAGTTTGGGGTTCCTCAAGGTTCAGTTCTTGGTCCTTTTCTTTTTTCGTTGTATACCACACCTTTGAGCAAAGTAATCTCTAAACATACAGATGTCAAATTTCATTTCTATGCTGATGACACCCAGCTGTTTATTCACCTGACACACAAAAATGCAAAACTTGCCTTCAATCGGCTAGGAAAGTGTCTCGAAGATGTCAAACTGTGGTTGTGTGCAAATAAACTAAAGCTGAATGCCGATAAGACCGACTTCATTATATTTGGCTCCAAGTCTCAACAAGATAAGTTAAACCCATTCTTTCCAGTAAACATATTGGGTGAATCACTGATACCTTCAGATGCCGTTAAGAATTTGGGTGTCTGGTTTGACTCAGAATTTTCCTTCACCAAACATGTTAAAAGTGTATGTAAACTTTGTTTCATCCAGATGAGGGATCTTAGACAAATTCGACAGTACTTGACTCGTGATGCTGCTCTTATGGCTGCAAATGCACTTGTGGGGAGTAGACTTGACTACTGTAACTCCTTGTTTAGGGGTCTATCTGTTTCTAACATATGCAAGCTACAATGCATTCAAAACAGTCTGGCCAGAATTGTTTGTAGAGCCACTTGTCTTTCTCAAACCACTCCACTAAGAAAAGCCCTTCATTGGCTATCCATAAGGCACTGTTGCATCTTCAAGACTGCCTTGCTGGTGTACAAATACCTACATACTAACTGTCCAAAATATTTCAGCCCATTCCTCAAAGTTAGACAATGTGCCTATAATACTCGGTTGAGTCAATCTGATGGTATAATTCTACATGTTCCTTAATACCAACCATCTATTTACAAATCCACAAAGCAGTTTGGTCTAAGCTTTGCATATGATGCTCCCAAAATATGGAATGAACTCCCGGATGATGTACGATCTGCCACTTCTATTGCTTCCTTCAGAAAAAACTTAAGGCATACCTATTCTGCCAAGCTTATCCTCCTTAGTATTTTCCACCCCATATGGCGTTCTCCATGATGTCGACCATTGCTATGGATAAGGACAACGATTTTTTGTGACTATGCTTATGATGTTGCGCCTTAGAGTCTGTCACTTTGGCAGAGATTAAGCACTACAAAAGTTGAATTGGAATTGGAATTGGAATTGTCAATCATCTGTCAGCTACACGCTCTCCTGGTGGTGTTAACATTTACTTTTCTACAGAACTAGCCCGCAATTCAATAGCTGGGCCTTTTGAATCTGTGCCTTTTGAAAAATTTCATGTTTCCCCACTACTTATTCGACCAAAAAGCAATTACGGTCGAAGGGTTATTGGGAATCTATCATATCCTGAGGGTCATTCGGTTAATAGCAACATTGAATCTGATTCCTATGATGATTATGATTTTCATCTTTCCTATCCAACAATTGATAACGTAGATGAAATTACTAAAGTTGGTGAAGTTGTATTGCTTTATAAACTCGATATTAGTCGAGCATTTCACTATTTGCGAATTGACCCTGGGGATTATGGTGTGATGGGCTTGCATTGGGACCACAACAATAACATTGACGTAACCGTGGTATTTGGTTATAAACATGGCAGTACGCAGATGCAGAGACTCAGGGACACCATTAGACACATCATGATGTCACGGCGTTTCGCTGTTTTCTCCTATATTGATATCATTGGCATTCAGAGAGCTGTTGACGCCCACAAGTCATTTGACACCCTGAAGGCTTTAGTTGGCAACATAGGTCTAGTATGTCTGGCTAAACAGTTCATTTGCATGGGTATTTTGGTTGATGTGCAGAATAATATTCTAAAAGTCCCAGATGAAAAAAAATGGCGGAAACAAAAAGTCTTTATGCAAAATGGGCTCAAAAAACCACAGCCACTAAGTGACAGCTACAGTCCTTATCAGGACAATTACTGTATATTCATCGCTGTGTTCGACCCTCCAGACTTTTTGTTAACCGTATGCTGGATTTTTGGAGAAATTCCCATAGAGATCACAATGTCCATTTGACAGACACTTTTCAGCGAGATATTGCTTGGTTTAATGTTTTTAGATAAATTTAATGGCAAAACTATGATACATAACCAAGGGTTTCCACAAATTCATTTGTTTGTGGATGCTTCCCTCTCAGGGGTGGGGGCTATTTTGGAGCATAACGTGTATGCTGCCACATACCCCCGGGATTTACTGATTTGTTAACTGTGCATTTAGAGCTTATTAACATATGGGAACAATAAATTGATAAAGATATGGCGTGATAATGAGGTTCTTGTGCACATTCTGACATCTGGTAAAACGTGAGATGACATGTTGGCTTAATATGCAGGGTCTATTTGGTTGTTGATAGCTAGTAATGATATTCAGACTGAATACTGTCATGTGGAAGGGGTAAACAATGTGATGCTGATAGTCTTTTAAGGTGGTTTTCAAAAAAATATTGAAGTAGAAATTAAAAACATTTTACATGCCAAAACATAGTATCAAGTTGCACAAAGTTGTTTCATTCCCAATTATATAATTTCAGAAAATCCATTGGCTGTAACCTTGTGGTCATCAGCAACTAAGCGTTTGCATACAGCTTTTAGAGACAGGACACATGTTTCTTATTATGCTCAGTTTTGATTGTTTAAAGCTTTGTCCGTTTATCTGTCAGTAGTAGATTTCACTTTTTTGCTTTCATCTTGATGTTTGTTGAATATTTTTTTGGATATTTAAGGTTTGCCAGTATAGTCCTTTGGGGTTCAAAGTTCATATTCCACTTACCAAAACACATCAGTTGTATTTCCAATTTTTTTATGTCTTCTTTATGTCCAGTTACAGCTTTAACTACCATGTTTCAATTGTATCCGGCTTCTCCAGAGTCTCCAGCTTTTGTTATCCCCAGGGCTGGGAAGTATGTCCCCTTACTAGCTTACAGTTCGCCAAACATTGGCAAAAATTATAATGACTTTGCAGTTTTGCCTTCTGCATTTACGTTTCATGCATTCAGACGCAGTGGCGCTACTTTTTCTGTCAATAACAATGTGGCATTTGAGGACATTCATCTGCAGGGTAGTTGGAAGAGTGATGCCATTTATCCATATTTGCAAACCACAAATACTGCTCATAAATACTTCTTCTTTCCAAACTCTACTACAAAATTCATAATTTACAACTGTTTGTGCTTGGGGCTTGAACCCTTTATTACTACCTAGTTGTTGTATATTGCTAAATACATTACTAAAATTACTGATAAATGTTTGGTAGTAATAAATGGCCCAAATATATAATCTTAGTGTTTGTCCAGCATTGGTGGGTTTCATCTGAATTATGGCTTGGCTGATACTTATTGTCACAAGTCTGTACTGTGCCGTCTTTATGCATGTATGTATCTCAGTTAATTTCACCTTGACCTGTTTTTGACCTTTCATGGGGTGGTCCATGTAAGAGGCGAGCTTTGTTTCAAGATTCTTCACTGAAGAACAGTGCTGGAATCTTTATACCATGTTAATTTATTGCATTTATGTGTAGGTGCATTACTGGAATTTGTTTGATCTTGGGTCACTTGGCTTAGGTGTGGCAGAGTGGAACTGCTGCCTTAAGGGTTTGGGTTCGAATCTATCACGGATTTACCTCCCTCTCTGCATTGAGTTTAAGCTTTACTGTTGACCTCGGGTCAGATCTGATCAAGTACATGTAGATCTGAGATATATAAAACTGAATTTAATTTGAAATCATTTAAAATGATTCTTCCATCTAAAATATTACCAAGTTACCTGAAAGTATATGAAGACATAATTATTAAAGTTACTAGTGTCAGATATTGACATTTAAAACTTAGTCTTGTGTAATACAATGTCATAAAATGATAGCCCTGAAGAAGACTAGTTTAGAGTGTATCTACGATAGAGAACAAGATAGAGAAAACCAGTTTGTAAAATATACATAATATCTGACAAGTGACACTTAGGCATTTCTTACATTTTGTACAATTTTTTTTTCTGACACCAAACAAAAATATTGGTTTAGATCTATAGTGTCCATGTTCAGGACTAACTCGCGATCAGGAACATCTCGAGATTATCCTTGCACAAACTCAAGACAAAAGTCCCATCTCGAGATTGGGCTGTACAAACTTAAGATGTTTACCTAAGGCTGTGATTTGCTAATTAATTGAAGTCTACAAATAACTGATTGGCTAATTTTAGTGACTAGTCAATGTTGTGTATGCTTACTCAGTCAGGTAGTCCTTGTCATTTATAATTGCAATTATTGTAGCATTATGATGAATTCTTTGTTGTTGATTTTTCTGTATAACTACAAAGAACCAGACAGTATCAGAGTTTACATGAAATGTGATTTATTTATGTAAATCTGGGTATTAGACATAACTCAGAAAAATGTAATGAAGAACTAAAAAGTCTTCAATTTTAACCATTATACATTTATAGTTGTGATTTTATTTTTAAAAAATTTTAATTACTATCAAGGGTAAATATCAATCATATTTCATGAAACTGGTAATAGGAGGATTCAGTGCTATAAAAGTGCAATTGTTAATCCATTCAAGGGAAACACCTGACAACACACCAACAATTAAAGAAGTGCAATTAAGAATCTGGGGAAAAGGTCAACACTTTACACAAACAAATTCCATTGATTAAATAATCAAAGAGATTTATATTCAGTACAATTGTAATCCTTTGCCAGATTATATTTGAAAGCCATATTTGTGGGCTTCCTCTAAATAAAGCCATGTTTAGAGCTGATGACAATTCAAGATATATTATCCACATGTTTAAAATGCCTGTCAAATGCTCAGCAGTTAACCAATTTTAATGAGACAAAAGCCTAATTGCTCATTATTATGTACAGAACGCTCATTGGAAATAATTAGACTGGAAACTAAACATAAAAGATATCTTAATATTAAACAACCCCATGTGCTCTCTTGGCCTTCCCCTCAACCAGGGCAAGGTCGTTGGCCCTGCTGAGGAGGTAACGTGCTTGAGCATCAGTACAAACGCAAGAAGTGGGATATTGTCCATTCCACAGCATAAAATAAGCCCAGTCAAGCGAATGTGCAACCAATGGAGATCAAAGGCCTTTGCAATGCACAGGGCAGTGCAGAAGTTACTCGGGCACCTAATATATATCCACAAGTGCGTATGCCCTGCACGTCTTTTCGTTAACAGGATTCTACAGTGTATGGGGGGGCTCCCTAAAAGTGGATGAGCTTCCCTGGTTGCAGGATTCTATAAGGACGTCAACTGGTTCTGCCAATTATTGGACAGTTATAATGGAGTAATGAGAATCCATAGCAACACTCAGAGTAGCATAGACGCGTCTTTGACAGGAATAGGAGCCTTCTGTGCTTACCGCGTTTACCATGCTAACATACCTGCAGCTTACAAAGGAATCCTGTGTATAGTATATTATGAAATGCTGAACATTATGGTAGCCTTCAGGATCTGGGGCCATCTGTGGAAAGATGAGAAAATAAGGGTAAATTGTGACAATAAATCAGTAGTTAATGTGTTGAACAATGGCCGTTCTAGGGACCCCTTCCTGAGTACTTGTTATTTGTCAGTGCTCAAGCGTTATTTCGCAGTGTATAATTTGAACAGTGCGTCAGTGGAACATCGGCTAATCAGGATGGCAGTCAGGGCTGTGGCTTACAATGCCCCTGTGTCAGTTAAAGTGATAAGCGTGCTGACGATTGACAATTTAAAAGCTTTAATTCAAGCAGCTCATTGCCTTTCTGACCTCCCCCTGTGTACAATGCTTTGATGTTATTGGGATACTTTGGCTTCTATCGATCGTCTCTCTACTCTAGTGCCACCTTCTGTGACTGCCTTCTTAAGTGAGTTTCCAACACATGGTGACGTAATATAGGGCCCCCCGGAGCTCACATCATAATTAAGTGCACCAAAAGCATGCAGGTAGCTGGGCAAGTTCAAGTAAGTCAACTACCGCAACTGGAGGACAAGGTGATCTGCCTGGTGAATGCTCTCAATCAAATTGTGTCCACAAATCAGCGTCATGTCAATAAACCTCTCTTCACAACGAGTTTGGGCTCCAAGACAATTATTCTAATGGCAGGCAGGGTCAGAAAAATTCTCAATTCCCTTGTTAGAAAAATTGGACTGCTTCCAGCTGAATTCGGATTTTACTCCTTCTGTTGGTCTGGAGCTTGTTGGGCCTTCAACCATGACATTGACCTGGATAGAATAAAGACCCATGGTGCATCTAATCTAATCTAATCTAATCTAATGTGGACTTTTATAACACTTAATCTCCGTCACTGATGGACTCTAAGGCGCATCTAAACATAAAGCAAGGCAGTTAGCGTTAATCAAGGGACATAGCCAGGTCGTACCACGGAGACACAGATGTGACGGGGGAGGCTATGGTGGGTAGGCTTTTGCAAACAGGTATGTTTTAAGCTTCTTTCTGAAGGAGGCAACTGATGTTGCACTGCGAACATCTTGAGGGAGGTCATTCCAGATCTTTGGAGCATCAAAGGCAAAACTATGGCCAAAATGTTTGGCTGACTTAAAGACTGATGAATGGAAAGGAGGAACTGTAAGGTATTGACGATCTGGGTGACTATGCCTAGTACTATAGGGACAACTACTAAAAGACAAGAACGGTTCGAAATAAGAAGGAGAACCACTATGCAAAAATTTATACACAAGTGTTGCGGTTTTGAAAATACAACAGTACTTAACAGGCAACCAGTGGAGTTTCTGTAGAATGGGTGTAACATGAGCATACTTTCTATGATTTGTAACAATACGAGCAAGGGTGTTCTGAATACTTTGCAATTTGTGCTGATTGAAACCAGACAAACCTCTGAACAGAGAGTTACAATAGTCCAGACGACTACTAACCAAGGCATTTGCAGCAAGGACCGCCACTTCAGGAGTGAGATACTTTCTAATTCTACGGAAGTCACACATCTGAAGGAAGCACGCTTTGCAAGTCCTCTTGATATGCTCAGAGAATGAAAAATCGGCATCAAACCACACACCTAGATTTCTGACAGAATCAACCGGATGAAGAAGGCTACCAAGAATGCTAACAGGAAAGTGAGAGGAAATCTTCTGACGTTGAGCCTTGGAACCAAAGACAATAAACTCAGTTTTTTCAGGGTTGAGCTTCAATTTACTGAGAGACATCCACTCTTGGACATCATGAAGGCAGGCATTTAGCTTGGCGAGAGCGAGAGCTTGGCGAGAGCGAGTATCATCCGCATAAAAATGGAATTTAATATGCGGGTGGAGGCGAATAATTTTACTAAGTGGTGTTGTATAGAATGAAAACAGTAATGGACCCAGAAGAGAACCTTGTGGAACACCATAGATGAGATTGCTTAATTCAGATAGTCTGGAGCCTATCTTAATGGACTGGCAACAATTTCTTAAGTAGGAAGCAAACCTATGGTCTATAGTGTCAAATGCGGCTGATAAGTCAAGAAGTACTGGAGCTGTGGGTTCACCGCGTGCCAGAGAGAGATGAACCTCATTTTTTATAGACAATAAAGCAGTTTCCGTGGAATGTCCTGGCTTATATGCTGACTGATGAGGATTGTCCAGTTTGTTGTTATTAATGTGTGACGTTAGCTGCCTGGCAACGACTCTCTCAACCAACTTTGACAGGAAACAAAGACCAGACACTGGGCGACAATTCTTAAGGTCGTCTCTGGGAAGGGAAGCCTTTTTTATGAGGGGGGGTGACAACCGCCTTTTTAAAAGAATTTGGGAAAGATCCTTCAATGAGAGAATAATTTACCAACTTGGTAATAGAAGAGAGGAGGATATCAAGACAATCCTTAAGGAGGAATGTTGGTATAGGGTCTAGTGAGCAAGATTTAGTGGGGGATTCACTAATACACTTATAGACCTCATCTTCAGTGACAGGCATAAAGGTATTGAAAGCAGGAGGCACCGAATCCGGTGCATCATTGAAAGAGCCAGAAGTAGAAAAGGTGTCCCTGATTTTGCTTATTTTATTGGAGAAAAAAGAAGCAAACATGTCCGCAAGGCTTTTGTCTGAGCTATGAGCAGGCAGGACAGTCTCAGAGGTGCGATGCAACACCTCATGGCAATCTGACGCTGTTTGGAGGTAATTGTTAAAAACACCTAAAGCAGCGGGTACAGTAGCCCGTACATTCCAGAACTATCTCAATTGACATTATTATACCAGTTTACTTTGCTACTCCTACTTTGCGGGTTTGGGGACTTTAACATACTATTCCCAGCTTGTACATAGTAGTAGTAGTCATGTAAATAGTAGAACCTCTAATATAGTGGGTGTACAATATGAGGCTACCTTAACTCTGCAAGCAACAAGATTTAAGTGTTTAGGTTGCATACCACAAGTTAGGATTTGCTTAAGGTTGTGTACCAATTAACACCAGGTGATGGTTGTCAAATAAATTCTCCAAACTCATAAGCTGTTCTTTATGTGTATAACGCCTCAGGGATTGTGTGTTGGTGTGTCAACAGTAGCACCAGGTCTCAGTCGTTGGGGTTTAGGAAAGTGTGAACTCTGCTACATCGAAATACTCAAGAGTTGTGTCACTAGGCTCTTAATTAACCTCTTGTTAGGTAAATAATTGGGTTATTGTTTTAGTCAGGAGTGTAAAGTGTGAGCTCTACCAGGTTAAAATAACCATCAGTTGTATCACAAGGGTCTTAATTAACTGCGTGTTAGGTCATAATTGGGTTTATTGTTTAAGTTAGTTAGTGTGTGACTCCACAACTTGGGGGCTGAGACAGCATCCCTTCAATATAAAATTATATAAATAAAAAAGACTCCCAAAAAACCCACCCACAAAAAATAACTAAAGTGACACACACAACCCTCTCCCCCCAAAAAACAAAGAAATGAAATAACACCCAACATACAAAAAATGTGAATTGGTATGAATGTGTGGATGGACTGACAGACAGACAATGTTACAAAACAACACACTCACGTGGCAGACACATTCAAAGACATGACTGATAATTGGGTGATTGACAAACTGACTTAAATATTATCCTAGGTCTGTCACCCTATTCAGTACTATTTTGAAATTTTACTTTGAATTTTTTTTTTTTTTTGGGGGGGGGGGGGGGGATTTGGGGGTTAGAGTTTCTAATAAGTATTAAATTAAAGGTTTTTATTTGACATGGGACAGGATTTTTTTATTTAAAAAAATGAGTTAATGTGTTAGGTGTCAACTTTGCCAATTGAGGACATAGGTTTTAATATTTATGAGGATGTGATTATTTTTGAACGGACTTTTATAGGGATCTTTCTTTGTGGTGGGGGATTATTTTTTGGAAAAATGAATTTTGAATCAAAGTGGTTGAAAATTGGAGTTAATGTTTGTGTAACACTTTTCTCAATAGAAGTTCTTGGATTATTTTGGTAGTCCTAGAAAGGACTGATAGATGACAGCATGTTCTCCCCTCAGTCTTCTTAAATTCTGTCCTCCTGCCCAGGCAGTGCCCCAAGATGATTGAAGTAGTCTTTCAGTAGGTCTCATTGATGTTTGACCTCCCTCGATGGATTTCTAAAGTTGTCATTCTGTCCCTGCTCCCCCGGTCATTCTGTGGTGGTTGTATGTTGTCCACTGGAGTGGGTGGTCTGTCTGCTCCCCAAGGTCCAAGTGGTTCAGGTGGTGGTAATCACAAGGTTCCGTTCTCAATTCTTCTTTTCAGTTTGCTATGGCTGAATATCTGAGCATCAGATGATAACCCACTTGCCCCCACATTGACCCACAGAAACTTGTACTCTGCATCGACTAAGGCTAACAGTACCAGGGAGATTTATTTATTTATTTATTTGGGGTTTTACGTCGCTTTCAACACTGTACAGGTCATATCATGACGGGTAGTTGGAAGGGCAGAGGAAACCAGTACATAGAGTTCGCTAGGGTTGTGTACTGTAAACTGCCGACCAACGGCAAGCAACTACCAGCTTTCCCACATAAGGCCTTGACGGGGATCGAACCCCGGCCTCAGAGGTGGGAGGCGAGAGTGTTACCACTCTGCCACCGTGGCCCCCAGTACCAGGGAGAAGTAACCCTTGAAGTTGAAATATTCACTGCCTGACTTCTTGGGCTTCTTTATAACAATGTATTTTCCATCTAGTGCACCAACTGCATGGGGGATATCCCATCTGTTTCTAAATCTCTCCTCTATTTTGTTCCAGTCTTCAGGATCTGTGGGACAAATCAAATATTCCTGTTGAAATTCTTTTAAGATGGCTTTGCAGAACTGGGGGACAAACTTGCAGATGGTCGATCTTCCAACCCTCCAGTGGTACTACAGTGAAGCGTATGTTTCTCCTGTAGATAAGTGTCTCAATGTAACTGCCAGTTTCAAACCAACTTCCAGTGGCTTCCTGAAATTGATGGTTGACTTCCTCAGAGGAGGGGTAATTCTTTTTTCACATACAGTAGAACCTCGCTTATCCGGCCTTCTATTATCCGAATCTCCGGATTAACCGAACCGAAATGATGTCTCCCTACATATAATGCACGGTCAAGTGTGAGCGATAATACAAGATTTTACACAGTCTCGTAAACGATGAATTGTAGTGCTTTGTAAAACGTACCATTCACAGAGACGCCTAACTTCTTTCATCTTTATCACCATTGTTACAATAGGGGAGGGATTAATTCAATTACACAACCCTGCTACACAACTTCTTTGATAATGCGCTAATCAATGAAAGTGTGTTCGATTGCGTTTCGCAAATTTATAATCTCCCGGAGTAGGTTCACAGACTGACAACATGTATCAAAAGAAGAGATGTCGTCACTGCATTACCAACCAAACACACCTATCACTGAAGGTGTGTTCGCTTTGGGTTTTACAATAAATAAATCTCCCGGAGTTTTCCAAATGACAAAATGCATAACAATGTTTATATAAAATTAAAACGTCCACATTCATGTACCAACCGAACGCAATCATTTCAAATCCGCGTAATATTTAAATAATAATACATGTAATATCCATAGATATGGAGCAAATAAGCGACAACTGAAGGGTCACTTATATTATATGACACAAATATATTGAATTATTTTATCGATGACCACCAACGTATATATTTATTGCATAAAAATGACAATTCTTCAATTATCGCCCACTCTGTAACCCATAGACCGTGAATTTCGGTTTCCTTCATCTATCCGAACCCCTCGATTATCCGGCCGAAATGTATGTCTCCCATGGGGTTCGGATAATCGAGGTTCTACTGTATATCAAAAAAGGCTGGTTCCATCCTGGTGAAGTTTTTTTAGCCTGGTATGTCAGTTGTGATTAGCTCATCCAAGAGTGTTCAGTAGCATCCTCTCTCCTCTCTCTGCAGTATCGCGGGCATAACCCATGGATTCTGTGGATTCCTCCTCCTTTTACGTGGTGGGGGCTGTGACTGTGTTGGTGGTTCTGGCTGGGCAGGTGCTGGGTCCTGTTGTCTTCTGGGTCTTGAAATCATGATGAAAAATAACATATTCAACTCAATAAAAAACCAAAGGACCCTCAACTTGTCAAACAGTTCCTTTTGATGTGTTGCTGTCATCTTTGCAGTGTGAAATAAGTGGCACATCCCTGGTAACAGGGGTTTATATAGTGTGATATGGATCCCGATTCTGAATCCCGACTATAGATACTGACCCACAAAATCAATCAGTCCTGTCATCATGGGTCGGCAACATTCTCCCGGCTTGTCTGTTTGTCTTTACGGCTTGTCTGTTTGCAATGCCACTTGTCTGTTAGGGGTTTAGGGCTTGTCATATTAGTTCTACGACTGACCATGCAATAACAGTCCCTGACCCTACCTCTTATTGGGGTAGTCATCACATCCTGTCTGTAAGTGTAACGTCCTGTCCGGGACTTTTTAATCGACCCACCATTTCCGCGCCTTTTTTCCTATGATCCTGCGACTTTCAAAACCAATCCTTCAGTTGTAGGGTCGGTTACAGGAACACCCACATAAGTTCTTAAGCATATCAAATGGCTCAATTATGTCACCAGTAGACAGCTGTGACTTCAATATCCCACAATTGCTGGGATTTTTTTCCTCCAAATTAATCGTCACATGTGCATTTTATTTGTGTAATACTTTTACATATTAACTTTTATATGTTTAATGGTTCTGAAAAAGAGAAATATAATTACTCTTGAGTAATTCACATATTGTGTAGGATAATGTGCTAGAACAAGGTAGGGGGAGGCTTTCCCAGTTGGAGGGGGTGGATTCCTAGGATATCTTCAGTCCCGGGGGAGAATTTTCAGTGGGGGGATTGATTTTACACCAGGAGTAATATGTAGACAGTCGGGGAAGGTTTGGGGGCCTTTTCGACAGGAGTACTAAATGATTGCTACCTGGTTGGTTCAGCGACATTTGGGAGTTTAACTAAGGGCGAGACCTATGTTCTTGGCAGGTCCATGGCAGATACTTGACTCACACTTGAGTTATGCTTATTATTCAGGAAGCCACCCTACATTCCCCCATTCTGGTGCCGGATGATAGAAAACATTAAGTAACCACTGTGGCTCCCCTGTACTACTACTAAGTGTAAGTAATGACTAAAATTAATGGTTTTCTTCTCGAATCATTCTGTTAAAAACATGTTTAAATTAATAAAGTTTTATTACTGACAGTGTCTTATTGGAAAGATTACTCGCTAAATGAGTAAAACTTCTTTTTAGATTCTTATTTGAAATAATTAACTTTTTGGGGTGTATGAGGTGACAAATTATTGCTTTTTGCAAAATGAAAGGTTGCTCATCATATCATTAACTGCTAAACTGATTACATTAATCGTTTTAAATGTATAACACAATATTCTATTGTTTATCTTATTTACGGTATATTTATGTGCATTGAACATTAAAGCGACAATCTTATACAATGAATTAAAGAAATTAATAGAAATTATCAGGAATACCTAGCCCTAAATAGCTTTTTGGTCACTATTAAACAAGTTAAACTTGCTAGACACTTTTTAAAAGTTATTTTTTAGAATAATTTATAAGAACATTTTCTTCCTAACAAAAAACTACACTTTACATAAAAGATTATTTCTACTCATTCTAAGGTCATATATAAGGAAAATTTAATCATTCATTTGTATGTTATAATATGCAATACCCGAACCTCTTCTAGAATACCCTGACTTTTATTGATATTAATTTTATGTTAGTATCTTATTCAAATATTCATATAAACTAGACAAGCACATATGAAATGGATTTCATATTTCACAACTCTGTTACATAACCGGCATTCCCTTTAATCAATTTTCTTATGAGTTCCTAATTTAATTTTTACTTGAAGTACACCAATTTGCAGTTAACAAAACACAGATACATTATGTTTCCTAGAGGTACAGTTACATAAACTTGTGCCCTTGTATATGCTCTTAGTTTTTTCTTGGATGGGAGTTCAGATTGCATTCACTATCATTGCCTCAGGTTCCAGACACAATTGAAAAGCAGGGATGGGGTAAAATATATATTTTATTTACATTTGATTATATAAACATGTAATACACTAATGTTTATTTACAATTTGGACAAAGAGTAACACATATGGAAATGAATTTATGAAATTATTATAAAATCTTTATTACAATTTAACATATGAATTAGGATTTATAAGGCCACCTTAAAGTCACAAACCCACGTTTGGAACTTGCCCAAAAGATGAGCATAAGGCCACCTTAAAGCAAGTAAATACTTTTAATAATAATGGGGTGAAACTAAGGTCACCCCAATGGTTACAAGACTTAAACCTGTGACCCTAAGGTCACCATAAGTTTGGATGAGTTTGAGGTGGCCTTAAATTTAGTTTAATAAATTTAGAGTTAGGAGTATTTGTAAAATCTTTATGAAGGTTAATTTTTTGACATGTTTAGGTTGGTCCAATTCAAGATACAACTGATAAGCCAGAATATGTGATAATGCGAGAAATCCCCAAGCCCCAACTAGTGAGTAGTAGGGATGTAAAGTTGTTTCTTGAACGTGGAAGCAACCTGGGGTGAGGCCTGATGGTCAAGGGTAATATATTTCCTAACGCATTCCGACGTCCAGGTGCCATGACTTTGGATATGTTGCAAATCCACATTGGAGTCAAAGGCGTAGGTGGCACCTGAACGACGGAAGGCATGGAAGGTAAGGTGGGAGTTTGATACATTAAGTTTCTGGAGTATGATGCGAAAATGACGCCTAACCTAAGGTCACCATAAGTTTGGATGAGTTTGAGGTGGCCTTAAATTTAGTTTAATAAATTTAGAGTTAGGAGTATTTGTAAAATCTTTATGAAGGTTAATTTTTTGACATGTTTAGGTTGGTCCAATTCAAGATACAACTGATAAGCCAGAATATGTGAAAATGCGAGAAATCCCCAAGCCCCAACTAGTGAGTAGTAGGGATGTAAAGTTGTTTCTTGAACGTGGAAGCAACCTGGGGTGAGGCCTGATGGTCAAGGGTAATATATTTCCTAACGCATTCCGACGTCCAGGTGCCATGACTTTGGATATGTTGCAAATCCACATTGGAGTCAAAGGCGTAGATGGCACCTGAACGACGGAAGGCATGGAAGGTAAGGTGGGAGTTTGATACATTAAGTTTCTGGAGTATGATGCGAAAATGACGCCTAACCTGTGTATCTGTCAATGGGGCCCAGCCCTTGGAGGATTTGAATTGAAATAGGGGATGATTATTGGACCCTGGGGTGATAGCCATCAAATTTTTTATCGCTTTGACTGGACAAATGGGATTGGCGCCTAGTTGAGGAATTTTTAGAATTTTTACAACGTTTCTGGTTTGAATAGTTTTGGACCATTTTATGATGACTTGCATGCCTGGATGTGCAAAAATTATGTCAGCCCTGGCTAGGTGGTACAATGGGGAAAATTGGGCTGTGGTGTGGGGAACGAGATTGGATAATCTGAGAAAAGAAAAATAAGCTAGGGTATAAACTGCTTTGAAGACTTGCCCCATGTACATTGAATCACATGTTCTTACAATCAACTGTAGGGTATCAATATCAATTATCTTTTTTAGTTGGACTTTAAAGGGCTGGTGAAGAATCATGGCTTTGTGAAAATATTTGATTCTTTGATCTTCAAAAATATGGGTAGATATGCCAAAGAGTGCCAGCTTGGCTTTAATAGCTGACATGTGGTTAGCCATGGCAGAAGGTGAAAAGTGATTGGTTTCTAAGAACTGTAAATATGCTATGAGAATTAAGGGAGAGAGGTTGAAGATACTTAACTTCATGAAGACTGTAAATGCTAGAAACAGCCTGAACATGCTAGTATAGTTTCTATCTGTTGAAGGTCTGAAGGCCATATGGGTCTTCTGGAGGCCAAGGTGCAGTAATTTGGCTATTGTTGGATGGAGGCCTACAGGATAGATATTACATTAGATAGACCAATCTATAGCAATATGACTTTCATTGACTTGAACCCATGTATGTACAGGTAAGAGATGATTTAGTGTTGCATTTGCCATAGGCCTACTGCTCCATCTGGAGAGAAGATCCGCAATAACATTAACTTTTCCTGGAATATGGGTGACTTTAAGGTTAATATTCATGGTGGCTACTTGGAATTGGATGTTTCGTGCAATGGCAGCCAAAGTTAAGTCCCTAGTTTTACCTGAATTTAGGACCTGAACCACTACTAAGTTATCACAAGCTATGGCCACTTTAGCATTGTTCCACGTTTCACCCCATACTCTTAGGGCTGCTAGGATGTTCAACATTTCAAGATGAACTATTAGCATGTCCATATAGCCCAATGGGATCTGAAAAGCATAAATTTGGGAGCCCCAACATGCACCCATACCCTGGAGACTTGCATCTAGTTCAATTGAATGGTCAATAGGTTTCTGGTCAAAAAAGGTAACCCCATTGTACTTGGGAATAAATTTTTGGAACCAGTTGATGTCCCTTTGGGCTTCCCTGGTCACAGGGACCATTTTCTTATCTTCTATGGATCTCAAAACATCCAAGAGTCTGTTAAGATAAAAACAGGAAGCCTTAACACATTTACTTGTGTAGAGGAGACTGCCCAACAATGACTGTAACTGACGCTTTGAGCAGTATTTTTTGTTGGTCCATTTGGAACACATAGCAATAATTTCCTCAAGCTTTGCTGGGGGTATTGACATAGTGAAGGTTTCAGTATTTACTACGATACCGAGGCAGTTTAAGACAGTAGTAGGGGGTTCCAATTTTTTCTTGGAAATTTGGAAACCAAGATCATGCAAGAGGCAACAAAGAGCGTCAAACGAGGCGTCAATTTTACTGGGCAAATCAATTCCAAGAATATCATCAATATAGTTAATGACGTCAAAATTGCGTTGACGCATAATATGACGCACAGCGTCGCTTAAGCGTTGAAATAAAGCACTGCCATTTCTATATCCGAACGGCAGGCACGTATCAACGTAATAACGGTCGTGACATAATCCCAAAAGGTCATATTCATGTGGATCTAACTTAACATGGCGAAAGGCACGACTTATGTCGACCTTGTAAAGCTTACAACCCTTGCCTAGTGCCTTAATTTGATCAGTAATGGTATCTACTGTAGGTAACTTAAGGACAAAGGGTGTTCCTAAGTATTGATCCTTTGGTATACCTGCATTAACCGATTGGCCATGAGGAAAGCTCAGGTCAATGATGACCCTGCGATGGGGGGCATTGGGCTTTTCCCTGGTCATCATGGGTGAAATGTGTAATTCTTTGATAGGCTTAGTATCATAGGGGCCCAAAATAGCCCCATGCTGGATCTCTTCAGTCAGATATGCTTTGACATCTTCAGGATAATCTACTGCTGATGAATGGTTAACTTCATTACTACTTAGATTACTTTCTCTGTCATAATCAAGAGGAAAACCAAACCTTATCAAGAGTGGCAATTGTCTATCCCAGTAACCTTGAAGATACTGATCCCAAACATCTGGATTCAGTTGAGATTTGAGACTAATTTGAGTTTGCAAGAAATTATATTTGTCTGACTCAAGTATCTTAGTATGTAAAGTTATGGGATCAGCGTCACTTTGGACTGGGTTGAGGAATTCTGGCATAAGTTGGCTTCCCAGGGGGATAAAGCCAAACTTGAACTTACTTTGGGATTCCCAACTTTGAAGGGTTGGACAGTGAGGTAATACATGTTTGTAAGTTAAAGCCTTGTCCTTAATTCTGAGAGGGAGATCATATTTAGAACAAGCAATGGCTTTACATTCCTCTGTTACTACCCTTTGATGATCATTACTTGGTATGCTCACTTTTCTGCTTGCTTGATTGTGACAGACGTTGGTAGCGCCCTGGCTGTGCAAGGTTACAGTGTTAGCATGATCAGGGAGAGGTTGAGAAGTTTGGGTAGAAACGACGGCGTCGACGGACAATATGTCATATCTATTTTTACAGACAATCTGTGAATTTTGTTTTTTCTGACTCACCTTCATCTGTGCACTGCTGCGTTCAGCTCTGTCACATGTTTGTTTTATGTGAGTACTTTTGTCTCTAGGTACTTTATGAGTACTTTTGGCTTTGTTTATCATGGTTTTTGTCTTATTTTTAAAACCCTGAGGGCTACCTTTGTGGTGGCTGGTATGGTAAGGGACCATATGAGACATGTGTTTGCCTTTCTTTAAGACTTGGGCATAAGAGAGATTGCTAAATCTATAATAGTCAGCCCTCCAGTTATTACTAGCCTTGCCAAAGTTGGTTGAATTATATATTATTCTACCACTGACTTTAGATTCAGACACTTGAGGACTCAGTTTGTTACTTGAGACCTTAACCGTAGTAGCATTTTACATAAAAATTTTTACTGATACATAGTACTGTAAAAATGGCGTCCTGTCTGTTCGACTTCCCTCTCAAAAGTGAAGAATTACTGATTGAAGCGGGAAAATTTTTTATTAAAAGGTTAAAGGTCATCCAATGACAGAATAGTGGGACAAACAAGAAGTACCTTTATTAAGGAACTGGAGCAATGAAATGTGTGGTACTTCTTGTACCCCACCCCCAGTTTATTTCTTCAAGCTTACTTTGAACAATACTAAGATCTTGCAGTTCATCAGCAAGAAAACAATAGGTGAGATTTTGATATACTGAGTATGCAGTACTGACAGGCTTTCTAGCTTCTCAGACTCAGTTAATAAATAATATTATCCGCATCAAACAGAATTTTAAAATGAGTAATAACTTTTTTGGAGCCAGTGATTTAGTTTAATTACTTGATCACTGATGGAAATATGTTGAATTAAGTGGATAACAATGTATCTCATCGCCTAACTCGAGAGTTTGAATGCAACCACTATGTAAGATGATTACCTAATCTCACACTATTAACAGTACCATTACATTTGAATTTAATTGTCCAATATTGCCAGTTATGTTATACCTCAACAGGTTATATAGAAGTAAATAATTTCCATCAATTCTGTCAAAAGCCACTTCTATTTCAATAAATGTTGCTGTATTTTTTGGCTAACCTTTGTTTTAATATAGTAAATATGTTACAAATATGTTCTGTAGAACTTTGTCCTGTCAAGATTCATGTTGCTCATCACATATAGTTCTCATTAGGTCAAAATATGAAGTAATTCGATTAATAAATGCACTATTTTAAATTTTACAAATACATGACAGCAAACTGAAAAGATAGAAAACATTGAGAGTCTTCCTCGGCTGCTTTGGAAAATAATAACTAAGAGTTTTAAGTCATTAGTTCGAAAACATTACACAGCAAAACCTATATTTAAAAAGTTTGTAAATACTTTGACACTTATCTATCCCTGGTGATTTCTTTATTTTAGAATTTCTTATTTGTCTTTCTATTTCATACAGTTTAATATCCGAATTAAATACAGATTTTATTTTGTTATTGCTGATATTTTTGTTTTCCAAGGTGTATAAAGTTGAGTGGCTTTATTGGTAGAAATGAAATATTAACGAATATGCAATCTGGATTGTCTTGGTGACTGAAGTCATCCATTAATCTAATCTAAGTTTTCCATTAATCTAATCATTTGTTTAATAGGCATTACTCAAAGTTCTTTCTTGCATTTAAAATGTATTGTCTTATACTGTTTTTGTCAACTTTAGAACCCTCATCTTTTCACAAAAATGTTCTCTGCGCCGGATATCTTGTTCTATGTTTTAGTAAGTTGTACATGTCAGCGTAGTTTACTATTTTCAAAATATCTTAGGGTTTTATTATACAGTAAAGGTAATTATTCATTTCATTAAGCAATGCTTTACACAATTTATTTTCATAAGTATCCAATAAACCCTGAAAAAATACCTATTTTGTAATCCGATAATTAGTTTGAGTACTGACTTTTTCTAGGATGGAATATAAAAAACCTTGAATGATCCCTATTAAAACTATAATGTCTCAGAGTGTTTTGTTATAAGAATTTCCCTTATTTACAATTTCTAAGTAGGGACTGTTTATGTTTTTTTTATTCCAGTAACCATTCATTTTAGCTCAAATTTTGGGGTATTTAAATAATGTCGGTTATATGATTATTTGGAATTACTGTAACTATGTTTAGCAGGAAAAGTGTACAACTATGAACAGTTAAGGAATGTACCTGACTTTGTGATTGACTCTTGGGTCTTACTACTTGGCTTGGTAGCACTGCTTGAACGGCAGTCCCCACATCTCTTTTAACTTCAGGGTGACCAACTGAAGAACTGGGAATAATTGGTATATCTGACTTTTGTTTACCTCCTTGGCCGTTTACAGGTAATTCCTCATTGCTTTTAACAATCCTACCATTAGTAGCTATCCTATATTGTCTTCCATGTTGAAGTTCATCAAGCACTGTTCGGAAATTCAGATCACATACACGTTCCAGATAGCTCTTTGAAGATCTAACATAAATGTTTTTAAATTCCCTAGTATATCTCAGCTTTGATTTTTGGTGTAAAAGCTGAATTTTTTCTGTCACAGATCTCACTTGAATTTTCAAAACACCCTTTCTGAAGCCACACCGGGACGTCCTTGTTACATTCACAATCATGTTATCATAGCCTCCAAGTGTACAAATCAAAGCTTTAGCCCAATCATACATATTCCCAATAGGTAGAGGGGGGTTAGTAACCACCAATGTCTTATCAGGGTTAAAATCTTGGTTTAGATCAGACATTACTCTTCTTATTTCAGTCTGTTCAACATGTAGTTTTTGTAAATCCTTATTAAATATAGACATGTCCCCAGAAATTTTACTTTGTTGCTTTTTCAGTGATCCAACCTTTTTATCATGCCTTTTAGTTAGTCGTTCCACTCTAGATAATCTCTGATCTACAGTACCTTGCTTATCATCTATCTGTTTTACTTTTGTAATAAGAAAATTGAGTTTTTCATAGATATCGTCAAGTATCTCCTTTGTACCTAT
Organism: Sabellastarte sp. h YS-2021; assembly: GCA_964017235.1. NCBI lineage: Eukaryota > Metazoa > Annelida > Polychaeta > Sabellida > Sabellidae > Sabellastarte > Sabellastarte sp. h YS-2021. Next base: position 48,613,920 of record OZ024937.1, on the reverse strand, counting down.
GGAGCTAGCATTTTCTATATCAGTCAACTGATCACTATTGTTAACTAATGTTTCTTCATCACTGTACCTGTTCACCCCTCTTTCTGCTGTGATAGATACACCCTGTTTTTCCATGTCTTCCATATTAGCATATTTATTAAATGACACTGGGCTAGGGATATTATCTATTTTTAGCTTTCATATTAAAATATTACATTAAATAACAATGGGATTGGAGTGTTTCTTTTCTGTTACTCTCATTTTGGCACCTTTTTGTTTTTTACTTGTCCATTTGGGCATTATACCTTTTTGGAACAGTTGGAATAACCGTCATATCCACTATTCAACTTCAAGCTAAAGTAATATTAATTTGCACAAATCTCAACAACAAATCCTACTTTTCGTCTTGGAGATAAGTCAAATCCAATTATACATAAGTCAAAGGTAATCCACAAAAAAACTATTCTTAAAAAAAAAAACTTATTCTACACAATACAGTACAATAAGTAAAATATGAATAATCCAATTGAAATTCACAGTAAATATATCAGAGCAAAAACCCTGTCCTGTCTGCTGGCAATACACACACATACACAAAACACAAATATAAGTCATTATAAAAAAAAATCAAGTTTAAATTACAATACCTTTGTGTTTCCAACAAACTTTAATGGAGTTGATTTCCCCAGTTGTATCAAATATACATGTGTATTAGCTTTTCCCGTCCCGTAAGTTGTACAACTGTCAAACAAAATGGCTTCTTTAAAGTTATATTACTTATAAACAAATGAATATCTGAGAACACCTTTATACATAACTGTACATGCACATGTGCCAACGATATAGATCCACATAAATATTATAGCATGTAGTAGTTCCATGTATGTCTATGAACATTTTTTTCTTTATAATCATAATATTTCAGTTAACATTATCGCTGTTTCAAATAATACTGGTTTTACTTTCCCTTTCATTTTCGAGAAACTAGATTAAAATGGAACTGCCATGACAAACTGCACATCTTATTGTTTACATATAATACAGACACTTGTTACCGTTTGCTAGGTTAGTTATAAAAAACGGACTTCCTCAAAGTATAGGAGGTGCGGTGGCTTATGCAGGTATTTTTTGGAGGGTTGGGGACAATGTTTACATGGTCGGTTAGTGTTAGTTGTAAGTTCCCGGCCTGTCGGCAAGAGTCATTAAAATATCAAACATGTTTGATATTTCTACGACTGTTGCCGACCCTTGTATCCGACCCTAATTTCAGCCCCCTAGCAACCGGCCTGTCGGTTAACTTAACAGCCTGTCGGTTACACTTCCTGGCTTGTCGGTTAATCAAACAGGTCTGTCTGTAATAAGTATCCGGCTTGTCCCAAATATGGACTTCCAGACTGTACGTGATGACTCACCCACAAGCCGGGAAGTGTTACAGTACAGTCGGTAACTTTAGCCGGCCTGTCTGTAACTTTTACTGACTGGGTCCCAGAGTCGGGAAAATTTGTAACCGACAGGCCTTAAACTGAAACAGACAAGCCGTAAACAATAACCAACAGGCGTGTAACATGAACAGACAAGCCGGGAACTGAAACAGACAGGCCGGCTATATTTTTGCTTCTTACGGCCTGTCGGCTTCAAAATCTGTGGGTATAAAGAGGCGATTTAGAAGACAATCTGCGTATATTTGGGCTTTGACTTGTCGAGGTGTGCAGCCTTTATTTAGGTTTTTTATTTTTTTAAAAATTAGCTTAAGTTTTGAACTAGGCTGGACTGGTTGGGAATGAAATCTGTCCTGTGAGGTTTCACTTTATTTTATTTTAAGTTTTGTTTTTTAAAACAAGCTGTACAATTGATTGATTGATCACCATGCAAAGGGGCAGAAGGAGAAAGATTGAAGTCCCTACTGGAGATACTCAAACACAGTTTGAGTTAGGAGATACAGCTGAGGATATAGAGAGAAGGAGGAGGGAGAGAGAGGAGAGGGATGAGAGAGAAGGAAGAGAGGGACAGCTAGAGCGAGAGAGAGATGGAAGAGGAAGAAAGGGGAGAGAAGAGAGCACGAACAGATATGGATACTGATGCAGAATCAACTCAATCCAGACAGAAGAAGGGCCAGATGAAGTCCATTTTCTTGAGTGATTCAGACGATGAAGCCATCATTGAGTTCGTTAAACAGCACAAGGAACTTTATGACAAGACCAACGACAGTTTCAAAGACAAGCAGAAGAAAGAAAGACTTTGGGAGTAGCTAGCAGCTACCAGAAACTTGCCTGTCAAGACTATGAACAAGTGGTTCGAGACTCAATGTACCAGTTATGGCAAGCTCACTCAGATGAAGTCAGGACAAGCAGCTGAGAAGAGTACAGAATGACACACCTGGTTAAAGGGCAGTTTCAGTTTTCTACGAGGTCAAATCACAAGGAAGGGAGTTTCCAAGTCTTCTGCATTCAAGTCACCCCAGAGGCCTTCTGCAGCCGCAGCCTCAGCTTCAGTTCCAGATACATCCAGAGACACAGAATCTCAGATGGAAATCAGCATTGCATCAGATGTTATTCATCATCCTTCGAGCACCAGTCCTAAGTGACGACAGCATTCAGTTGCGACTACTACGTCATCTGCAGATCCAGTCTTAGATCAGTTCCAACAGATGAGGTCGATGATTTCCACATTTCTGGGTGCACATCAGGACCCCACTCCAAGTCCACGACAGTTGTTCTGCAACTATCTCCACTCTGAGATTGAACACCTGGAGGAGAGACACTTTTTAACCTTCAGGAATGATGCTGTCAAGCTTCTCAGTGAAATACAGTACATGGCCGAAGAAAGCAAGAGACAGGTCATCACAAGTCAACAGGATAGCACATTTCAACTTCCAGAAGCAACACAGACCACAGCAGGACGTGAATACATACTTACCATTCTGAAAACTCAGACAGTTTCCATTCTAGTTGTGCAGCCAACACAGACTTCCACTGGAGAACCTGTTACAGTGATTGCCAAAGTACAGCAACAGCAACCACCAAGGCCTTCATCTTCATCACCATCGACACAGCCTGATACTTCTTATGTAGTTGTGGATGACCAACAGCCTGGGACTTCCAGACAGATGATTTACAACCCCCCTTCAGTTGCAGCTTCACAACAGGAGGAGAGTCAACACAACACCTCAGGATTATCCAGTCTCTTTACAGCTATTCCAAGTGTTCTACAGTATCAGCAGGTCGACACACCACAGCCATTTTCACCCTCTCAACTTCAAACAGCACCGTTACCAGTGCCATCTTCCACTCATCAAGAACATTCAAGACCTCCCAGCCAGTCCAGTTAGCAGAGTCAGAGTCAGCCCAAATCAGCGGATTAGCCCGTACAAGTCACACCAAACCCGGCCCTTCTTAGGGCCACCCAAATCTTCCAAAAACAATTAACAACTGCTGTTTGATAGCCCAAAAACAAAAAAAGCACACTGTCCAACACTTACACTTCTCCACAGTACACAAAAAAATTGTGTGAATGAATGAGTGAATGTTGAACAAATATTAATAAACTTCCAACACCACCACCCCCCCAAAAAAAAAAAATTAAAAAAAATAAAAAAGAATAATAAAAAAAATCTTTAAAAAAATTTGGAAATATAAAACAAAACTTAAAAAAAAATTTTTTTTTAATTAGAAGAAAAAGCAAAATGAATTTTGGCCCCCCAGAAAACAAAAACAAACCACTCCCAACCACCCAAGCCCCTCCCCCCCAAAAAAAATGAGCAATCCCAAAGATCCAGACCCCAACCCAAGTCCCTACCACCCCCAACCAAAACTGTAATGAAACCCTCGTGCTTACAAGTCTGTTATGTTGAAGGTGTGAAGGGACTGCCAGACAAACAAATGGACAGGCCTAACAAAACATGAGAACATAATCTTTTGGACATTTTATAGTTTTTTTTTCTAGCTTCTGGGCAAAATTTATCTGCAAAATTATTTCTGCTTTTTGATATTTGTGTGCCAGAATTCTTTTTAAAAAGGGATCAAGTTTGTTGTAATATTTGGCAATTTCTTTTCAAAAAATAAACACAAGTCTTGGATGTGAACTTTGAAAAATAAGGACCTGGGTTTAAATCTGTATGAGATGATATTTAATTTTGTGATTTGAATTTGGGAGGGACTTGTGTTGGTGATTATTTTGGGTGAACTAGAACTTGCATTAAATTGTTATAAAATTTGGGTTATTTTGGAGACGACACTTTTCTAAATAAAAGTTCTTGGATTATTTGGGTAGTCCTGAAAAGAACTGATAAAAATGACAGCATCTTCTCACCCTCTGTCCTGCCCAGCCAGCGCCCCCACATGGTTAAAATAGTCTTTAGTAGGTCTCATTGATGTTTGGCCTCCCTCGATGGGTTTCTGAAGTTTTCATGCTGTCCCTGTTCCCCCTGGTCTGCCTGTGGTGCTACTATGTCGTCGGCTGGAGTGGGTGGTCTTCTCAGCTACTTTTGGCCTCTGCTCCATGGTGGTCAACAGCGCCCTGAATCTCTTGACAGGTATATCAAATGAGTTTTCGACCACCCTCCTCCCCCTGGATATTCTGTGGTTGGCTATTCTCTCCTCCCAGGTCATTTGTTGTCTACTGTAAGGTTTCATAAGCCAAGACATCAGGGCAAAGGCATCATCCCCCAGCAGGAAGTGTAATGATGTTGTTCCATTCCCATATTTTGTGTATGCCATCTATTGTATAAAACTTACAGTTACTATGTATGTAACATAGAAATAAAGATGCTTTGAAAGAGTCAACATCGACTTTGGTAAAAGACCCACACAGAGAATATAAAACATGGTGTCAGATGTGGGATCTTGTTTCAAAGGATCTTGGTTCTATGGATATTGAGGCTATTGATATTAATGCTATTGATATGACCTCTTGTAGCCTAGTTATTAAAATAGAATATAGTTAAAGCAGTACATAAAACATTGTTGGATAAAATCATTGGTGAATTAAAAAAAGTCTTGACAAAAAGGTTTAACAAAGTGCACGGTAGACTGTAAAAATGGCCAGCAGTACCTTACCAAATCCACAAATGAACTGGGATAGTGGAAATATTGAAGAAAATTGGAAAAAGTTTCTACAGCATGCTAAGTTGATGTTCTCAGGTCCCCTAGCTAGTAAGTCTGAAGAACAGCATGTTAGCTACTTTCTCATCTGGATTGGTGAAAAGGGAAGGGACATCTACAACACATGGGAGCTTACTGATGAGCAGCGAAAGAAGCTTGATATCTTGTATGCAAAGTTCAAGGAATATATCACACCCAGATCAAACAAAGTATTTTCGCGATTTAAATTCAACCAACATGTCCAACAAGAGGATGAAAGTTTTGATCAGTTTGCCACAGAACTCAAACTGCTTGTTAAAGATTGTGGATACACTGAACCCGAAGAAATGGTACATGACCGGATAGTATTCGGGTGCTAATCAAAGGATCTGAGAGAAAAACTAATCGAAAAGGGGTCAACCCTCACTCTAGTCAATACATTGGAAATTGCACATGCACATTTATTGTCTAGGGAGCAAATGAAGTCTATGTCTGAAACAGATGTACATGCTATAAAACGAAGGATTCCACAAAGGCAACAGAAGAGTCCACAAATCTCAAAATCCAAGCAGCCAAATGGAGCCTCACGTATATGTCAGAAATGTGGCAGGAATCACAAGACCACAGACCAGTGCCCTGCAAGAGGGAAAGAGTGCTACAAATGCAAGAAGAAAAACCACTTCTCATCCATGTGTAGGTCAAAGCCTGTCCACTCAGTTGAAGACATGGAAAATAACACATATGCTGATGAAGGTACAGTCTATGAAGAAAATACAGAATTCTTTGTAGATATGGTCAAACGAGGAGAAAATAGTCAAGACACTGCATTTATACAGCTAAAACTAGCCAATAAATGTGTCAGCTTCAAGTTGGACACTGGAGCTGAAGTAAATGTGATGCCCATGAAAGTCTTCAAGACCTTTCAACAGGTTGAGTTAAAACCAACTGAAGTCAGACTCACTTCATATACTGGTCAACAACTAGATGTCGCTGGGCAAGCTGAGTTTGAGTGTTCACACAAAGGAAAGCAGAGCAAACTGAAATTTGTTGTGGTGAAGACAAATGCAGTTCCTCTCCTAGGATTTAGGTCATGTCAAGAATTAAACTTGATCAAGGTTATCTTGGCAGTTGACACTGTGAAGCCAGAAGAAGAATACCAAGATGCATTCAAAGGAATTGGGCTATTCCCTGGAGAATATCACATCAAAATAGATGAAACTGTCTCACCAGTGGTCAATCCACCTCGCAGAATTCCGCAAGCCTTACACTCGAGAGTAAAAGATGAGCTGGACAGAATGGAAAAGTTGGAGATTGTTGCCAAGGTAGACGAACCAACGGACTGGGTCAACTCCATTGTGATTGTTGAGAAACCACAGACAAAATCACTACGTATTTGTATTGACCCCAAATCTCTAAATTCAGCCATCAAACGCGAACACTACAGAACCAGAACAATTGATGACCTCCTACTCAAGCTTAAAGGTGCAAAGATATTCTCCAAAGTTGATGCAAGATCAGGTTACTGGAATGTAAAGTTAAGTAAAGACAGCTCATACTTAACAACATTCAACACACCATTTGGCCGGTATCGATTTCTCAGGCTCCCCTTTGGACTAAAATCAGCTCAAGATGTCTTTCAGAAGAGGATCGATGAGACATTTCAAGATATACCAGGCATCGAAATAGTTGCAGATGACATTCTGATCTTCTCAACAACTATGGAAGAACACAATGCCATACTTAGAAAGCTATTTGACAGAGCTCGTAAGTATGGAGTGAAATTCAATATGGAAAAAAGCAGTTTTCGAATGGATGAAGTTTGTTTCTATGGACATCATATCTCCAGAGATGGTTTAAAAGCTGACCCATCCAAAATCACTGCAATTACAGATATAAAGCCACCTGAATCGAAGAGTGAACTTCAAACCCTCTTAGGAATGGTCAATTTCCTATCAAGATATGCACCAAACTTAGCAGATGTTGCTGCACCTCTAAGGCAGCTTGTGAAGAAGAATGTTCAGTTTCAGTGGAACAAAACATATGACAAGGTCCACAGTGAGATCATCCAATTACTGTGTAGAGCCCTAGTGCTGACATATTTTGACAGCTCTAAAGATATTACAATCCAGTGTGATGCATCTCAGAATGGAGTAGGGGCATGTCTCATGCAAGATGAGAAGCCAATTGCTTATGCATCAAAAGCACTCACCGACACACAACAGAGATGGGCACAAATAGAAAAAGAACTATTTTCAGTTGTATTCGGCTGTGAGAAGTTTCATGAATATGTATATGGGCGCAATGTATGAATCCAGAATGATCACAAGCCCTTAGAATCCATCTTCAAAAAGGATCTTTGTAACACTCCTCCAAGATTTCAGAGAATGTTACTCAAGTTACAAAAGTATGACATCACAATACAATTCACACCAGGAAAAGATGTACCGGTTGCAGATCTCCTGTCACGAAAAAATGGCACAAAACTGGATAGCTGCAACCAGAAGTTTCCTGAAGAAGTTGAATACCATGTTCATGCTATGTACAGCCATGTTCCAGTTGCAGATATGAGATTACAAATGTTGCATACTGCCTCAAAGGCTGATGCCCAATATCAATTGCTACGTAAGACAATTGAAGAAGGATGGCCAAATGACCGCAAAGGCTGCCCTAAAGGGATAGCTGAATACTGGTGCATCAAGGAGGATCTACACATTGTGGACAACTTAATCTTCAAAGGAAATAGGCTGGTTATACCTCCCAACATGAGGAAATACTTTCTGGAGAAACTCCACACAGCACACCTTGGCATTGAGAAAAAGCAGAGCCCGCCAGGTAGCATACTGGCCAAGAATAGACAATGACATCGAGGTTATGATTAGTCACTGTGCTATTTGCCAAAGACATAGATTTTCCAACCAAAAGGAACCACTGATGTCCCATAAAATCCCTGAACTGCTATGGGAATGTGTAGGAACTGATTTATTCATGTGGAATAATGAACAATACTTGATTGTAGTGGATTATTACTCTCGGTTCTTCGAATTTGAAAAACTACACACCCTGACAAGTCAAACAGTTATAAACAAGCTCAAGAACATATTCGCAACACATGGAATTCCACAAACTCTCATCTCCGATAACGGACCTCAGTTCTCCTCTGAGCTGTTTACCAACTTTGCTAAGACATATGCCTTCACCCACAAGACCTCCTGCCCTCATCATCCCAAATCCAATGGTTTGGCTGAAAAAGCAGTTGGGATTGCCAAACGTCTACTTTCTAAAACAAGAGAAAGCAAAGGCGATATTTCACTCAGTCTGCTGGAATATCGGAACACGCCAATTTGTGGTTCAGCTTCACCAGCCCAACTTCTTATGGGTCGAAGTTTGCATTCAATTTTACCAGTCACCACCAAACACCTAGCTCAGAAGGCCCCAAATAATCAGGAGATCAGAAAGAAAATTCTTAACAATCAGAAAAATCAAGCTACATTCTACAACCGACAGGCCAAAGCACTACCACCACTAACTACAGGTGACCATGTTCGTGTCCAGAAAGAAGGAAAATTGGACCCTGCCATTGTTACTCAAAAACATAATGAGAGATCTTACACTGTGAAAACCAACGATGGTGAATACAGGAGAAATAGATTACATTTAAACAAATCTTTTGCGCAACCAGACAATGAATATCACAGTACCCCAGTTCCAAATCAAAGTCAGGAAACATCAGTTACTTCACCTAGTTCAAAAGTAAATGGACAGACTAAAACACGAAGTGGATGGATAAGCAAGCCACCAGATAGATGGTCCCCATGTTAAACATAAGTTACATTCTAGGGTCACAAATGGACTTTACTTTAAAGGGCAGAATAATCCCTATTGTGACCAGAGGAATATGGGCAGTCTACCCCAATTCCAATATAGTTAATTAGATCCTAAAAAAAAAAAATGTGTACAAGTTGCTATAACTTTCAATGCATAGAATTTCTTCTAACAATTGAATTAAGAAAATTCTGAAAAAAAAAAAAAAAGAAAATCACTCCCGTATTTTTTGTATACCAGCTTTGAAGTTAAAACAAAACAAAAAGAAACATATTTCAGTTTCCTCATTTCAGGATTTTCACAGAAGAGAGTTATAACAACCCACACATTTTTTCTCAGAAATAAAGCATTAAAATAGTTGAAATGCAAAACTCTATAATTTTCCCTGATGACTGAAGGAAATACCTTTCTACTGATGCACTAAAACTGCACACATATAAACTGTCAGAATATTTATAGCACTCAGCTGATAAAACCTGTCAAACACACAGCTGATAACACAGAACATGCTTGCCACAGTGGCATTTAGAATTCTGACTAGCCAGGCAAAGACTCTCTTTCTGAAAAGAATTTTAATTAGTAAACTTGTTTTACTTGATTAGAAAAAGAGTTTAAAAATAATATAACTATTATTTTTCTATTAAAAAGAGGGCATGTAATGATGTTGTTCCATTCCCATATTTTGTGTATGCCATCTATTGTATAAAACTTACAGTTACTATGTATGTAACATAGAAATAAAGATGCTTTGAAAGAGTCAACATCGACTTTGGTAAAAGACCCACACAGAAAATATAAAACAGGAAGTAGTGCAGATCTGGCCCCCAGGCCCTAGTGGTTCAGGTGGTGGTAGTCCCGGGGTTCCATTCTCAATTCTTTTTTCAGTTTACTGTGGTTGAATATCTGAGCATCAGATGATGAGCCACTGGCCCCCATGTTGACCCACAGGAACTTGTAATCTGCATCGACTAAAGCCAGAAGTACCAGGGAGAAGTAACCCTTGTAGTTGAAATATTCACTGCCTGACTTCTTGGGCTTCTTAATAGCAATGTGTTTTCCATCTAGTGCACCGACTGCATGGGGGACATTCCATCTGTGTCTAAATCTTTCTTCAATTTTCTTCCAGTCTTCAGGATCAGTGGGACACACCAGATACTCTAGTTGAAATTCTTTCACAATGGCTTTGCAGACCTGGGGACAAATTTGCAGATGGTCATTCTTCCAACCCTCCATTGGTATTGCAGTGAAGTGTAGCTTTCCCCTGTGGATAAGTGTCTCAAAGTAACTGCAAGTTTCAAGCCAACAACTTCCAGTGGCTTCCTGAAGTTGGTGAATCTCTTCCTGAGGTGGGGGTGATTCTTTCTTCAATCAAATAAAAAAATGCTGGTTCCATCCTGGTAAAGTTTCTGTAGCCTGGTATATCAGTAGTGATTAACTCATCCAAGAGTGTTCTGTAGCAACCTCACTCTTCCCTCTGCAGTATCCAGGGCATAACCCATGGATTCTGTGGCTTCCTTCTCCTTCTGGGGGGTGGGGGTGATGGTGATGCTGGCTGGGCAGGTGCTGGGTTCTGCTCTCTTTGGTGTCTTTTAAATATCAAGTACAATAAAAATTAAACTCAATAAAAAACAAAAAAGCCTCATTTGATCTATCACTTGCTCTTGATGTGTTCCTGTCATCTTTGAACTGTGAGATGAATGGTACATCACATGTGATGGGGGTTTATACAGTGTGATATGGATCCTGATTCTGGATCTCGACTTTTAGATCCCGACCCACCAAAACAAACAGTCCTGTCGGGAAGGGTCAGGAACATGCGCCCAGCTTGTCTGTTTGTCTTTACGGCTTGTCTGTTTGTGATCCGGCTTGTCTGTTAGGGGTTTAAGGCTTCTCGTGCAACCTCTATGACTGGCCGTGCAAAATGTACCTGACCCTACGTCTTGTCGGGATGGGGTTCCTGTCTGTAACTATACCATCCTGTCAGGGATTTCATAACCGACTCAGCATTTTCCCGCGCTTTTTCCCACAACTCTACGACTTTTGCAAGCGACCCTAGAGTCGTAGGGTCAGTAGCAGGGTCGGCTCCAGTGGAACACCTGCATTAGAAAGCGTTTATTTATACAATGTAAAGTACTTGTAGTGCTAGTATTTGATATTGAAGGAATCTTTATATTTAAAAAATTTCCTGAGAAAACTCCACAGAAATCCATGACCTCATACTACGAAGTGTTTTATCATCCAACAGTTATTTAGTTTGTGTGATTTTGTGATTTACACTGTTTAAATGTGAAAGATTTGAAGACCGTTTATCTCTGTGACCGTTTATCTTTGTGACCACATGGAAATTCTGTGTCATCATGTTTTCTGATTAATATTAATGATATGGGTGCAATGAATGCAAGTTGGGAAATATTAATGGGGCTGTTCCATTTCTACGATATATATCATAAACCTTGCTCCCAATTGTGAAAATACATGATTAAGGGCATAGTTTATGATAACTTACGATGGCTGTGTTCGCGATACACAAGATTTTTTCCTGATAGCTTCCCAATTGGCATTGCCTCAGGAAATCTTCCAATAGGTTTACAATAGGTTTACAATATGTTCCCGATCCATCTGATTGGTTTACGATCGCTGTAAGACAGAAAAGATTGCTGTAAGAGTGTAAGATAGGTTTAAGATTGCTGTAAGATTATATTTTTGGTTTACAATGTTATAAATCTGATAAGATTCGGGAAAGATTTCAGAAACAGTTTGAATTTTGTTGAAGGCGGCTACTGCATTTCCACCATTTGAGTCATTTGAGGTGAACAGTGACCCTAATATTGTCAGGTAGCGGTAGGAGGAAATTTCTCAATTAAAACAACATTTCATCCTGGGTTCTTTTATTAGAAACTATTTTCAGTCCTGACAATAAGTGTATTTCACAACAAGTATATTTCCTTCTTTTCCTGTATGTTACTACATTCTCCAGCCCTGCTGTTGCTCTCTCTGACCAGAAGGCTCAAAACTGCCTCCTTATATACTGTAAAACTGCTTATGCTACAAATTTCTAACATTACATTTCTATGACATCAATGATTGCACAACTTCCTGCCACCTAGGCAATTTTCCTAGGTAGTTCTCCTGGATGTCTAACTATAGATATCCTATGACTAAATAAGTACATGAAACATCAACCAGGCTACCCAGAATTCATCATAATCCCAATGCTTGGAATTTGGGGGCAGGTGCTCATCCCAATTCCATCAGTATCTAAGGCTGTAACTAGGGGGCTGTTCACAAGTAAGGAGTAGCTATTTTTAGATGCTTATTACTGCATTTTAGGTTAACTAAAAGTTCTGAAATATTTAATCGATATTCAAATTTAACCAATGATATATATATATTTTGTTATGATTTAGTCAGTTTGCCCTAATTCCAAGGATCTTTTAATTAACTTCAAATAACTCAATTATTCATTTACAATTTTCTAAAAACAATCTTAATTCACTGTTATAACTAGGTCATCAATAGCCACAGCATGTACTTATATTAAAGGTTTGTTGGTAACAGCTAGAATTTGTAGTTCTCACACTCCAAGGCCATTCTGGAGAGAGTTTGGTATTTACTCAGTTCTGCTTCTCGCAGTCTTAAATAACACTGCACTATGAACCTTTTTTGCATCAATGTTAAATGGACATGTGTTCTATCATAAGAATAATTTAACAGTTTAATATAATAAAATATAATACAGCAGATTATATGCAAAACAATAATTTTGTTTCTTTTTCACATTCACCAAGGAATTACTACTGATGTAATATGTTTACCCAGGATGCTTAAGTTTAAAACACTGCAAACTAAATCCTTGTTGCTGAAGCAAGAATAGCAATTTGTAACCTGAAACTTCTAATGAGATTCTCCCTGGAATCTCATCATAAGTATTGGATCTAACATGAAAGTTGTAAATTTGACAGTATTGATGACTAAGCTACTATGAAACAACGGTGTTAATTATTGGAAATAGTAATTAAAAGATGTTCTCAATTACTTAATAATAATTACTTTGATTTTGATCATTATTCTCCATTACAATATTGGTGCAAGATGGAAGAAATGGATTAGCAAATTTGAAAACTTTCTTGTAACAATGGATAGCAATGATAACAACAAAAAAGAGCCTTGATGTAACATTATGCTGGAGATAGAGTGAATGATATCTTTAAAACTCTTGCAGATACAGAAGAGACAAGAGAGTAAAAGAAAGGCACAGACACAATCACAGTATGAGGTGTACAAGTTTTGACAAGCTACATAGTATAGTGGTGAGTCCATGGACACATTCTATACTCATCTGCATTCACTAGCAACTGTGGTTGAGAACAACAGATGAAACAGAAATAAAATCAGAAATTAGCTTAGGGATAATCTGACTGTTGTAGAGCTACTGGACTGTGCCAGAGCTGATGATTGTCTGAATCCCAGGCAACAGACATAAAAAAGGGGATAACATTAACACAATGACCAGAAATGACAAAACCTCATCAAAACCTTGGCAAAGATTAGTAAATCAGTTTCAAAGAACAGGTTCTCGATCAAGGACACATCAATAGAAAGGACCAGACAACAGCAATTGTTATCAGTGTGGTGGCAGTTATCCTCACAAAAACAAGTGTCCAGCAGCAAATGAAACTTGTCACAAATGTAATAAAACTGATAACGTTGCAAAATGCTGCAGATAAGAAACAATCCATCAATAATGGTGAGGTTTGACAAAAAAGCATGTAAAGTGAATGAAAGTTCATCTGGAGAAGCAAGTGCAGATGAAGGTGGCAAGGATTATATCCTTTAGTGTGTGGGGGGCAATCTGTGAAAAGGACTCTAACGGCTAAAGTGAAAATTGATCGGAACCAGTCACATCAATATGATGGTTGATTCTGGTTCAACAGTGAATATTATGAGCTACAAGACATATCAGTCAATTCAACCTGTGTCAACACTGAAATCTGCAAAAGGGGAAAATTTGCTCCCTTACACCACATAGAAGAAATTTCAGTTATGTGGAAGTTCCAGTGCACCTTAAAATCAAAGCATTGTTTAACAACTGGTGCAGTCTATGTGACCAAGATGGATCCAGGTTCCATTTTAGGGTTTGATGTCTGCAGTTGAGTTGAAAGAACTACATATTGCAAACAGGATTCACCAAACCCATCAGTTTCTAGATGCAAAGAAAATATGTTCCAGACATGCTAAGTTGTTCCAAGGCATCGGAAAGCTCAAACAAACAAAAAGAAAACTGTGCATTGATGAAAATGTTACACACAGGTGAATTCCCTTTTACATGAGAAATAAAGATGGAAGCAGAGTTACGAAGGCTTCAAGAATTTGACATTATAGAAGATGTCAAGGGACCAACCCCATGGGTATCATCAATAGTTGCTGCACACAAACCTGGAAATCCTGAGCAAATCGGAATTTGTGTAGACATGAGGTGTACTAATAAAGCAGTGATGCACAAGACACATCACATCAACTGTGGAGGAACTACTACCCAGTAAACATTAGAAACGTTTTAAAATGGTTTAAACGTTTACAAAACGTTTTTAAAACCTATCTTATGGTTTTCTAAACGTTTCCAAGTAAACGTTTATGCTGTAATGTTTAAAAAACGTTTTATAAACATTCTCTTTACAAACGTTTTTACTGAAAACGTTTATTAAAAGTTTATAAAATAACTCAAGAAGCTAGGTTTGACTGGAGAGTTTTTAAAACATTTATAAAATAGCTGAAGAAATGAAGGTTTTGCTGGAAATGTTTTCCAAACATTCATCATAAAATGTTTGATAAACAGTACACATAAAATGTTTAAACAACATTGCTTGTCAAATGTTTTAAAAACATTCTATCAAAAACGTTTTTTAAACCCATATTTTTAAACCTTCACCTTCAACATGTCCAAACAAAGATGGCGGTGAGCAGTAATAGGGGATTTTAGAGGACTTTGTCAAAAATTGCCCCACATGCAATCACTAAAAGTAAGAATTGAATGGGGGCACAATTTCTAAGCCACTATCTTACAATTTTAGACATAAAAATTATATTTTCATTAGTGAGAAAAAATGAAAAGATATTGAATTTGACCTCTGACCCCATTATTATTCAGACATTATTATGTTCATTTGTAACGTTTTTCTAACATTTGTCATTAAACGTTTTATAAACGGTATAGATAAAACGTTTTAAAAACATCCTATTATAAATGGTTTTCGTACCCATCATTTTTTAACCTTTGCCAAACATTTCCTATAAAGCATTTGCAAAACCTTAAAATGTTTACTTTGTAAGTGACCTCTATGGAGCTACTATGTTTTCAAAGATGGATCTGAATTGGATGGATCCTCTCGCTATATAACCACATTATCTACTCATTTGGGGATAAAGAGATACAAGCGGCTGAGTTTTGGAATATCAGCAACAGCAGAACTATTTCAAAGTGCAATTGAACAGAGTTTAATTGTATTACAGGGTGTCAAAAACATGAGTGATAACATTTTAGCCTGGGGTAAAACCGCAGAAGAACAGGACAAAAATCTAGAAGCATTCGTTCAAAGGCTACAAGAAAAAATCTCACACTGAACAAACCTTAATGTCAATTACATTTAGACAAAATCAACTTCTGTGGACACATATTGTCAAACAAAGTCGCAGTCAGAGTGGTGGTCATTTCCTTGTGGTTCCTCAGTTCAAACCCTCTATCCATAAATATGTCAAACAGTTTGGTTATAGTTTTGCTTTTGATGCCCCCCACCCCCCTTTTTGAAATGCTCTTCCAGATGAGATTCGTGCATCCCCCCCCCCCCTTGGCTCTTTCAGAAAGCAGCTCAAAACCTACCTGTACACCAAGGCATACCCACCTTCGTCTTACTCACCCCTGTCATTCGCTGTGGTGCTTGGCCTTTTTTCTGTCCCTGGATACTGAAATTGGTTGAATGTTGACTGTTTTGGTTTTGTTGCACCTTAGAGTCCAAGAAAGTATTTCATACTCTCAGTCTAGCCAGTGCAAAGGCGATTAACTATTATGATTTCAACAAATACACAGAGGTTATGGTCGATGGAAGCCTATTTGGCCTTGGTGCAATGCTAGTGCAGAAGGACAAACCAAATGGGATGGGCAAAGGTTCTTAAGACATAATGTTGACATGTGTTGTGTTGCACAACATCCTTGAAAAACATATCAAGGAGGAGCCCAGCCACCAAGCCAACATGATGACATACGAGCCGCAAATGAACAGTTATTAAGTAGGACAGATGAATCCCTCATGGGCAGCAAAGCAACAGAGGGACCTAATAAAGATTACTTCAACGATGTGGGTATTTTGGCTGGGCAGGAAGAGAGGATTGGAAGACATGAGTAGGATATACACTGGTATCAAAAGTAGCTGGCATCTTTCAGTCCTTTTCAGGACTACCTCTATTGTTCATAGAACTTATATGAAGCTGGTGTTCAACCAATTACCAACAAGTTTCACACCAATTTCCAACGAATTTCCAATAAGTTTCCAACAAATTTCTAACAAGCTTCCACCACATTTTCCACAAATTTTTAAAAAGTCCCAAAGCAACAGCAGCCCTTACCAAAGAAGTTATGGCATTATTACTCATCAAAACTTGAGAATAACCTAACACAAACAAATTAGCAAAGAAACAATTCCAACTAGAGTATTGCTAAACATGAGATAAAGAATCAAAACAAAGAATCAAAATGAGTATTGATGATTTTACCGAAATTACAATCTTGCACTGTTTTACGAGAAAATGCTTTCTTGAAAGAGTGCCAGATGACTATGCATATACCCTGGATGCCAAAAATTTTATCAAAATCGCTCTTGCTCACATTGTTTCTGAGATAAATGCATTGTACGCAGAGATTCAATGTGGCCACCAAAAATGGCAGGAAAACGATTTTGGCAAAAAGTGGCAGATGACTCTGCATACAACCTGTGGGTAAAAATTTCATCAAATCGCTCTATCTCAAACAGTTTACACAAACAAATTACCAAAGAAACAATTCCAACTAGAGTATTGCTCAACATGAGATAAAGAAATTGTTATTGCAACCTCCCCAGAATATGTAGCAGTCCCAGTTAGAAATGTAAAACATTTTGAATGTCCCTAGTGCCTCCTTTTATGGAATTAACAATTTACTTATGGCCCTCCAACAATACAACGCATAAAATCTGGCCCACTTGAGAAAGCCTCAAACCCCAGACCAGTTGCCCCTTCATAGCACAGCAAGGTTTGAATGTCAAGCATTCCCCAGTTAGGCGAAACCTTTGTCAAAGTTCAAAGCCATAGCCCAGGTAATCTAATGTGGGATCTTTCAATGTATAGGATTGAACCCAGCCCCAACAGGATTCAAACCTTGACTTTCAATGGCCCACCTTAGGAAAACATGAGGTGTGGATGTGAACCTTGGCAAAGGTTTAGCATTGCGGCAGAAATGTTTGGGGCTATAACCATGTTCTGCCATGAAGGGGAAAGTAAGGACCAACAAATGCAGGCATTTATAAAACCTCAGGTAGAACCAGGACACTTTTATATGAATCCTGGGTGCTGAGAACGCATCTGTGTTCATCCAGATAAGCTCCAGATGATCCAGGATGTCTAGGAATGGCCCCATACTCTTCCCAATTCTGTAGTAATATTTCTATATATGTCCGTGAAACAGGGGCACTTTTGAAGGTACTTGCCGCCTACATTGGTCATACAGGGGCATATTTGGGGACATCCAGCCAGCTGCATCTGGAAATAGAAGGAAGAACTTCCAAAGAAGTTACTTAGAACCAATAAAACATTAATAACCACAAACTGTTATCAAATGTATATACGTTATAGTGTTATGGATGACAAGCTAACAAATTGGAATAAAATTATATTAAAATAGCTAACACTGCTCTGTCAACTCTTGTCAATAAAACTGCTACTTGCAATGGATGGCTCAATGAAAGCAGTATAATGGCAAATCTACGTTCAACAGGTCACAAAACATGCAAAATGTACATCAGTATAACATGTCTGCATGAATGCCAAACTTGAATACAAAAAAAAAATTCGGAAAATCATCACACCCCACAAAAAAATCATCAGCAAATTATAATTAATGAATTGCACAAATTACCTATTAAATTATTAGCATCAATTATCCCCAACCTCCCAGTTTCTGGTTGAGAGATTTTTTTAACTTTTAAACGGAAGCTAACTTCTGTTGGTTATCTTTGGACGTTCATCGATTAGGTACTACTGCAGTGTCTTACTGATGGCTCTGCAGTTCATGCCTGTAAATCAAGACTTTTCAGCCTTGTTTTGTTCATTTTTTAATATATCCAATTTTCAACAACACATCGGTCCTGGTCCTTTAGCCTTTTTTGTTTTACCAGGTTGCCAAAATCATTGTAAATTCTCCAAACATATCTTGCTCTCTTGACCCATGGCCTTCATTCCTTGTCTTGGATTATCTGGATATCCTTATTGCCTAAATCATTTCAACAATAAAAGCATCACTGGAAGAAGGTAAGGTATACCTACCAAACTTTTCTAAAAAGGGCCCACCTCACTACACTCCGTAAACTGTCAACCTTCAACAAAGAAGTATTAAAAAAGACGGCCCTATTTCCAATCTAAATGTGTTTTTTTTTTTCAAAGATTCATGAAATGGAAATGGCATGTTAACTTCAAACAATACAATACTATAAAATAGGTCTTTGAAGTGCGAAATTCTGTCAAATATATTCAGCAACACTAAGGAATTGACAAAAGGTGACTGTATACTTCATTGAACCATTATCCTTTAATAGCACTTTTAAAACTGAAGAGTTATTTAATTCTTCTAAATTCAATTGAAAATTGGTAGCAAAATTTTGAAATCGATTTTTTGGTTTGATTATCACAGTCGTCAAACTATCAGCACCATAGACGATGTTACCATCCAGCAACTCTTTGGGAATCTTTTAAAATTAGATGGTCTGGAATATACAACAAATTAATGAAGGAATACTTGAAAAACAGTCACATTTTGAAATATTTTCTTAAATACGAAATATAGCATTTTCAAAAAGTTGGTATGAATACTTGTTCAATGTGTGCACAAAGTGAAATGAATATCTATCCAGTGCGTGATTTGCAGGCTTGTTTTAGGGTGTTTAAGTACATAGTTTGTCAACATACAAGGGTTTGTGACTGAAAAAACATTGGATTTAATAATAAAAACTAATAATCAATGCTAACTTAACAAAAAGTAACCTTTTTAGGTATTTTATTTTTTTTGAAAAGGACTTTATAGCCACTTTTTGCCAAGTTAGCAATTATTATCAGTTTGAATTGAGAAATTCAGTGTTTTTTCCCTTCAAAAAGTTACATATTGTGCCAAAATATGTGCTGTAACCCTCAAAAACAAGGCTACAAATCACACATTGTACAAGTATTCATAACATTTTGATCACACATTGAACTGGTATTCTTACAAACTATTTGAAAATGCTATAATTCGAATACAACAAAATATTTTAAAATGTGATTGCTCGTCAAGTATCTTTTCATTAATTTATTGTACATTTCACGACTTGCCACCGTATCACATTTCCTACCCTTTAAATTACGGAATTTAACTGACTTTTTTTGTTATAAACTCTTAAACATGTTTGTATGAGTTGCCAGAAGTGTACATTTCTGCCGGTGTCGATTGATGACTGTGATTATTAAGCAGTGAAGGTGATAGGTACTATCAGAAATATGCCAATCTCTGAAAATAAGTGTGACTAGCCTAGCAGCATTGTTTAAAATCCTTCGGAGTCTGTTTAACTTGTGACTGGGGAGTCCAAAAAGTGTAACATTTGCATTGTCCAGTCTGTAATGAGTGAACAGTGAATGTACTAGTATTCCCCCATCTTATGACTGGCTTGCATTTTCCCACAGAAAGAACCATTCTTTTGAAAGTGACCTACTTTCCATGCAAAATAGAAAAATATCTGTCTGTGAAATGAAATCACTGAACACAATATTTAAACTCTCACCTTGCAGGTCTCTTTTTAGTTTCCAACAACCTTTAATGCAGTTGATTTCCTTGATTGTGACACATATATCTGATATTTGATTGGTAGCTTTAAATACACAATGCGCTTTACAACTGTGAAACAAAATTACCTCTTTCAAAGTTATATATTACTGCCCACATGATGGAACTTCCAATACTTGCACCTGTGCCAAAGATGTAGGGGCACATACATGTTAAATGTATACATGTATATAGTATTGCCTCAACCGGGAGGTTATGGGTTTAGGTGTGTTCATTTGTCTGTTTGACTGTTTGTCTGTGGTCGCAATAACTCCAAATGTAATAAACTGATTTGAATTCTTTTTTTCTGTGTGTAGGGTCTGAATAGGAAGGAGTATTTAAATTTTGAGAAAGAAATGGACAAAAATACCAATTTGTTAAAGGTCCCATTTTCAATGACTTTGTCTTTCTGGTCAACGTTACTCCAAATGTAATGACCGAATCTTTATGCCATTTTTATGCGGATAATACCTGGCCAAAGGAAGAAATGGTTATGTTTGTAGAAAGATCTGGATCATATTCTGGATAGAAAAACGTCTGAAATGCTCTCCATGGGGGAGGTTTGTGCTCTACAAGTGCTTTCTAGCTTTAGTATGCATTTATTTTCAATTTTGATTGCCTTTTTATATAAGTACAATATCTTGAAGTACAGAATTTATACTGGCTGTTGTTCTTTTCTATTTGAATATGTTTACTTTAACTTTTCATTTTAGTGAAATTTTTAATAAAATGGACCCATGACTAACGGGTCATGTGATTTATAATATTTACACTCCACTTGATGGCTTCAAGGATTTATTTATGTCATTAAACAGATCCTGCTGTAAATAATGTGTGCATATTTGTAAATGCTTTCTAGTATTTTTGCATTATGTAGTATTAATTATATGCAGGCGGCATAATATTCAACTATTCTCTCTGTCAAAGGTAAATCAAGCAACATTTGTAGAGTTATATGTCAACTACTAGTGTAAATATAGAGTGTGTAACATGACAATGTCCATTGGTTCTGTTTTGATTTGTTTATAAAAATCTACAAGAAAAAATTATTTCTAACTAATATTTGCCCAGTTATATGGTGATTATTATTATTATTATTTTGGCAATGTATTTACAACTGTCAGACGTTTTTAGATTAGGCACCTTAAGCCCTCCTCTCCATACTGTGGTACATTGCTTTGTAACTTGACGCTTGTTTATCCTCATGGGTTTAAGTATTTCAGTCAATGCTAAAAGGAAACATAAAAACACAGAATCTTCTGCCATTTAAGTCAAATCAAGCATGCACTGGAGAGCCTTCCCAAATATGGACAGCTTGTTCTTCGTATTACTGTCAAATAATTTGGGTGTAAATATTGTCTTTCTATTACACACAGGTTTGTATAAGTTAGGTGTCAATTTTGTTATACTCTACCTGTAGAAATCATTATTTCAACAGATAATATAGCACTGTAAAAGTGAGGAGATGTATTTTCTAATGCATACTCCCCCACACACTTTTTTGATGATGCATAAAAACTTCTATATAAAATTTAAAATGATATATTCAGCAATTTCATTCTTCGGGAGATTTACAATTGATATATTCTACCAATGCTATTCTGCCAGTTTATACTACTATTTGCACTGCCACTGTTCATGTTCAAAAAAATAACAATTTTAAAATAAAAAATAAAATATTTGCAAATGATTCAACTTTTGTGATAATGCTGTACAATAGGTTTACGACCCTTTAAACTGTCAGTTCAGGAGGTAGATCTTTTCAATCGCAATGATCTTAAAGCCCTCGTATAATCACTGTATAAGGAAGTTCTGTTATTACCCAATTGGTTCCAAATGACAGTGATTGTGCTCCATCAGGAACAGTTTATGACAATGTCAAACCTGTTTGAAAGTTTCGCAAAGTGCTCCCAATCCTTATCAGATGTATCAGATGATCATTTTTTGATCATCTTAAATCCATTGTCAAGTAATCTTTTTGACTGTACAACGGTGTTAAACCTATCAGAACAAAATCAATCTTTCCGTCTTACAGCAATTGTAATCGTTTGCATCTTAAGCTGATTTTTTAGGGGTTTTTTGTGAACCAATCGGACAGATCGGAAAAACTAACGTAAACCTATCAGAAGACTTTTTGGACCAGTGGCAACAGCAATTGGAAAGCAATCAGGAAAATGTCGGAAATATTGGGAACGCATCTTAAACCCATGTTATACCATATCTTAAACTACACCTGTATCATGCATGTTTTCATAATTTTCAGTTGTAAATCTATTGTAAAGCATATCACAGAGATGGGACAGCCTCATCAGATAGGTCTATCTTTATTCACGCTTATATATACAATATTTAAAATCCTTGAAAAGTATTACTTAAAAAATACAAGAACCATATAAAAATATCCTGTATAAACATTTCATTTCCACAAAATGTACACAATGCGAACTGATAATACACTTGACGTTGAGACAGTGACAAAATTTCTTGTTTATGGGAATATGAATTTGTCTCACAACTAACCACCTTAACTCAGTACGCTACAAAAGGTTTTACCTGTGATTTTCACCTGCTTCACTGACCCTTTCTTGGGTTTTTGGTGGGCTGCTGGCATGAAACTTCTTCTTAACTTCTTCTAGTTTTAATGCCATCTTTGTTTAACCCCAGATCCCATCTACAGGACTACTGAAATACTGTCCAGGTTTAGCAAAGTGTATGTCAGTCACCAAACTTTGTCGCCAAAGTGGGATCATGTGGTCTGTCCTGGAGAACTCGACAGTTCTTTTACGTTAATACTGCGATTGCTGAAAACCCTGCAATATATTTACTGCTTATTTTGCAAAATGCCAGACAGTCGATGAATACTGTAACTGCTCAAAGTTTACGATACATGACACTATTACCTGTGGCCAGTTATCAAATTATGCAGTTATAAAAAGAGGATCAGATGGAGAATTCTATCTGGGTCACAGATGTCTCCCTTTTAGCTTATTGAAGGTTCATTCTGATCAATAACCTGTGTTTACATCTGCCACGAAGTTAGTGTTTTGGGGTGCATTCGTTTGTCTGTCTGTCTCTTTGTGTTCACAATTTCTCGAAAACTAATGAAGAAATCTTAGACTGACTAAAAGAAGAAATGATTATCTTTTGGGAAAGATCTGAATCATCATACTCTGAATACAAAAAAAAAATCCTAAATCTCCTATGTCTTTGGATTAGATTTTGAGACTAATCCAAAAATAATACTTCAATAATAATATCAGCAGAATTCAGCGAGTCTGCAGGAGAGACGCTGGTTCAAAAGACTGAAGATGATTATCCTAAGAATATCCTGACTTTCAGCTACCCCAGTTCTAGGGGAAATGTCACCTCTACAAAATGCTGTATTTTCAAAGCCTGCATCACATTTACCAGAATTGAGAAATTGAGCATGGTGAAAGGGTGCACATTCCATAGAGTGTTAGTCGATATTAATTGGAAATGGAGAAAGTCATACATTTTATGATTTTGGGTGAAAAGGTAGGAGGGGATCAGAGAGCAGAATTTTAAGCATCTGCGTCAATACCTTAATTACCGAAAATAGTCAGAATTGCATGCAACTATGGGAGACTCTGAATTGGCGTATTGCCATCTTCCTC
Organism: Sabellastarte sp. h YS-2021; assembly: GCA_964017235.1. Lineage (NCBI taxonomy): Eukaryota > Metazoa > Annelida > Polychaeta > Sabellida > Sabellidae > Sabellastarte > Sabellastarte sp. h YS-2021. Next base: position 48,590,311 of record OZ024937.1, on the reverse strand, counting down.
TTACTGTCCTGCCATTGCAGTCCAATAAAGCTCTTGCTAATTGATTTGCTACCTTTTTCCGTGACAAAATTAGCAATATATTGTATTCTCTGTATACAACTTATCTTATGAGGGTGACCAATAAACATAAAAGCATTAAATTGTATAAAGATGACTCTCAACTAAAGGTCAAACTTTCTCAAAAGAATACTTGCTCTACACTCAAAAAAAAATAAAGGGGTGTCTTGAAAATGTTCAGTGGGGAATCTCCTTGTATAAATATGACTCACAAATGTATGTCCAACTTTCTCTACTTGCTCTAAAAATGTTCAGTGGGGAATGTCTTTGGTACCTTGGTGCCTTGATTAGACCTACTATTTTAGGACTGGGTGTATTTATTCTGAGTTTTCCTTCTCAAGTTATGTTCAATCTGTCTGTTGTTCTTGTTTTACATATTTCAGGGACCTAAGGGGGATTATCCAGTACTTCCTTCATAAAACTTTTATGTGGCAGTCAATGCTTTGGTAAGTAGCAGCCTAGATTGTTGCAAGACTCTCTTTAGATCCCTTTTCTGGCTTAATAGTACAAGCTGAAGAGTATTCAAATAGATTTGCCCAGGTTCTTATTTACAGAATTAGATATATGCATGTAACTCCATCATCAGAAGTCTATCAATTAAACACTGCTCCATTTGTACTACAACTACAGTGGTATAGAAATGCTTTCATACGAGTTATTCTAAAAACCTTGGTTCATACTTATCTCTGTACACCACTTTCCATAATACCAGACTAATAAGCCCTGACAAAATGTTTTTATGAGGCTTATATTTCGGTCTATCTATTCAATAATCAAAGAAACTTCTTAACCATAGCTTTATGATTGTCTAAAATAGAGAAAGATTTGCCTGATGACATGTGATCTGTCACCTCTGTTATACCCTTCAGGTTAAAATTATATAATCTTACATGTTTACCAAGGCTTATCTATGTAGCTCTTGTTTTTCCTTGCTATCTTAGTTGTTGCTGACCATTTGCATGTCCCTGAATATTGGATTTTTCTGGAATCAGACTTGTAGATTTGATGCAATTTACAATTTGCATTTTCAGAAATTTAGTGCTATAAAATAATATTAAAATTCAGAATTGCAACTCACAATATTAAAGGTGTATTATGTCTCCCATGTTCTGCCCAGTGAAAGCTCCTTTAGTTTAAACTAAAGCTTTTGCTTAAACAACAATCAAATCATTTTTAAAATCTGAGACAATTATATGCAAATTACAGGTGAACTCAGAGATGCCTATGTTTACACAACATTTGTGTTATTTATACCGAAAAATGTCTATGAAAAATTTCTTTCGTGTTTCTGGATTAGCTAAATCCTAATGGATTTCTTTGTTTTTATATTATGACTGTAAAAAGACTTTTACTGTTAAAAAATTATTTATTTACTCGCTGTAAAAATAAAAAGTTTTATCATTTAGGTTGCTTCATGCTTTATGATTAAGAAATATGGGTTTTACTGTTAACTGAAAATATAGATTAAGCAATTGTAAAATATAGACCATTATATCATTGTGTCACAGAAGAGAGACCAGTAAATTTGCTCATGAAGCAACAACTAGATTAGGATTAGTATATAAAATATGCAGGGCATCAAGATTTCACAACAATTAACTTTTTTACAAATTTTTATTCAAGTCAGACAGAGATATGTGGGATCACTTTCCAATATCTGCCTCAAGTTTCTTCAAAGTAGCCAATATTGTTTCCGCTTGAGGGCGATCTTTTGGCTCTTTGTGTACACACTCAGCAATCATCTTCCATGGCTGGACTGCAGCTTGCCTGAGTTCGGCCTGTAATCGGTGCTCCCTCATGGCTTCTTTGAGTCTCTGCATGCCATTGTCATCATCATCATCTACATCTATACCCCACATGTACTTCCCTGAAAAAAGCTCATACAGACACACCCCAAAAGCAAACATGTCACTTTCTGGGGAGGCCTTACTTTTGCATTCTTCCAGCACCAGCTCGTGAGCCATATAAAATGGGGTGCCCTGTGGCTTGCCAATTGTGGAAATAAGTGAACTTCCCTCTTTGATTTTACAAAGCCCCAAGTCACACAGTTTGGCAGTTTTCTTTTTTGTCACAAGTATATTAGCTGGTTTGATATCTCTGTGAATGATGCCATGTTGGTGTATGTAGGTTATCGCTTGGGAGATTTCTCTGGCAATGCTGTACTTGTGGCCAATGTTCAACTGATACTGCTCTCTGATTTTTGTATCTTCACTGTGCAAAACCTTTTCAAGATCATATCCATTAATTAACTCAAACACTATCAAAAGAGTAGCTTGGCCATGCATGTCTCCTATGGAATATCCAATTAACTGCACAATAGATGGATGCCTCATTCTGGCACTTCCTATTATTTCTTTGTTTTGGCTGATGTTTTTTTCCATATTCTTCCTGTTCTTGAAATGTGTGACTTCTTTTACTGCATATTTTGTGCCAAGATATAAACCCTCATACACGGTGCCAAACCTCCCTGATCCAAGTGGTTTATCACGACATAATTCTACTTTGTTCTCATCTAACTTCAGTTCTTTCACCATTTGTTGATCCTGATTTCCTGGGGAACCTACATTTGCTGCCACAGTAGCACCATCAGATGAAGTCCCTCCTTTCCCTATATTGGACACTTGAAGGCTAAGTCCTGTTACATCTAGTTGTACATTTGGGCTTGCACTAGTACAGGAATTTGGATCAGTTGCATGACTGGGGCTTGCTGTAACACCTGCTGCTACAGCCATTGTAGTATCAGGTTCTGAGACTTCTCCAAATTCCTCTATAACCGGGGATCTCCTGTCACCTTCTTCTTCTATACCATGCACATTGGTGCTGACATGCTCTGCATTACTTTGTGGTGGAAGCTGCAAAACAAATTCTAAAAAGATAGACAAATTCTTAAACTATCTGCAAGGAGAGGATTCTGGAGAGTTAAGATACCTAATGACATTGGATAATGCAATATAATCAGGAATATAGCTGTGTTTACATGCAATGTACTTATGGGTATGTTACATATATAGGCACTGTGTATGTGCATTATTTTAAGCTTTATATGTATGTATTAACATTTAAAATACGGGAGTTATTGATTTTTGTGTTATGTGTTACTGATGTTTATTGATCTATATATAGACTGGGGGAATCCCTCTAGACTAACTCCAGTGATGCTATTAACAGATATGGGGAAACCCTATTTGATCCCACTCGATCTGGTGACTGGTATTATATTCAAGTTAGTTTTATGAGACTCTAGAATTTCCATAACCATATATAAGGACTGTACATCTGACCACACATGAATTTAGTATTCACTGGCTATAAGGAAGGCTACTTGTGTCTTAGAACTAATATCAAGTGGATATTAACTACTTGGGTCGTTGTGAACTTTTTTTACAGTGTCTGGATAGATTTGCTGTATTTTGGATATTGTGCTTTTACATAACAGAGAGTGGATTTACTGCATTTTGGACATTGTCCATATCTTGGATCGGACAGTACAGTTGTGCAAACTCTATACCTCTATACAGATGTTTTGTGAAATTGGATATCAAAAGGATCACAGGATAAAGACAATTTGTGTTATCAAACATTGAACAGATCACAGGATACAGATATATGTGTGTTAGTGGACATTGAACGGATCACAGGACAGATCACAGAACAGATTGCTGGATACAGTGGTTAAACTTAACTGTCAGTTACAGTGGTCAGGACAGATAGGTTTCATTATTACATCATTGTATGTACTATTGAGAGCATACCAGTTGACTGTAATTATTATTTTTAATTGTTAAATAAATTTTTTAAATGAAACTTTTTGTCTTTTCTTGTTGCAACTTTAAAGTAACCGGTAATTGCTACCGTGGTTGCCCTGTGACCGTAACAGCTTAAGGTTTCTCAATAATCCTTTCCATGTTGGAGTTTGATTTTGGAGTGTAAATGTACACTGAGAAGTGTGCTTCGTACTGATTACCTCTGGATTAATAAAACGTTGTTCTTCTCTTTGTGGATCAGTATGCTGTTCTTCAGGATGCGGATACGTGGATGGCCCTTCTGTTTGCTGATTTGGCCGCTGTTGTCCCATTTCTTCCTGTGGGTACTTTTCTCTTCTTTGGCTTTGAGGATTTGGTTTTTCTTCTTTCTTCCCTGAAAGTAAAAGTTGAAAGTTGTTTTTCAAAGCCCAGTAGCTCACATAGCTTAGGATAGCTGACAAAACCTTGCTCTGCAGGATGTCATTTGCATCAGCTGTGCTTTTGTTTATAGCTCTATAGATGTGCACATGCAGAAGTAAGTCTGACACCTACATCAATTTGGCTAAAGAGGAAACTGAAAGAAGTCGAAGATATTATTGGTACTCAAACACATGTGGACATCGCAGTTCACATTTAGTTAAACTTTTATTTAAAAAAAAACATTTTTTTTGCTTTATAATGAAATCGTTCTTCTTTTCTATTAACATATTACTCAACCAGTACCTTACTCTCCCATTAAATTTGGATAATTAAAGTGATACTATATATAAAGGCATACTTAATATAATTTCTGTGTCTGTTGCTTGAATTTAAACACAATATGAACTTCACTATCCAAACATCCCATAGCCACTGGATGCCAGATACCACTACAACACTGGCAAATGTGCTGTTTAATAACCAAGTAAAAGTTATTTAACTAAAATGCATAAATGTATTTAAATTACCTCATTCTATATCAGTATTTCTTGTTCCTTTTAACTGAACCTTTAACTGCACTGATGCAATATAAGTATTTCACCAATCTGTTCTGAACTACAGTAGTTAATTTGCAATAAAGTTTACCAAAGTAAAAATGCTCATCCTCTTTTTATTAATTCCAGTAACACATTGTTCACACTAACTCCCATTACCTGTAAGATGCTCTGATGTATCCATATCCGACACTTTTCTGATAATTTATGGATCAGTTGCAGCTATGATATCGACATAAGGCTTTATCAGTTTCGGCAAAATTAGATAATTTAAATATGCTAATCCCCGATAGCTTTTTTGGCTAGTCTGAATCCTCCTCTGACCAAATAAATAGTGTCAAAATTATTTCAAAAGTGAGAGTCAGGAAATCAGTGATTAATTCATTTTAGAAAGATTTATTTTATAATAAATTTATTTGTAATTAAACAATCTAAGGGCTTACCTTGTTTTTGAGCCAAAGAGCGCACCTTATTGTATTCTTTCATTATCTGGTTAGCAAGGAAACCTTGTCTCGAATTCCTTAGGACTTCAATAAACTTGTGGAAGCTGTTTGGGTTGGGGTTCATTGCCAGTGTCTGTGTGAGAAAATACATTCACATGTATATTAATAGCTGTTTAATGAAACATTGCAACGGTTTGTAGTTGGAAGCACAACTGTAGAGATTTGTACTACTTTTGTTTTCACTCATAGGGACCTTACGACCTTTTTTTCAGTTATACGACTTCACAAGCCCCATACTATGACTAAGCTTACTGCAAAAGTGTCAAAATATTGATACGAGTGATCTACTCAGCTGATAAGATAAATTCTTACACCATTACAACTTGTACCCTTACAAGCAATACCTAAAGCTCTGAGACTGGAATATCAACAAAGTTTATTAGATTTCGGACCCAGGGCAATAGATTGGACTTTCTACCAAGTTAATCTTGGTAGAAAGTCCAATTGGACCAGTAGAAACTCCAATTGGACTTTCTACCGAAAGAATGTGAAATTCTACCTGATGGACTTTGTACTATGATATATACAATATATTTTCAGGACTTCTGTTTTTCCATAAAGAATAAGTTTAGAAAGTGGTATTTACCAGTTGGGGAGAGTTTTTTCTCTACAAAGATTGAGAAGACAATACAAAAGTAAAGAGAAAGTTGTCTTATATGAAGGTTGCTAGATGGAAATCGGAGGCACAACTTGACAATGTGATCATTCCAGAGACACAGCAGACACAGAAGGTTGAGGGCCTATAGTTATTTCAAGTTTATACTCAGATTTGAGACAAAGGTGTTCAAAAATTTTGAAAATGATTGGTAATAGCCGAATAAGCAGATTTTATTTTAATGTGCTGTGCAAATTATGGCTACAAATGAAATAAACATATCTTTCTTTTAAAATGTAAAGGACCCACAGTTCATTAATGCCTAAAGCCCGATGTGTTGGGGTCTTACAGAGCTCTTGTTTGCAAGTTTTCCTCTCTTTATGGGGGGTCGGGGTCTTACGACCATTCTCCATATATCAAAGCTGTTAGCTACAAACTTGTGTCGCAATAAAACTGATCTCCACAGTTACTGGTTTCAGTCAGGATAACTGGTGCGACTTCTCTTTTCACCTATATATAACTTTAGAGTTAAATTACATATAAAAAATATAAGGGATTGGCTTTATAACTGTGACAGTAGGTCTAATAATTTCCCCATCAACCAGTACAATACCGAGTTTTTGGGGACAAAGGCCATTTTCTAGTTCTGAACTTGAGTCTTAGTTGACGGTTTAACAGACTTCCAGTCTTAATCTGTATCTCTCAACAAATTATTCACCATTGTGATGCAAAATTATCCATTATTATAAAACGCTGGAGCTTTATTGAATATACTTATTATTATGTGACTTGCTGCTTAACACGAAGCTGTTGTTTGTAGAAAAAAACGTGTACAGTTTATAGAAATTTTGAAACATTCCTATTCTTAAATATTTTTCTTATTCCTGGAATTTTTTCTTTGAAAATTCCTTTTTCAAAGAATAATGTTTATTCTACAAATCAGAGTGTTAGTGAATATCAGCTTTAATATATAAGATATAATAATTATACTAACATCACTGATTTTTATGAGACAATATGTGTCTTACCTCTGATAGAAGCAGTTCACTAGCTGCTATGGGTCCATCAGTATTAATTTTGTGCCTGATCTGTTGATATGTTTTAGAAGTTATCATTTCTTCAGAAAAGAGGATCCCATAGATGTCCTCAATCTTGAGATGGTTGCAGATATAATCTGTCATATTCCTGTATGTCTTTATGTGACATATGTCTGGATCAATTTCTTCAGAGGAAGCCATGGCAAAACCAAACTAAAAATATAACATATCACGCAAATCAGGAAATTTGAGTATTTTTGCTAGCAATATTCCCAAACTAATTCATATTTCTTGTTTGGCGGTTTTGAAACATAATATTATATTAATATTTTGACTTTTCATTTTTTTTGTTATTTAAAAAAAAATCAATTTTTATATTACTTTGATTGGTGCATCATATCACTTAAAGAACAAAATTACAAAAAGTTACAACTTGAATAATACATTATAACCATTTTTTATCCTTTCAAACAATTATGTACTCGAAAACATTATTTACTCAGAGGATTTTCTCTCTTTTTTCTAAATACATGCTTCATCAATTCAACAGTCATTCACAACAAACCTAAATCACTTAGCTTGAATAGGGGAATATTTCAAAGTATTCTACCGGTGATCGGTGGTTTAACCACCAGAGAACAACTTAGTTCTACCTAGTTAGGGTGTTGATACTGACAAGAAATTCTAAAATTAATATGGAAATACCTGACAAAGTTGACATGGTGGCCAATAGGTAGTCAAAAATTTATGTGCTTCAATTCGTATATTCCATTTATAATTTCATGATAATGTCCTCCAATGTATGTGTGCTATTTCAAGTCTAAGACTATATAACATTATTTTTCTTTTATAAAGTACATATTTCCTGCATCAAGTGAAAAGAAAAAGAATCATGCAAATCCTGGAGGGAAGTCTTCATGTATTTATTTATTTGGGTTTTAAGATCGCTTTCAACACATTGTGTAGGTCGTTTCACGGAGGGTAGTTTTATGGGCAGAGGAAACCAGTACATACAGTCGGTCAATGTTCTGTATTGTAAACTGCTGACCAATGGCAATCAACTACCAGCTTTCCCACTTGAGGTCGGAGGCAAGAGTGTCGTCACGTATAGATGTTTTCTAAATGTTACCCAGTCAATAATGTTTCTGTAATAACCTTGTCACATTGTCGTGAATTTTCCTCTCAGCCGCCAGGATATCGCTGTGAGTGTAATATTATTGGTTGTACAAGTTATCTTTAAGATACAAAGGTGGGGAGAATAATTCTAAAAATCACAGACACCCATGCTATGACCTCCTTTTGCGGTACTATGACTTATCAGTGTGGTGCTTTGACTTATCTTTGTGGTACCACTTATCCTTGTGATACTATAACTTATCTGTGTGGTACTAAGACTTATCTTTGTGATGCTATGACTTATCGCTGTCTTGCTATGACTTATTTTTGTAATGATATGACTTATCGTTTGGTGTTATGATTTATCTTTGTGCTCGTATGACTTATCTTTGTGGTGGTATGACCTATCTTTTTGGTGTTGTGACTTATCTTTGTGGTTTTATGACTTATCTTGTTCACTCTTTAACAAAATTCCAGACGAGAGACCTCATCCAAAGAAAAGATTAAGTATAAGAGTCCTCCAATCACTGTACAGTAATTGCTTATTGTCACAACCTATCTTTGCATTGCGAGTGGCAGCCTACTGAGTTATTTAATCAGCTGGGAAAAGAGCTAATCATAAATCACAAGAGTGGACTGTATTACAGCTAATGATTTTGGACACATGTATTTCAGTACTTTACATGTAAACCGTGTCAAACTTTTTAAAATATATTGCTCCCCTATATAACTACAAACAGTGTTTTAATCCTTTTATACAGCAGAAAAAAAACAGAGAAGACGAGCTTAACACCTGTAGCTATAGTTTTGTTACAAAAAGGATCAGAATTGAGGAATATAATGGACACAGCTGAACACACACAAAACCGGACAAAAACATAATGATAGGCCTTGGAAAAAGTAATTTCCTGGTAAACATTCAACATCACTGGATACACAGAAAAAGACAGAATTGGGAGAAATGGCAGAGAAAGGACTACAGATATGATATGACACCCAGCATTTACCCTACAGAATTTTTAACCATCTCTGGCAGGCGGAAAAATTGAACACTTTCCATGAGGGTTGCCACAGAAAGCAGGGAATCCTACCGTATGCCAATCGAAGAATGGAAAAGTACCCAATTTTCACATAGACAAAACAAAAACATAACAGATAAACTACCTGTAACTGCCTTCCTGTGATATCAGGGCATTAGTTATATAAATCCAATAAAGAAATGTTAAACATACGTATAAAATAGCATCAGAGATGCTATACTCCACAGCCTTGGGAAATAACACTGGAACCATTGCATACAGAACTTGCAGTGTACGTTATGCCAAGGCACAGAAAGACTAACACTTCAGACAGAGAAAATGTATGTAAAGACAAAGAATCAATACATGACTATTTAATAACAATTGATTGCATCAATTGGTAAACTAAAAGTTGTGTAAAAACTTTTAATTGAAGTTTAGCTGTCATTGGAGATAGCACACTAAGGTAATAGTACACACAATAAATAGCTGCAATCCATATATCTTTGAGGTGGGAGCAATATATCTCAAATATGACAGTAGAAAAGTCTTGGAAGGGCCAAGGTCAAACGTCAAATAGTTGCATAATTATGTTCTACACCTACACCCCAAACAATGTCCCTACCAAGTATCAACACTCTATACCTCATGCTTTCTGAGATGCAGCCTGGACAAAATTTTTCACTCTGCCCACCTGCCAACCCGACTGCATGGATGTCCATCTGAATGTCATGGGTGAAAACAATAACCACACAACCTTTAAAGGTCTTTAATGGCTGTAGGGTAAGAACTATCGTTAAAATGAAATACATACAAATGCTTGATAAATATTAATTTTTATAACTGTACTCAGACCAAATAGTGCGGAGGGGGGTTCAGGGTGTTCGGACACCCCCCCCCCCCTTGAAAAATAATGTAAAGGGATTCAACCCAAAGTACAAAATTATTTCTTGAGAGTGGTGTTAAACTTACAGGAAATGCACTATATTTTTACAAAAAATTAATTTTTTCCAGGGCAGGCATGCCCCCCCCCCCCCCCCCCCCCCCCGACCCCACTAGTTATGGTTTGTCTGATGTGAACCTCCACCTTACTTAAAAGCTGGATCCGTCCCTGCAGCATGGGTAGTCTTTTCCTCTGAAGAACTGTTATTGCTTTCGCTTTCATTATATATTTCAGATTGAGTACTGGCGTAGTGATACTTATAAGTATGGTATAAAGTGTAGACAATGGCTTATAATAACTTCCCTTTTTCCAAATCTTAAATCAGTAAAGGTGTTCTTGTTTGCCTTTTGTGATAGCCATTAGGATAATTCAATGTTCACTCAAAGACAATAACAAGCCTATGTTCAAATGTAAATAGATATTTCCGGTGGTGTTGTTTCTGAAGCAAGTGCACTATAAATAGTGAAAAAGGTGAAAAGGAAGTTTACTGCGAATATTATCAAATAATCATTTTATCACACGACAGAGCTGAGACTTAAAACTCCCTATACCAAATGCTGGGCGTCCATGAAACATGATTCTCATAAATATCTAACCCCATACAACCCCAATACAGCAACCTGAAATCACCTAGTGTCACTAGTGTCTGAAAAAGCAAAAATAAAATGGCGGACCTTTATGTACCACTTGTCTGCTTACATTAACCTTTATTTAGTCTTCTATTGAGTTTTTCCCTCTGATTAAAAACTTGCTAGTGCATGCCCGCATAATATTTTAGTAAAGAGACGTAAACCAACACTTTTAGACCAACAACATATTATTATCTAATACCTATATAAATAATTACTGACACTTTATTATCTGGTTATGTTAAATTATTGTCAAAATTTATAACATACCTATAAGGCACTTATCCAGTTTGATATCTGTAGGAAATCAAATTGACTTGACTGTATGATTTCAGTACTGTGAATCCATACTTAGAGACACAGAAATATTGGAGTCAATGATTAAGAAGAAAGGATATTTATATCAATGGAAAATTCCCCTTAATCGTCACAGATTACACTATACTGGTGTATATTATGTGAACAGTTGAAAACAACTTAACTTTTAGTTAGATGTATATAAACTTAATGACAATTCACACTGACTGAATATGGTCAGTATTTTTAAACTGGAATTTTTTTGTAAGAAACAAAATAATGAGTGGGATGTTTACACAGATACTCATCTGAATATTGGTCCATAAAAATTCGTCTAATCTTGGCAGAATCTTTAAGACATTAAATGTCTCTTATTCTTGACAGAAAAATATAATTAAAGCCCACACACCATAATTTTAAATATAAACGAGATAACCCTGCAAAATTAAATAATATCTAAATTTCAATTAACCATAAATTTATATTTATGATCATCAAAATCTAACTGGTATTTTGGAAGTGTATATAGTGATTCTGGGTTAAATAAACTAAATAAAACTATTTAATTAGAAAAGTAAATGTTGAACTTTCAAATACGTGTAAAGAAAAATGAATGGTAGACTTGAAGTACACCAGTCATAAGTTACCTCTATTGTAAAGGTAAAGATATACTGTATCTATGGACTATGTGTGTTGTACAAATATTTAGCAGAGGTTTTTTTCCACACTTGTACAACACTTGAGTCTACTGGAGCTCTGAGCAGCCAAAATTTATATTATTGTTCAAACATAGAATCTATTGAACGTGTCTATAAGATTTACTAAACTTGACGTATCGATCAATTAACCGTACAAACTGCATAATTTCTCATATATATGACTAAATTCCACCAGGAGTCTATGTTTTGAGGCGTATTTGTTTGTCTGTTTGTCTGTCTATGATAACTCCAAAAGTAACGAGAGAGTCTTTCTGACATTTTTACATGGGAAGAGCCTGGCCAAAAGAAGAAATGACTAATGTGGGGAAAATCCGGCACACACTGTTGACACAAAAAAATACAGATTTTCCGAAGGTTTCATTTTAATGTATTTTCATCGATATGCTGTTGCGAATACAAAAATATCATGAATTTTCGGGGATGTGCCCACGTGGAGATTTGCACTCTAAAAGTATTTTCTAATTATTTGTAGATTCAATTTGACAGCTAAGAGCTTCTGTATAAACACAAACTGGTAACCCCAACTGGTTTTATTAGTAGCAGTATTTCTTTTTGAGGGGGGGGGGGGGGGGGGGGGGGGGGAGCAAATAAAACAAACAAAAAGATTAGCCAACTCAAGTGGCTCCTTTTATAGAGCTGACATATATAATGCATTATATTTTGGGTCGATGAAATGTAGACTTTTTTTATATTTTTGGGATATGAAAAGGTTGTTTATTTATATGGAACAGAATTCTCTTTCCGAGAAACCGTTGTACATGTATTCTTACGCGAACAAGAAAATTCTTACAAAACATCTATGAGTTACGTTAACATACATTAAAGCATTTATTCTTTAATTTATCGATGTGATTGTTCATTTTAAACCTTTTAACATGAAGAATGGGATTGCATATACTAAATCATATATTGCATATATACTAAAAAGTGACACTAAATAACCATTGTAGTAAAAGTAATAACCCAGTCAAACTTCAGGCAATATTGCTTATATTTATAGTTTTGTGGGGCAGTGATAACACACTCACCTCCCACCTCTGAGATTAGATTTCAAATCCTGGCATGACCTAAAGTGGGAAAGCTGGCAGTTGCTTGTCATTGATCAGCAGTTTACAGTACAGAACCTTGACCAACTGTATGTACTGGTCAACTACCCTGGTACAACCAACTACCTTTCATAATATAATCGATTAGGTTCTAGACATGATGTAAAACACTAAATAAATAAATATAGGTGTTTTATTAAACATATCATTCCTGTAACTACTGATACATTTCATGGCTGTGAACTTGACAAACTCTAACTTTCCCTGCTTCACCTTTCAATACACCTGGAGGCATTGAAATGTTCAAAATGTCTGCCTCCATGAATTTGGGGCTGTGGTAGACCGAGTTTCTGTCCCGTCGCCAATTGGTATTGATACACTGATGGACACAATTGTGTCCATCAGTGTATCAATAGCAATTGGCGACGGGACAGAAACTCGGTCTAGGGCTGTGGATGTCTATAAAAGTAGGCAATACCATCTGTAGTGTGACTGGGCTATTAGCTGTTCTTCTTCAATACATTTTGTATAGTTTCAAACAACTTTTATGAAGTTCTTTTTACCTGTTACACATATTCATGGCGGACTATGTTACGGGGGAGAGCTTTTGAAGGCAGCACTGGTGTAGATGGATGTTTTAAGTTATCCGGTAAACAAAAATGTGATGTAAAAATACTCTGGCTGCCTAAGTTTAGTGGACCTTTTCGTGACCTTTTCTCTTTATAAAATTCCATGTAAAATATGATTTGGTCTTTTTCTTGAACTACCAAATAGTGTCTGCCTGTCTGAAAATTATATAAACTCTTGTTTCACACCCAGTACCTCTGTATTTGTTATATTGTGACGGGTTGTCCACAACTCAGAGGAAACAAGTACATACAGTTTATCACGGTTCTGTACTGTAAACTTCCAACCAATGGCGGGCAACTACCAGCTTTTCCACTTGAGGTTGGGTGCGGATCTGAACTCTGATCTCAAATACATATAGTCTCACAATTAAAATGCAAATGTTACAAAATAAGTTACATCAAGCAGTGACTACTGTCGCATGAAAGCTACATCTACTCTACAGGAGTAAGTACCTGCAGCACACACTTTAATACATATTTATAGAGGCACTACAGTAGTGCTCCAAAGCTTCCCAGTTTTGAAGAACTGACGTACAATGGCGAAAAATAACAACAGCAGCAAACTGATAACATCGTAAACTGGCAACTATTTATGTGGATACTTTGGCTAGTGATATTTGACAAAAGGTGAACTTGGGGTTTTATGTCCCATTTAACAAACAGGATCATACTGAGACAGGTCCTCAGCATGGTCACATGTGGAAGTCGAACCCAGGCAGAGGTGACAACATGCAATTAGACATAACACTTGCTAACCCACTGGGCCTAATGATACTTGAAGTGATTTTAGTGACCTGTGGTAGAACATCCAACAATAATAGAACAGTATCTAATGTTTAAACATCTGGGGATGATAAAAATTTCAACCCCATTGAGACGCTGGATTAGGCTTAGGAGACTATACTTCGGGAAAGAAGTATGACTAAAGTTCTTTCTGAAGGAGGTAGTATAGCAGAAGGCCAGGAAGGAATGCCTGTGAGAGAGGTTTGCCAACAGCCATAAGCTGTCTGTCAAAGCATGCAAGTCTTGGTTCGAATCCACAAATACTCGCTATGGCAAACTCATGCAGTGCAAGTCTAGCCAGGCTCCCAAGGCAATGACAGGTAGGCAGAAGTGGATTCAGGATAAATTTGACTTCTTGAAGACACACATCTGACACAAGAAACACAGCAAATCTTAAAGCTTCATGTCCCCAGCCCGAGGAGTCAGTGTGTCTGCTGCCTCAGCACATTACATCTCCAGAGGTTCAGCTGACACAGATAGTATGGAGATCAGCATGCGATCAGACTCTACAATACATACTTCACTTACAAGCCCCAGCACAGTTTTCCAGCATTCAAGAGTAGACGAGCAGGTCATGGACCAGTTTGAACAGTTGAAAACCATGCTGTCATCTTTTCTCAGACCAAGGCAGGAGACCACTAGAACAGCCTTTTGCAACTACCTGGAATCAGAGGTGGAGACCTTAGAAGATAGAGACTTTCAAACATTCAGAAATGAGGCTGTGAAACTTTTAAGTGGCATCCAGAGCAGAGTAGAGGAAAGGATCAGTCAGCCCCAGCAACCCCAGCAACCTACACTTTGTAGGAGCTCCAGTGCAAATTCCACATATGTACCACAGACACAGACAACCCAGAGGGCAGCCGACTTCTGTCTTAGTTGTAGATAACCAACAAGCCAGACCTTCAAGACTGCTAAATTTCACACTGACCCCTATGAAGCACTTCAACTCACTGTCAGTTACCTCAGCCACAGACAAAAAAGGGTCACACAACATAACAGGACTCTAGCTTCTTTGAGTATCTGCAGTCAGTCATGAGCCACCAACAGATAGACACACTGCACCCATTTTCCCCAAGTGACCTGCATCTACAAGCCACCTCTCCTCCAACCACCACCCCTCAGCAAGAACATCAGCAGAAGCCATCCCAGTAGTCAGCCGACCCCAAGCAGAAGCAGCAGCAGAACCAAAGCACTGGCCTACAGTCAGTTCTTTTCAGGACCACTGCTGTCAAATTTATAGGTGCTTCTCAGGACCACCCAAATCTCCCAAAAACAATTTTTCAGCTGATTGTTTAAAAAGAAATCTCCAAAGTATTACACTGCCCCACACCAAACAGATAACCCCCAAACACACAAAAAATGAGTGAATGATTGGGTATGTGAGTGATAGAAAATTTGAAATAAAAAAACTTCAAATAATTTAAAAGGTTTTGAACTTTGGATCTGACCTTTTCAGTTTTGATCTTTGAGAAAATTTGGATGTTCTCAAAAGATTTTGATAGTTAAGAAGGTTTGAACTTCTCTATATCTTGAAAATTTAAAAAAGAAAATATTCATCTTTTAAGGTTCAATGTGGGATATTTTTGCAGTACTTGTGTTAAGGGACTTGTGATTTGGTTGAATAATTTGGTTGAAAAGTTTTGAAACTTGTTGGAAATGTATTGGAATGTTTTTTGAAAATTTGTTGAAAGCAACACCAGCTCAAATAAAGTTTTTTGAAATATTGGGTAGTCCTGAAAAGGACTGACAGATACCCGCTTCTTATGTCCCCAGGGTAGCTCCCATCTCAGATCCTGTAGGATTCCTGTAGTTGTCATCTGACACATCCACTACCTGTTCATTTCATGTCTGCTTCCCCCTGGTGTGTGTCCTCAGCATGCTGTACAACATCACACATGTAAAAAGAATGCCTCTGACAACCTTCAGCCTTTTGCTTCTTCGCCAATTTTTTTTCAAGTTATTATTTTAAAAAGGGTTTGCTTTGATTCCAAAGGCATTTTCAACCACCCTCCAGCCTCTGGAGATCCTGTAGTTATCTATTCTCTCTTCCCTTATGAGTTGTCTTCTGCTGTAGGGATTCACCATCCATGGCATCAATGCAAAGGCATTGTCAGCCAGTAAGAAATAGTTTCAAATTTGGCTCTCCCTTGGCCAGTGGTTCAGGTGGCGGAAGCCCCAAAGTGCCATCCTTGATCTCACTCAAATCACTTAAGTCAAAAATCTGTGCATCTGATGAAGATCTACTTGACCCTACATTTACCGAGAGGAATCTATATTCTGTGTCAACCAGGGCTTGCAGCACCAGGGAAAAGAAGCCCTTGTAGTTGTAATACACTCCCAGACTTTTTTTCTTCTTCGTGGCAATATGCTTCCCAGCTGATGCCCCTATAGCATGGAGGACATTCCATCTGTATTGAACTTCTCCTCCACTTTTTTCCAGTCTTCAGGATCATTGGGGCAGCACAAATACACTTCCTGGAATTCATCAAGTATGGCTTAATACACCTGGGGGATGAATTTACAGATGGTGGTTAGGCCAACGAACCAGTGATACGGCAATGATGTGTAGGTTTCTCCCGTTGCCAGGTGTCTCAGTGTTATTACCAGTTCAATCCAACTGTAAGGGCTTCCTATAATTGGTGACTGACTTCTTGATGCGGTGATGTATGTGTTCTCTGATCAGGTTGAAAAGGGCAGGAGGCATCCTGATAAAATTCTGGTAGCCTGGGATATTATCTGTATTAAGTCGGCCAGGAGGGGTTCTGTAGCATCCTCTTTCTTCTCTTTGAAGTATCCAGGACATGACCAAAGGGTTTGGTGGCTTTCTTCTTCTCATGTATGGTGGCTGTGGATGTGGTGCTGGCTGTAGGGCAGGTGGTGGACCTGGGTTCAGATGTTTCCTTTTCTGTCTGCAAATCATGATGAAAATCAAAATATTAAACTCAATAAAAATATAAGTAACCTAAGCTTCTATAGAAAGTCTCTTTCATGTGTAGCTTTAAATAGTGATAAATTTGGAAATTGTATTTTAAATGTAGCTTTTATAAGTTACAATGCCTACCTATTATAACCATATGCTTTACCAGTGGTTGACCACGGGAAGCTTCCAACTGGAGTAAAAGTTTGAAAACTATTACCTGTGAAATTCAGATAGACGTGGCTATCCGGAATACTGGTCACGGGGGATGCCGGTGATATAGTACCAGTGCGGGTAAACACGCACCTGCTGGCTTGGCCATTTGACCTAGGGAACCTATCAGATTGCTCCCATGAGCACTTCCTCCTTTTTGTTGGAACCAAACCCCTTGCGCAGTGTCAGTCTGGAACAAGCGGGGAGGACCAGGGAGGGCCTGTATTATGGTTACAGGTAGGTATTGTAGCTTATAAAGGCTACAATTTTAAAATAAAATTTCTAATTTTATTTCGCTATAATAGTCCTACCTATTGTGACCATATGCTGAATCCCAGCATTCTGGATGGCTGGGAAGACTGTACACTGGCTAAAAAATCATCATCTGGCAAAGGCAGCAACCATTACAGGTGAGCATCCGGAGACCAGGGTGAAGGAGGAAGCCCCCAACATGGTCATCAGGAAGTACACATCAGGAACTGAGGGGAATTCTTAAGCTCTCCTGATGTTGTGGTGTGTCACCAAGGGGAAGAGAAGCACCGTCTTGGTTCTCACCGCCAGCACAGGCACTCCATGCAGAAAAAATATCTAAAAACAAAGTACACAAAGTTCGATGAAATGTGATGTCAAGGAACATTTGATACAACAAAAGAAAATTCTTAAGAAAGTAAGGTTAAGTACACAGAAAAAGTTAAACTTAAATTATATTCTCAAGAAAATTGGAAAGATAAAACTCCTGGTAACTATATGAGACGCAGGTATTTTATGTGAAAAATAGTAGGTGAATAAATGAATAAGAATAAAAAATTAAAATCAAGTTACCTTAAAAGGGGTGAAGACCCCGCTCTACGGTATCAGTGGGTTCTGACACTCCCCATCTAGGTGGTTCCTGGTGTTGTGACCCCCTTTTTTCTTCCTTGGAACTTGGTCGAAAGGAGGCATCACCTGCTGTGCTGCAATGAAGGCACCTAATTGGAAGGAGTCTTCTGATTGGTTTTGTCCAGCAAGATCCTTGAGGTAGAATCTGGTGAATGTGTTGTGTGATTTCCAATGGCAGGCTTGTATAATTTGATCTATGGAAATTCCCCCATAAAAGGCCTTGGAAGCCGCAAAAGCTCTGATGTCATGGGCTTTACCCCTACAAGGTCCATGTCTGCATTGTCTACCTTGGTGTAGCAAAATTTTATAGTAGTGTTTATAATCCAAGATGATATAGTAGAACACTGGATATCCTTAGAATGGCCCAATTTATAGGAGATAAACAATAACTGTCTACCCCTTCTGGAATCCTTAGTTCGGTCCAGATAACATCGAAGGGCCCTGACAGGGTAAAATAGGACATCTGTGTCTGGAGAGTCTTGACTACACTTCAAGGCTGGAATGACCACTGGTGAGATAGACTGTGGTCCTTTTCCGACTCCACCTTTTCCGGGAGGCTAAGGCTAGTAAGAAAACTGTCTTCTATGTTAGGAATTTTAGAGCTGCTTCCTCTTGTGGTTCATTTATTTATTTGGGATTTTATGTCACTTTCAACACTGTACAGGTCATATCACGACGGGTAGTTGGAAGGGCAGAGGAAACCAGTACATACAGTTCGTTAGCATTCTGTACTGTAAACTGCCGACAAACGGCAATCAACTACCAGTTTTCCCACTTGAGGCCGTGCCGGGAACCAAACCCTGTGGGAGGTGAGAGTGTTACCACTCTGCCACCATGGCCCCCCCTCTTGTGGTTCAAAAGGAGGCTGGGTGAGTCTATGTAAAACAAGGAACAGATTCCACTTAGGAATGGGCCTGGACCTCTTGGGTTTATCCCTGTGAAAACTGGCTATCAATCTGGCAATCTCAGCGTTTGTACTAATGTTTTGTTTAGTATTCCCAAGGGTATCTGCAATGGCTGTTCTGTAACCTTCAATAGTAGAAGGGCATCTATTTAAGTCATTGAACAGATATGAGAAGAAGTTGCAGATGTCTCCTATAGAGGGACTCTTGAAGTCAACCTGTTTTTCTGTGCACGAACGTTGGAAAACGGTTCACTCGGATGTGTAGATGGATCTTGTTGAGAGTCTGAGGAGCAGCAATTCTTTCTGCCACTTCTGCAGTGAAACCATGTTCTTGGAGTGCTGAACTCCTAGATATCAGATGTGGAGGTTCAGAGATGTTGGGTTGGCATGATAATGGTTGTTCAGTGGTTGTTACAGCAGAGTGCGTGTGGGTGGTAGTTGTCTTGGAATGTCCAGAGACATCTCCACCAGGTCCCAAAACCATGGTTTTATTGTCCAGCCTGGGGCTATCAGAATTATCCTGCATGTTTGTGATTGAAGTTTTGTACAACCTTGGGCAGCAGGGCAGTGGGAGGGAAGGCATAAGCAACCAAGTTTTCCAATGGAATGTTGAGGGCATCCACTGAGGATCCGATCCAAAATGTGGATCCGGAATCAGAGAGACATATGTAGGAAGTTTTTTGCTCAGGCTGGTTGTGAACAGGTCCACTTGGGGACTCTCCCAAAGTTTGGAAATTTGTTTGAAAATCTATGGAGAAAGAGACCACTCTGTTGATTGGATCTGGTTCCTCCTTGACAGGCTGTCCGCTATCACATTGAGTGAGCCCGGTACATGTCTTGCTCTGAGTGTGACTTTGTTTAGGTGACACCAAGTGAGGATTCTCCACATTAGAGCCCAGAGTTCTGCTGATTTTGTGCCGCCCTGTTGGTTGATATAGGCCACCACTGAAGTGTTATCTGAGGCGATAAGGACTTGATTGTTCCTGCAATCTGCCTTGAACAATTGCAGAGCCAGAAGAACCGCCTTCATTTCTAATAGGTTGATTTGAAGGTGCTTTTCTGAAGGAGACCAGAGCCCTCCTGTAGAATTTCAACCTGAGTAAGTGCCCAAACCTGCGTTTGAGGCGTCTGTAAATATCAGTTTTTGTGTTCCTTGGGGTGAAGATGTTCTCCTTGTAGCACATTTTGACGGTCTAACCACCATTCCTCGTGTCATATCATCTTCTGATTCCAGAGGATTGGTGTGTCCAGAGGCATTGGATATTTCCAATGAGTTTTGAGATGCCACTGAAAAGGTCTCATATGCATCCTATGCCCAATTTTACAGTCTTCTCCATTGATGCAAGCAATCCAATGGTGGACATAAGAGTCTGCACTGATAACAGACTTCATGGAGAGGCGATGGAACATCTCCTGAAGTTAGGTCCACCTGTCTTGCTTGGGCTTCACAAGAGCCAAATCTAGTAACAAATGGTAACCCAGGAAGTCGAACATCTGAGATGGTCTGTGTTCTGACTTCTTGAGGTTTACTAGAAAGCCCAAATTCTTCACCAGCTTTAGTAGTTTTTGTGTTTGAACCATGCATTGCTGTTCTGAGGGGACACGGATCAACCGTGTTCCAGGTATTGGTCTGATTCCTGATTGCAAAGCTATCAGTTTTACATCTTTGACCATACTGGTGAAAATGAGGGGGAGCTGTTGCTAGCCCGAATGGGAGGCTGGTGAACTGGTAAGTGATGCCTTTGAAATGAAACTTGAGGTATTTCTAAGACTGGGTGTGAGGTACGTGCAGGTAAGCATCTGTGAGATCTATAGATGTGACCCATTCCCCCATCCTGAACTCTGGGACGGTTAGGAATTTGTTTAGAGAGTTTAAGTCTATGACTGGCCTCCAGCAGTTGCCTGGTTTTGGTACCAGGAAGAGACGGCTGTAAAATCCCAGACTTTCTGGTGTATGAACGACTTCAACTGCCCCTTTCTGCAGCAGGTCTTGAATAGAGGTCCATAAGGCATTTTGTTTGTCAAATCCTGCATAACTGCTGATTATGCAGGATACCCTGGATAGGTTTGGGCGTTCCCGGAAGTGCAACCTGTATCCGTCTCTTATGAGTCCTGTGATCAATCGGTGGGATGCATGTTTTTCCCACTCTGGAAGGAACTGCCTTAGTCTGCCCCCCACTAGACATTATTCAATACCCAGTGTTTTACCCCACTCCAATGTAATTTGCATATCCCCCAGTCCATTAAAGTCAATGTAAATGTAGTGTTTCTCCCAGAGTTTCCACCAAAACTCCTGTTCATTAGTATGCTAATCGGTCATGTGTCACAAATGGGAAAGGTGATTCTTTAATTATGTTAGGGATGTAAGGGAATCAGACTGTTTTTAATTTTATGTGAAATGACCTGAAACTGAAAGATAAACTGAGAAGTTATTCTAATGAACAATTTGACATACTTAAATATGAATATCTATGTATGTCATTTGAAATAATTCCCTAAATTTTAATCATTATTTTTTAAAGCTCAATAATCAAAGATCACCAAACTTCTGCATATGATATAAAATATTCATTCTTCACTTAATAACTAGAAACTGTTAGTGAACAAATGTGACATATTGACAAAAATACACTTAGTTTGGTTGTAAGAGTTTTTTATCTTTGGCAAAATACACCTCTTTAAGTTTCAACTTAAATTTAAAAACCTATATTTTAATGCATTTACATTTTAGTGATTTAACCAGCCTCACACACCAAATAGTTGTTTGTGGTGCAAGGTCAACTATGTATGTGAAAATAAAATTGTTTAATCTTCTTATTGTCATAATCTTGCATAAAAAATGTATTTAATAATTAAAGATTTGAATCCTCACTGCCTTTACATCCGTCCCTTCCTTTCACAATACTGACCTATATCTGAGATTGAATACAAATCATTACAGATACTGTAATATTTGTAATTAAATGTCTCTCATTTAATAAATGCTCTTTTGGTGACAGTCTTATAACAACTATCAGTCAATAATTAAAATATAAAAACAATATGGATGTTTTAATTGTTTCAGTATATAGCTTATTTTCAGGAGCAATCTGAAACAAAATGTTGTTGATCCCAATCACTGAACATGATCCAAATGAATGTCAAATATAGTCTCACAAATAGCTAACATCCTAGATGTTAAATGGGTTCTGAAAACCCTAACTTTGACCTTTGAACTTTGCTATTTGTTATGCATTATTGGGGTTCACTGCAAAATCTGAACCAATATTAATGAAGGTTCAGACTATGTATATGGGCAGAAGTTAAGCCCACTCCAGAAAGACTTAGTCAGAACTGAGACTTAGCATCTTTGTGAAACCCTCTTAGTATAAGACCACACCCTTAGCCTGAGTTTAAGACAAAAGTCTTAAATTTAAATCCAAGTATGGGACCTGTGGGACAAAAGGCACATGCCTTTTCAAGTTTTCAGCTAAGTCAGGAATTCAGATCCAAAGCTTTGGGCTTATCTAGGTCTGGGACTTACATGGGTTGCACAAAGCCCAAGCTTATCTATCAAATAACCACAGTGGTTTCATGTGTCATGTGACCTTTATTTGTATTCAAAATATACTATTGGTGACACAAATCATATGTTTGACACATTTCAAATTTTTGAAATGGAAAAAAAATAATGACAGTGATATTTAAGTCTTTGCTTACAAAAGTTAAGCTCACTCAAAGGTGGACTTAAACTTTGAGCCCAAGAATTGACCAAAGCTTTAGAGTTTGGTATTTTGTCAAATCCACTAAGTGAAAGACCACAGAGTATTTAAGTCTTTGCTTACAAAAGTTAAGCTCACTCAAAGGTGGACTTAACTTTGAGCCCAAGACATGAGTAAAGCTTTAGGGTTTGATAGTTTGTCAAATCCACTAAGTGAAAGACCACAGTCTCAAAATAAAAGACAAGCTTTAGGTCTAAATCCAGACTAAGTTCTTTTCTGACACTGGCCCCTGGGCTAGGTTCCTTGTTTGAAACCAACCCTGGGTGTTTATCGCATAGAATCTGGTATATTGAGTATATTCGTAGTCACAAGTATAATGTACACATACATTGCTGGATTAGATTGGAACAGTCTATTTCAAGAAACAGAAGATCTATTTTATTGAAAGTAAAGTTTTGCTTTATAGCTACATACTTGTCTTTTAGAATACACAATATTTTTAAGATCTAACATCTTAGGAAATACGCAACTATTTTCCTTAAACTAAAATCAAAAATAGATCTATAACTTAAAAAATGGTAATATTATGCTGGAACTTAGAGCTTATGATCTGTTCTGAAAAAAATAAATGTACCTAAAAATGGAGAGAAATTGAAAATCAGCGTTTCCTCTACCAGACAAAAACTTCTAAAACTAAGCCACCCTATGACTAATTAATTTGTAAAATGACATGCACTGTCTATTCAATAGTAAAGCCTTGCAAACCTCGAACAAAAATTGCCTCTTCCAAATATGTAAATTTTTGGTGTTTCTCCCAGTGTTTTAAATAACCACCAAAAACCAGGGTAAAACACTGCTTATTGAATAATGTCTACTGGCAGATCTTTTGCTTTTTCTTGAATATATACACTTTTGAACTGAACTAGATTGGATATATCCTGAGACTGTACACACAGTGTTTTCTCCCCCTCTGGTGGGGACTGTACACACAGAGTCTTTTCAACCTCCGGTGGCGACTGTACACACAGAGTCTTTTCCCTCTCCAGTAGGGTTAACACACTCAGAGTCTTCTGCCCCTCTCGAGGGGTTACAGGGAAAACACAGTGTGAGGGATCTCCTGAAAGCATTGTCAGTTCTAATCCAGGGTTCTGTGAAGGTAGCACTTGGTATTGAGTGTCATTAAGGAGGTTGCTGCTGCTTGTTACCACCTGTGCTGCCTCCACGGCCACAACCTGTGCAACCACCATGTCCTCCTCTATGACTACTTTGGGGTGGAGGATGAAAGAAGGGTTGCTACACCATATATTGTGGAGCCGGCATGGGTTGGTAGTAAACCCCTTGTGGAGCTTGTTGACGTCCACCCCTACCCTTCTTGTTTTTTCTTATATGGGTGGAAACGCTGCTCCTTCTTGGATCCAGGCTTCACTCCTAGTCCTATTAAGTGTTGGTCATACTCCTGAATGAGACTCCTCTCAAACAGGTCTCCACCTCAGACTGGGGCTGCGCGAAGGTTGCATACCCTAAAAGCATCCAGGTTGAGGTGAGCATGGCATAGATAGGGATCATGCCTGAGAAGAACCAGGTCTGTGAGAGTGGATAGGAAGTTGGATACCAAGTCTGTGTAGGCCTTGGACATACTCCTACTTATATCCACCATAAACTGCATCTGGGCAGATTCCTGGTTGGGTCATGGTGAACAGCTGCAACATTATCTGCTCTCTGGTGGGCCCATCTATGGTTGCACGGAACTGGTCAAACAATCTCTCTCTTTAGTCCCTTGAGAGACGACTCAGACGTTAAGACACAACTCACTGGCCATCCCGAAGGTGGAGAGGAAATTAACAATGCTGATGTTCTCTCAAGTCATGTATTCCAGCTTGACTAAGTCCTTCTGTTGGACTGAAACTGGGGTCCACTCTTGTAGCCAGGTTTTGTAATGTTTGAGAAGCCTGGGGAACCACCTGTGGTGTCTGTGAAAATATATTGTCCACTACACTGTACCAGCTTCCCTTGTGTGGTGGAATGCCTGGAAATTTCCCTATCTCCAGAGTATTTGACGTGCTCGGTTTGACTGAGTCATCCTGGGCAGTCTGGAGACGAGATAGGTCGGCAACCATTGGGAGCTTGATAGATGGGGCGTCTATCCAACTTTTCCTGCTGTAGGAGAAGGGGATCATGTCGTAGTGCTGAGCCCAGCTTGTAGTCCTATTCTGCTGCTGGGTCAGGAATGGACAAGAACTCCCTAACCTTTTGGACCAGTTCCCTGAAAGGGAGGTTGTGGGTGCCCCCTGTTCTCCAACTTGACACAATATTGACACAATATGAGGTGGCGGTGTTGTAGATGTAGCTGCTGGAGGTTGAGTTTGTGCAGGGACCAAACGGTTGAACATCTGCTCCATGGACTGTTGAAGGAATGCCTGCAGTCCTGTTTGTAACTGAGCAGAGAGATCCTTGATTTGTTGCTGGTTATTCTGCTGCAGAGTGTTCATCATCTCAAAATTCTGCTGTTCCAGCTGGCTACTAATGAGTTGAGTCCTAGGAGTCTGTGGGATCTCTGTTGTTGAAACAGCCCTCTGTGGTTGTGGGAATGACAAAGCAGCCATTCTTTCCACAACTGATTGCCTGCCAGGGGTTGTGTGTGGTGCGTATCCTGGAGGTGGAATGTCCTGTGTGACTCTCTGAGACAAAGGGTGCAGCGCCCTGAAAAGAGCTAAAGAATCAGTCATAGACTGTTGTACCGGACCCATAGTAAACTGCTCTTCTGTCAGCGAAGCACACGCTGAGCACTGCATGGTGTCAGCTCTTTGGGCACAGGGATCCTGTCCCTTGCACTTGGTTCTACAGCCAAAGCAGGAGCCATGACTATCAAACTGGGGCATAAAATGTCCACACTTGCCCCTTTTCTGGTAAGGAGGTCTCTTAACCATGTTACCAAAATGATCTATAAACTGTTATGAAACAATTTAATCACAATTTAACTGTCTACCCACAGTTATATAGCTGTAACGATTCACTGAAGTGACAGTTACTTGCAAGCCAACTTGACAAGATGGCTTCCAACAAATAGAAGGAAGTGCTCATGGGAGCAATCTGATAGGTTCCCTAGGTCACGTGGCCAAGCCAGCAGGTGCGTGTTTACCTGCACCGGTACTATAACAGTCACCAGCATTCCCTGTGACCACTGTTCCAGATAGCCACGTCTATCTGAATTTCATGGGTAAAATTTTTGAACTTTTACTCCAGCTGGAAGCTTCCCATGGTCAACCACCAGTAAAGCATATGTTACAATAGGTAGGACTATTGTAATGCAATAAAAGGTGATTTTCAGCACCCAGAAAGGGTTTATACAGTGTTGGTTTGATCCCGACTCTTGATCCCGATTCCAGAAATTAATCAGTCCAGTCAGGGTGAGTCAGGAAAATGCTCCAGTCCTGTTGGTTTGTTACTACAGCTTGTCGTGGCATGATATAGCTGTTAGAGGTTTACAGCTTGTCCTGGTAGTGTGTTGGAGAAAAACTACACAAGTCAGGATCTTTATCCAGACAAGCTTGGATGCACTACGTCCTGTCGGGGAGATGAAACTGACCCAAAATTTCGCGTTTTTTTTCTGAATTTGTGTGCCCCCACTCCAGACTTTTGCAACTGACCCTAGAGTCATAGAAACGGTTGTAGGGTCAACTCGAATGGAACAGTAGACCAAGGATTTAAACTAAATGATGTACAGATTTACTGATAATGTTATGAACGTTAATCTAGGAGTAATGACCAAAGGCAATGGAT
Source organism: Sabellastarte sp. h YS-2021 (assembly GCA_964017235.1). Taxonomy (NCBI): domain Eukaryota; kingdom Metazoa; phylum Annelida; class Polychaeta; order Sabellida; family Sabellidae; genus Sabellastarte; species Sabellastarte sp. h YS-2021. The sequence goes on along the minus strand of OZ024937.1, from coordinate 48,563,827 downwards.
TATGGAGGTTCTGTACCAGGGCATACAATACAGTCAGTGTCTGAAGAAGGAAGATCAAATTGAATATTTGTAATACTTGTACTTGTCAGCCGATGACTTTTTATATAGATAACTTGGAAGTATAGAATAAGAAACACTCAGAACTTTGTGGAACATCTGCTAAAACATTTTAAAATTGTGACTGTTGTCAGAGATAAGCTTAATGCAGCAGTCGGTTTTGTTTTTATTAATGATTCTATTGCACCCAACAACTTGATGCAACCATTTAGTTTACCCATGAATTTTAAAAAGGTAGATTACCAAGTGTTGAAATTACTTGTTAGTATATAACCATTAATGGTAATTTAATGTTACTTAATGCCAGTCAAGTTTAATTGGTGAATTTAAGGTCATGTTATTTTTACCTTAGTATGTATGTAGCTGAAGATATATATAACATGGAATAAACTCACCAATTGTGCTTTCAATTTCTTCTACTGAGTTAACCTTTCAGACTTCAAGGCCAGATCAAGCTAGTGTAGATATTCCACTGGCAAGAGAGATCTGTAGAACCCATATCTTCTACTACTGGCATCATCCGGGGTATATTTCTGGCTGTCCAGTGCTAAATTGGTTTTTAAACATATTTATAATATATCCCAGCTCTGCAAGAAAGCCACCTTCTGCTCCCTCAGGCCTGGAGTCATCTCAGATGACCTTTGTTGACCCCATGTCATCTGTGACAATATTGCCACTTATATTCTGATTTCTTCATTGGCTTTTATGTATTTCCTATTAAAATGTCATTTGTATGAATTCAACTCAATAAGCTACCCTTTTATGTTCAAATGTGAGAATAGATGGCCCACTGATGCCCCACAGTCCAGCATACACCCATGACTAACGGGAGGACCATTTTCAAACAAATTCTGGCATTTCCTCTCCTCCCATCTCATCCTCGAATTTTCATCCGGTTACAGTGTGGGGTCTGCATGGATAAGAAGACCCAGGGCTGATCGCAGATGGTTCTTCAATGTGTAAAAGGAGTGGAATTATATTTCTTTTCTTTTTCTTTGAACAATTTGAGTGACGTTTTCCATACTGTCATCTTGCATATAATTCCTTAGGTTCCCAATGACAGACGTTTCTTATAAAACACCCTGAAATAGATCCTGTTTTAAAAAAATGGTATTCAACTCTAGACCATTCGTCACACTGCTTCAAATTGAGCTAACTATAGGGTGAGTTCCATAGTCTGTAACGTGAATATACTGTCACGTAGAGCATTATGTGATATGGTCACGGACTGTCAGTATTTGTCAAGAAAATAGGAAACATTTCAACAACATGATTGAATGTTACATTCTAACAATTTAGAGTTGCAACAATCCCCATATCCATTGTTATAAAATCTGGACACATTTATAGTTCACCCCCCCCCCCCCCCCCCCCCATGTCACTTGCCTTATAAGTCATTCAGAATTACAGTAGAGCTAATAGGAGAAGTATGAACAGACATAGCAGCTCTATTTGTTTACAACACAGAGACTTACGGTTTGTACTCCTAGACAATGATAACTAGAAGCATTCTCCACCTTTTATCATATTACTTGGTAGAATATATCACAGAATCCTTCAGCTCAAGTTACCATAACTTCCTTATCTTTGGTCCAATTTTCAAACTATTTCATCTTTTTCTTGTGCTAGTTTCGTCCTTTTAACTCAATCAAATTATATGTTGCTTCAACCTCTTTGTGATCTCAGAACTCAAAAAGTTGTAAATCCGTACAACAGACTTGTAGAGACTTTCCTTATAGCTCACTTGGTATAAATGAAAAGTTGTGAGTTCGAGTCCTATGAAAACCTTGATGAATACAATCGACCCAAATGTAGGTTATTAAAATTGTAAGATGAAACATGATTTTCAAACAGTTTGTATATTAGCTCGAACCCAACCGGTAGTCCATGATACTGCATAGGAAACCATAAATCATTTGTAAGAAAATGCATGATGCATTGGTTTTTTGAAACATTGCTCCATGTATCCCAGATAACAAGAATATAACCTAAAACAAGACTATATTACCGTCAAACTGTCAGATGGACATGCAGTCAAGCCAGCTCCTGGTACACGTAATTTACTGACCTCCAAGTACCAGCAAAAGCAGATTTATTGAGGAATTCAACAGTTTCACGGAAGCAGCTGCTTTGTCACCACAATATTATCCTGGGAGATGTCAATATCCAGCTTGACAGTCAAAATTGCTGGACAGATAATTTCAACACAGTTCTATTGGATTTTGATTTTATTCAACATCGGTCAACACCTACACACATACAAGGACATATCCTTGAAGTACTCTGCACTAGTAATGCCCTAATTTCCTCAGTTCACCATTATGTAAAGGACGGTTCACAACAACATTCCCTGTCAAAAGTTCCTGCAGAGTAAAATGTTTGAAAATCAGGAAACTTCGCAAGATAAATAAAACTGAATTTATGTCTGACATTGTAAATTCTGAGCTTATCCAGGCTCCTTACAAAACAGCTAGCTTACTTTCACACCAGTACTTTCATACCCTTAGGAACATACTTGACAAGCATGCACCTGTACCTGAATGTAAAACCCCACAACATGTCAACAAAGGGTTCATTAACAGTGAGATTTTGGCAGCAAAGAGACGTTAGCACAAACTCAAAAGGGAGTGGTGAAGGGACAACTCTGCCATAAACTGTAGTAGGTACAGAGCCGCTGTGAACCATTTCAACCGTCTCGTGGAATGTGCAAAAACAAAATACTATAGTGATATGGTTAGGGAAAATGAGGATAACCACAAGTCCTTGTGGAATTCCATAAAGAAAGTCCTCCATAGATCACCAAAAATGGTACTTCCAGATTATACCACCATGAACAGTCTAATCAACACTTTTGGCAGGTATTTTGCAGACAAAATTGCTAAACTAAGATCTGGATTACTGTCTACTGATGCCGATCCCCCTGTCTCAGGTTCCTACAAAAACAAGTTTGTTTCTTTCCAGACCATGTCAGAGGAAGAAGTCCACACCAAATAAATAATGTGACTTGGATCCAATCCCAACATCATTGGTCCTTGATTGCATCAGTGTGCTCTTGACTCCTATTACAAATATTGTGAACTACTCCCTACAGGAGGGCAGTTTCCCATCCTGTTTTAAGACTGCACATGTTACACCCTTGTTGAAAAAAGCTGGTCTTGACAAGAATATTCTCAAGAATTAGCGACCAGTGTCCAACCTCAGCTACATCTCCAAACTCATAGAGAAAGCTGTGGCTGGGCAGATAAATGAGCACATTGCTCACAAGGGTATATCCAATGAAAACCAGTCCGCATATAGAGTTTTTCACTCAACTGAAATGGCATTGCTCAAAATACACAATGACATTGCCACATCAATGGACAAGGGTGCAGCTGTTGGATTAGTCCTTTTGGACTTATCTGCAGCCTTCGATACAATAGCCCACTCAATCCTATTCAACTGCCTTCAGCACTGGTATGGCATTGATGGGGTAGTGCTTAAGTGGGTCCAGTCATACCTCAATTCACAGAAGCAGCGGATCAAAATAGATGGATATCTTTCAGATGCTTTTCAACTCCCTTACAGGGTTCCCCAGGGCTCAGTTCTGGGGCCACTCCTTTTTACTCTATATACGACCCCTCTCAGTTCAGTCATATCTAAGTTCAATGTCACCCATCACTTATATGCAGATGACACACAAATTTACTTGGAACCTGACTCTAGGAACTTCGATTCTAGTATCACTGAATTAACAAATTGCCTTGAGGCGGTCCAGGCTTGGATGGGAAATAATAATCTTAAATTTAATCCTGACAAGACAGAATTCATAATGATTGGTGATGATCAAATTAGACGTTCCCTGAAGTCATCATTCCCAGTGAGTTTGCTTGGCAACACCATGGAACCAGCTGGATCGGTAAAAAAACCTTGGTGTCATCCTGGATGCTGAAAATTCAATGCAAAGACACTTGGCTAATATATGTCGCATAAGTTACTACCATCTCCAGGAACTACGAAGGGTCCGCAGCTACTTAAATCATGAAACAGCTGTAAAGGTGGCAAATGCCTTGATTAGCAGTCGCCTGGATTACTGTAACTCACTGCTTTACAACATAAAAATGCATATACTAGCAGACCACAGAGAGTTCAAAATGCCTTATGTCGGACGGTGTGCAAGCTAAATAAATTCTGTCATGTCACACCCTTCCTGCACAAATTACACTGGCTCCCCATTCATTACCGTATATTGTTCAAATATAATCTCCTCACTTATAAAGCAGTACATTTCAACCAACCTTCATATCTCTGCTCTAATTAGGCGGAGTGATCTCACACGGGGCAATCGCCTATCAATTTCCTCATCTAAACCAAATAAAAATGCAGGGCTATGCAGTTTCATAGCAGGGGCTCCTACAGAGTGGAAGAAGCTTCCTCAAGCCATTAGAACCATAGAAAGCATTTCTGGTTTCAGAAAACAGTTGAAAACATATCTTTTTAGACTGGCTTATCCTCCACCATAGCCTATCTCCCCTATCAGATGCTAATATGGAAACAGACCTCTTTTTGGAATTGGACTATCCCTTTTTGCACATCAGTGCCTTAGAGGATGTTTACAATCTTTCAACACAGTTCTATTGGATTTTGATTTTATTCAACATCGGTCAACACCTACACACATACAAGGACATATCCTTGATGTACTCTGCACTAGTAATGTCCTAATTTCCTCAGTTCACCATTATGTAAAGGACGGTTCACGACAACATTCCCTGTCAAAAATTCCTGCAGAGTAAAATGTTTGAAAATCAGGAAACTTCGCAAGATAAATAAAACTGAATTTATGTCTGACATTGTAAATTCTGAGCTTATCCAGGCTCCTTACAAAACAGCTAGCTTACTTTCACACCAGTACTTTCATACCCTTAGGAACATACTTGACAAGCATGCACCTGTACCTGAATGTAAAACCCCACAACATGTCAACAAAGGGTTCATTAACAGTGAGATTTTGGCAGCAAAGAGACATTAGTGCAAACTCAAAAGGGAATGGTGAAGGGACAACTCTGCCATAAACCGTAGTAGGTACAGAGCCGCTGTGAACCATTTCAACCGTCTCGTGGAATGTGCAAAAACAAAATACTATAGTGATATGGTTAGGGAAAATGAGGATAACCACAAGTCCTTGTGGAATTCCATAAAGAAAGTCCTCCATAGATCACCAAAAATGGTACTTCCAGATTATACCACCATGAACAGTCTAATCAACACTTTTGGCAGGTATTTTGCAGACAAAATTGCTAAACTAAGATCTGGATTACTGTCTACTGATGCCGATCCCCCTGTCTCAGGTTCCTACAAAAACAAGTTTGTTTCTTTCCGGACCATGTCAGAGGAAGAAGTCCTTAAAATCATAAAGTCCACACCAAATAAATAATGTGACTTGGATCCAATCCCAACATCATTGGTCCTTGATTGCATCAGTGTGCTCTTGACTCCTATTACAAATATTGTGAACTACTCCCTACAGGAGGGCAGTTTCCCATCCTGTTTTAAGACTGCACATGTTACACCCTTGTTGAAAAAAGCTGGTCTTGACAAGAATATTCTCAAGAATTAGCGACCAGTGTCCAACCTCAGCTACATCTCCAAACTCATAGAGAAAGCTGTGGCTGGGCAGATAAATGAGCACATTGCTCACAAGGGTATATCCAACGAAAACCAGTCCGCATATAGAGTTTTTCACTCAACTGAAATGGCATTGCTCAAAATACACAATGACATGGCCACATCAATGGACAAGGGTGCAACTGTTGGATTAGTCCTTTTGGACTTATCTGCAGCCTTCGATACAATAGCCCACTCAATCCTATTCAACTGCCTTCAGCACTGGTATGGCATTGATGGGGTAGTGCTTAAGTGGGTCCAGTCATACCTCAATTCACAGAAGCAGCGGATCAAACTAGATGGATATCTTTCAGATGCTTTTCAACTCCCTTACAGGGTTCCCCAGGGCTCAGTTCTGGGGCCACTCCTTTTTACTCTATATACGACCCCTCTCAGTTCAGTCATATCTAAGTTCAATGTCACCCATCACTTATATGCAGATGACACACAAATTTACTTGGAACCTGACTCTAGGAACTTCGATTCTAGTATCACTGAATTAACAAATTGCCTTGAGGCGGTCCAGGCTTGGATAGGAAATAATAAGCTTAAATTTAATCCTGACAAGACAGAATTCATAATGATTGGTGATGATCAAATTAGACGTTCCCTGAAGTCATCATTCCCAGTGAGTTTGCTTGGCAACACCATGGAACCAGCTGGATCGGTAAAAAAACCTTGGTGTCATCCTGGATGCTGAAAATTCAATGCAAAGACACTTGGCTAATATATGTCGCATAAGTTACTACCATCTCCAGGAACTACGAAGGGTCCGCAGCTACTTAAATCATGAAACAGCTGTAAAGGTGGCAAATGCCTTGATTAGCAGTCGCCTGGATTACTGTAACTCACTGCTTTACAACATAAAAAGGCATATACTAGCAGACCACAGAGAGTTCAAAATGCCTTATGTCGGACGGTGTGCAAGCTAAATAAATTCTGTCATGTCACACCCTTCCCGCACAAATTACACTGGCTCCCCATTCATTACCGTATATTGTTCAAATATAATCTCCTCACTTATAAAGCAGTACATTTCAGCCAACCTTCATATCTCTGCTCTAATTAGGCGGAGTGATCTCACACGGGGCAATCGCCTATCAATTTCCTCATCTAAACCAAATAAAAATGCAGGGCTATGCAGTTTCATAGCAGGGGCTCCTACAGAGTGGAAGAAGCTTCCTCAAGCCATTAGAACCATAGAAAGCATTTCTGGTTTCAGAAAACAGTTGAAAACATATCTTTTTAGACTGGCTTATCCTCCACCATAGCCTATCTCCCCTATCGGATGCTAATATGGAAACGGACCTCTTTTTGGAATTGGACTATCCCTTTTTGCACATCAGTGCCTTAGAGGATGTTTACAATCTTTCAACACAGTTCTATTGGATTTTGATTTTATTCAACATCGGTCAACACCTACACACATACAAGGACATATCCTTGATGTACTCTGCACTAGTAATGTCCTAATTTCCTCAGTTCACCATTATGTAAAGGACGGTTCACGACAACATTCCCTGTCAAAAATTCCTGCAGAGTAAAATGTTTGAAAATCAGGAAACTTCGCAAGATAAATAAAACTGAATTTATGTCTGACATTGTAAATTCTGAGCTTATCCAGGCTCCTTACAAAACAGCTAGCTTACTTTCACACCAGTACTTTCATACCCTTAGGAACATACTTGACAAGCATGCACCTGTACCTGAATGTAAAACCCCACAACATGTCAACAAAGGGTTCATTAACAGTGAGATTTTGGCAGCAAAGAGACGTTAGCGCAAACTCAAAAGGGAGTGGTGAAGGGACAACTCTGCCATAAACCGTAGTAGGTACAGAGCCGCTGTGAACCATTTCAACCATCTCGTGGAATGTGCAAAAACAAAATACTATAGTGATATGGTTAGGGAAAATGAGGATAACCACAAGTCCTTGTGGAATTCCATAAAGAAAGTCCTCCATAGATCACCAAAATTGGTACTTCCAGATTATACCACCATGAACAGTCTAATCAACACTTTTGGCAGGTATTTTGCAGACAAAATTGCTAAACTAAGATCTGGATTACTGTCTACTGATGCCGATCACCCTGTCTCAGGTTCCTACAAAAACAAGTTTGTTTCTTTCCAGACCATGTCAGAGGAAGAAGTCCACACCAAATAAATAATGTGACTTGGATCCAATCCCAACATCATTGGTCCTTGATTGCATCAGTGTGCTCTTGACTCCTATTACAAATATTGTGAACTACTCCCTACAGGAGGGCTCATATGAAATAGCTCATATGACTAAACTCCATCAGCCATTAATCTTGAAGATCTCGCCTTGAGCGATGACGAGGAGATTACAAGCTCAAAAGTATCGTTAGGTACCTCAACTAATGTTACCAAAAACACAGACACCACCAAATAAGTCAATACCTCTCCTCTGGCCATCCTAGACCCAAGGTCACCTAAATTTTATCCATTATTTCAGAACATTATAAATAAAATGTCGGTAAAATAATTCAATATTAAATTTAATTAAATTATATATTTGAATTAATTTCATCCTTTACAAAATTAAGGATGACTACAGAAATTAATTATAATAGAATAAAAGAATACACAGACCTGAATGTGAAATGTTTTATTTAATGTGCTTAGTTTATAACGCATAAATAAGCATAAGCAACATTACTATAATCATTACCACAAATATTATAATTAATAGTTGGATCTGCCATATAATTTATATTTAATACTAAAATGGCCTATATTAAAGGACACATTTGTAAAGGATATTATTTATAATACCTTGCAAATGAAATATAAATTATATAAAATATAAGCAGATTCTTATATAGACTTTAATAGCTCTTATATATCTAATAAAAGAGCTTAAATAGTCTTAATTTTATCTGGGCTTATATACAGGTTCAAAATAACCAATAACCTCTCTTTACAGGCTCTATTTGAGAGCCAGTTCCTCAACCTGTTCACAACAGGTTGAAACCGGGGGTTAAGCACAGGCTCCCAAAAAGTACTTCAGGGACCCTACCATGCCCTAGTAATACCATAGCCTCTGAAGAGACTGAAAATAATAGTAAACAGTCGAAATACAATTCAGCCTATGTGCTAAATTATATCAGGCATTTATAACTTTATTGTGCCCCAGTCTTACATATTGGCAGGAAGTATATTTCCTAGGTTTTTAAGTTTGTATCTGAAGGGTTTAAGAGTTGTAGCAGATCAAATGTCATCATTCATCTCATTCCATATGTTAGGTGTATTATATGTAAAGCTCTGGTTAAAATCTTTCTTTGATCAGTCAATAACTGAACAAGAACACAGAACCGGCAAAAATGTACTAAGGCAGTCAGCATAACCTATGTGAAGGCATTTATTCACCAGTGTAGCTGTGTTCTTCCTGGCAAGACTATTTGAATACACTGTAACTTACCTAAGTGAAGCCTCGTTGAGAGGGTTGTAGATTTTCTTCAAGTCATTGTGTCTTAGGTATTTTATTAGGACTGAATGATGTTTTTGTCAAAATGTTGGGATGTCAGGTTTGGTGGAATGAGAAATTGTCCAAGTGGCTGCACGTAAGAGATATACTTTTTAACCCTTCTTAAGTCTCTCAGTAGACTTGCTTCAAGTCTTTGTATTTGTATCCATCAGTAACCTGAATAGTTAAATTTAAATTGGAAACTTACAGGAGTTCATTATACCACTAGCATTCTGGAGTTAGGGGATAGTCTCTGAAAAAACAGGGCTGACTGTTTCTTCAAAAGTCATACAGTAATCATATATTTCACAAAAGACAAAAGGACTTGGTGAAAGTCTAGTCTCTCAGGTGTATAATCAAGATTTACAGAGAGACGGACTCAAGAAAGAAAGTTCAGAACGAAAGAAGTTTGACCATGTCACCATGTTTATTGACAGGAAAATATACAGGGAGTCTGTCACACTGGCTGTTTGAGTCAAATACAATAAACTTGTCAGGATTCTTCTTGAGCTTTCGAGAAGACATCAACAAGAGCCAGCATTGCTGTGAGATAGTTGGACATATAGTTGTTAGTCAGATCACCTTCATCACATGACTCAAAGGGTTATTTTACCCTTCCTTGCGTAAGTACAGCCAAAGGTCTTTAGTGACTGACATTCCCATAATAAAAGACAGAGTCTCTAAGATGAATAATCAACTATGTTCCTGAGGTTCTTTATCCTGTCATTTGGATAGAACCCATGACAGAGGACCACCATTTTAACTGGTCATTTGAGCCACTGTGTATTTGTATGAATCTGGAAGGGAACCCTGCTCCTCTGTATTGCAGACAGAATGCATTACCCCAGTAGGACAGTACAATATATGCCAAGGTGAATAACAGTAAATCTTATTTCTGTCTTTTTGTTTCAATTTCATTTTACAAAAGCTTTTGAACCTAAATACCAGCGAGATTAGTCATTTGGCCAATTGCTTACACTGTGGTGTATTTTTGCCTGTCTCTAGTCCACTGTATGTACCTGCATAAACCGAATTATCCAAGTGTTTAATCCATTTTTCTGAGGTTTCTAATCCCATTGGTTCTGAGCAGTTGTTTATTGTGTCTATTGATCTATTTGAGGATTCTCACTAACGGCATTGTTTGACAGACCACAGTGGAGCTTCCAGTTTATGAAAAGTCGGTGCTGAAGGACATCCTAAAACTGGGACTTTTCAAACTCTTTCTTTTTAAAGGCTTTAGTTTGAGCAGTAATACAGTCAAGATGACAATGATGTTCTAAAACATGTAACAGATTAAACTCGCTTCAATTGTTTTGAGAAGTCAGTTCTTTTATTTTAAACTTATGAAGCCTAAGTTATTGAATTTGTTCAGTTCAGTAAGTTGGTCGTTGGTAAATATTCAGAAGTTCCAAGTTGACCTCCCCAGCTTTGATTTCTAAAACAAATAGCTGAAGACCACAAACCGTGTGAGTATGTCAAGTTATCAAATTATTACTACTCAGTCATTGAAGTGACCTAAACTCAAAACATCCCAGGCAATTAATAAAAAAACTCACATTCAAAATAATTGTGGTTGACTATGTTTTAAATATGTTTTGACTATGTTTTTAAATATCACTGATAAGGACATGTGGGTACTGGCTATCTGTTTGCTCTGAAAATGTCCTCCTGGACATAAAGGTAGCAATCTATTTATGCGTTTAAGACATTCAATAAACAATTGATCCTCAATTGAGACACAACAAAAGAATCAAACTCCCGAAAACTGTTTATAATCCACACAGGGTATTTACACAGTCCCTGCTCAACATTCTGTTAGTTTTGGGTGTTTGTAAACTCGTGTAGATTTCTCTACAACATAGTATTATCTTAAACTTCACATCAAGATTAAAATTAGCAACATGAGATAACTGCTTAAGAAATAGCTTGCCATACTACCCTATCTTGTTAAATTGATAAATGAATTATAAACACAAAAAGGTTACTTTGATATAAGTACTGTCTCTGTACGTATGTCTGATCTATGCCTATATATTTACAGTTTTCACGAGACATTGCACTACTTTGAGATATCCCTACCATGTCATTCTGATCCATATATTGAGAGCTATACATATAGTTTATTTGCAATTTGTTTGCCTGTGTATTATTTGGGAACAATTGTTGTGTTTATAAAAAGTTCCTATATCAAATGACTTGGAGGTGTTTCGCACAAACTGTTGATATATGTGTGTACTATAAAAATGGATAAATGTGAGTTTGGGATAGAAACTGTAACAACATGTGACAAACAAGATTAGCACATTGTAAGTCTGGCTTAGTATTCTAGTATCACTAGTGTTGTAAATGTAATTCATTTTTCTATTTAAAATTAGTGAGTAACCTTATAACTTCACAAGACTCTTGTGTATATTCTCATTTACTCTCATAATTTAGAGAAATTGAGATTTCTCTTGATGGCCATAATACTTGAACGTTAGTAAGTGTATTTCATATGAAATCTGATAAGTGAAAAAAAAACATGTACGTATCACAGCCATTCTGAAATGAAAGCATTGTAGTTGGAAGTTTATTTTCCTCAAAATAGCGTTATACCTTGGTCCCGTGTTTCTGTGTGGGCGTGTCTATATGTATGTTCATTTCACCTGGGCAACCTTGTCTTTATACTGCAGCACAGAGACCTTGTATCTGACTACTGCGTGTGGAAGAATGAACCACCCCATGTATATATCCAGCCCACACCCACTCCCCCGTTATCCCTCCACCATGTACATTTAAGACTAGCCCACGAGAGATTGCAGAGCGCTTTTTTCAAACCTTCCATATTGAAATCACATTCTCTGTTGTGTCAAAGGCAACCTACCCAAATTGGAATCTCAAAACTTGTGTCAAACATCCTACACAATGTGTACTATACAACAGACTATCCACAACCGGAGGTTGATGAGCCTGTTTGGTTTTAGCTCATGACCCCGGATCGGACAGGTGGGACCTAGCTATTATTGATAATATTATGGAAAAACTGTTTAACTGGTGATAAAGACACATCACATAAAACAATATTTTATTATAATATTAGTTGATATTTAATCCTAAAATCACAGATATAAATCACAACGTGTAAATATGTTTATCCAACTCATTGCACTCACAGTGTGCTCAGAACAATTCGTCATTTGCTTGACAAGTACATTAACCCCTTAATTGAGTTTGGAACCAAAGAGTCTGTTTATAAATCCTCTTAATGGATATTTTGACAAGAAACCAGTGTATTTAGAGTTAAATGATTGTTTATTTCTTATCTCAGTTCAGTGGTGCGCTTTTTAAATCCAATAGTAGAATTGTAAATAAGCTCACAAATTTCAGCACAAAACATGCACTATATAATCTGCAGAATGCTTGAAAAGGGAAATTTCAAATATTACAGAAATATTTGATCAAAAGTTTACCCGGTGAAAACATGCCTATTTATGTTCTCTCTGGCCAAGTGATTGACTTCAAAGTGAAAGTTCAATCTTAGACTTGTTATCATGATTGTAGCCTTGAGCAGTTTGCCCCTCTTTAGCTAGGAACACAAATGGGTAGAAACACTGGTTAAGTGTGAAAGCAAGATACTAAAGACGGAAATGCTGTTCAGGATAGTGGAAACAACCCTGCTGATGAGAAATTGTTGTTGAAGGAAAGTAGGTCTCTAAAAAAACGCAGAGTTTACAGCCCGCTGTACACCTACAAATTTATTTACAGATATATATATATATTTTATAATAAAGACACTTAAATATTTAGAATAATAGAGATTATGTACATGGTGTGTCAGAAACTCAATTCCATTGGGATTTCAAATCCTGACATCAATGATCAAATGCCCTCCACCAAGGTACATAATTGTAAGTAAATGGGGAAATGTGTCCAGACACTGATCCAGATGACTCTCAAAATTTAATATCATCCAAGTTAGACCAAGACCCATCTTCTGACTCCCCCCCCCCCAACCCAACCAGTAGTATTTACCTAATCCTTATTACAAACAAACGGAAAAATGGACAAACAGACAAACGGTCATGAAAGTAATATCTCCTTGGTAAGTGCTTAAATTTTTTCACCAAAAATGATAATGTTGTAGCAGTGCAGGAGCTTAGAAATATACCATTAAGAGTCCAGTGACACGATGACACCATGGACAAACATACACCAAACAGGCTATCCTTGGCCTTCCCTAATAAAGTACCACAGAAAATATGAAAAAGGGACTGTGAAAAAGTGTTTCTACATATTAATTCCTGATAAGAGAGTAGTTGACCAATACTTCTTAAGCAATCTGTGCAAATTCGTACATATACATATACAAGGTCTTAGTTTAGATTGGAAGTCTTGCCATAGTGATGGATGGTGTTATAAATGGACTGGATTTATATTTAAGGACTCTCGGGACAGAAGCCTTGGCATTTAAAACCAGCTAGATTTGAGGTAGAAAAGAACACAAAAATTCCCCTCCTCAAAAGACAGAAAATTCAGATGCATCCTGACCCTTGCAATCAGTCTGGGAACTACCAGTTTGATCTTTGATCCTTCCCCGACCATTTCCGACCTTACTTAGTCCTCAGATCTTTTGATCCTGATCTATACGATTGTAATATGATTTCAATATGATTAAATGGAGTGCAGATACAAATGATGGATTCATATCCTCCATCTTCCCAACTTGCAAGAAATCGGGAAATGGAAAGCTTAAGTTTTTGAGTCACAGTTCAATGTGATTGTCATTTTAAATGGGACATTATTTCATTCAGATAGGGCTGAAATACCAGAGAACTGCTAACATGCAACACTTGCTGAAGTTAAGATTGACCTGAGTGAGAACTGGTGCTGCATTTAGAAAGAAATTCACACATTTAATGCTATCAAACCAAACATGGAGCTACAAGAGGAATTTAAAACATATTGAAGGTACCAACGCCTAAGATGTCACTGTTCACAGGTGACCTGCATTAAACTTACAACTGTCAAAATGTGAACATTCTTAATGTAGTAAAATTTATCTAAGCTTTTCTGTAGTCATTTATGTACAAAAACCTGATCTACGAAAACTTTATATTTACCTCAGTCAGGAGGTTATGGGTTTGGTGTGTTTGTGTTTTTTTTTTGTGTTCATTACAAAAGTGATGATTTTTTAAGTTTATATGGGTAGGGCTGACCAAAGGAAGAAGTCATTAGCTTTTAGGAGTGATCATTTTCAAACTCAGGATACAAAAATCCTGAATTTTCAGCAGTGCCCCCTTGCTGAGGTTTGCACTCTATGAGTGCTTTCTAGTCATACATTTATTCAGTCATTATAGTGATTGTATTGTATAAGTTGTGAAACTTATTATGGATTATCAGTGACAATCAGTCACAAATTACTATGAATAATGGCTGACAGCTTTGTCACATTTATTATCTCACACCTGCAGTCGAAGACCGTAGTCGGGAGATTATAAAACACCTTCCGTCGGTCCGTGCGTCCATTTGTCACGTTTTTACATAAACCTTAATATCTCATTCATTTATAATGATATCTTCACCAAATTAGCAGGGAATGTTTATGGCTATAAAAATCTGTCTGTGCACAATTTTGGCCTCATTTTGAAAAACAAAATGGCTGCCCTAGCCAATTGTTTGAAAATCATAAAGGTGCTCTAATCTTGAAATATTCTAGCTAGCTTTACCAAATTTGCACAAAAGATATATGGCTAGAAAAGCTAGCCTGATAGTAATTTCGGTTTTGTTCTAAAAACAAAATGGCCGCCATATCGCATGTTTTAATGTCAAACGGGGTTATCTCATTAAAAAGGCCTTTTATCTCCCCTAATAGTGCTCCTAGATGTTCAGAATGTGAAAACAACTTGTAGGAAGTCATGGCCTGGGAATCTTGTCAGGTGTTGAATTTGACCTTTGACCCCTGCTTCCAGATTAAATGTTGTTGTCACACTAAAACGTCCTTATTTCTCCCTTATTATTAGTGCTGAAAAGTGAATGAAAAGTCCTGGCCTGCAATGTTTTTTTCCTGAGAAAAATTTTGGCCTTATTATGAAAAACATAAATGGCCACCACAGCCAATTATTTCAAAATCAGTAAGATGCTCTAAAACTTGAAATGTCACAGCTAGGTTCATCATATTTGCACAAAAGATATATGTCTAGGAAAGTTAGCCTGATAGTAGTTTGGCCTAGTTTTGAAAAGCTCTCTCTGAGGGAAGCTCTCTCATGGATCAAATCCTTCCTGTCTGGAAGGTCTTTTGGAGCTACTGTGAACTCAAAATTAAGTGAGGAAAAGCAACTATACTTATCAGTACCTCAAGGTGGTTGCAGTTCAGCTTTTTCTTCATCATGCATGCTGCTACCTTATTTCATGCCATTCCTGAAGAAATTAACCTGTTTGGATTTGCCGATGATCATGCATTACAGGGTAGCTTCTCAGCAATATCAAGGTCAGAGGAGGCAGAAACAATTTGTGCACTCAAAAAGACCCTAATATATGTACAAAAGTGGATGAATGAAACCTGATAAAACTGAATTCATATATTTTGGCAGCAGAAGACATCTGCAAAAAAGCTCTTCCGACATCATTGAAGTGTGTGGTGATAAAATCAAGAAATTAGAAAGTGTGGTGGATACCTAGACAAAAATCTAAATTTCCAAGAACATGTCAGGAAAAAGTGCTCCATTGCCATGGCAAATTTTTTGAAAATTAGAGAAATATGTCAATATCTTTCCTCTGATTAGCTTGCCATACACTTATGCTAGGACTAATGATGTCTCACCTTGACTATGTAAATGGGTTATTGTGTAACAGTTCTAAAAATACCACACAAGCATATCAAAGAATTCAGAATATGTATGCTAAATTAATACTCTCAAGATCAAAATATGACAGCTCCTCAGATGCCCTAAAGGAACTACACTGGCTACCAGTTCAGGCAAGAGTTGACAACAAGACCCTGTCTCTCATGCACCAGTGCACTCATGGTACAGCTCCCACATATCTCAAAGGGACACTAAAAAGCCAGAAATGAAGAGAAAGTGACATGGCACATCAAGTAATCTTAACTATATGGTACCATACAACAAGAACAAGACATTTGGTGACCGATCATTTAGCTTCTATGGCTCTCTTGTCTGGAACAAACTACCCGCCACCATGAAAAGGATCACAAACTATGAAACATTCAAAATGAAATGCAAAGCATGTTTATTTACAAAATATTACAAACATTAGATTTAAGAAACTCTGTAAAGCACAGATATTATTTATTTATAAATACAGTCTGTGCTATATAAATACTTCTAAAGTTTAGGTTTAAAGTTAGCCTGATAGTAATTTGGCCTAGTTTTGAAAACAAATGGCCGTCATATCACATGTTTAATGTTAAATGGGATGATCCTAGTAAAAAGGCCTTATATCTCCCTTATCATTGCTACTAGGGGTTCCAAATGTGAAAACAACTTAAAGGAAGTCATGGCCTGAGAATCTTTTCCAATTGCTGACTTTTACTTTTGACCCCTTCTTCAATGCGGCAGTGGCCTTGTTTATTTATTTATTTGGGTTTTAACATCGCTTTTAACACTGTACGTGTCATATCATGATGGTTAGTGTTATGGGCAGAGAAAACAAGTACATACATTATGTCAAGGTTCTGTACTGTTAATTGCGGACAGTAAGCCACCATTAACTTTCCTACATAAGGTCTGGGGTTGGAACCACAGACCTCAGAGGTATGAGGCAAGTGTGTTACCACTGCACCACCATGGCCCCCGGCAATCAAACGTCAGATGCCTAATAATGAACCAAAAGAGACATTTATCTTTTTTGATGAAATCCTCCGAACTATTAAGATTTTTGCAAGCCATGATAAATTCAGTGAACCTCCATAACAATAATATTTCATAGAGTGAAATAATTGTTTTAAATTAATGTGAAATAATGTGATATACTTTTGTGGGAAGGTATTTTAATCAAAAGTGAGCTTTTGTTTTGTATATCTTACCATTTGGAGAGTGGGTTTTTGTGGGGTTGTCAAAAACAGTTGTGTTAATATGGTGTAGTTTTTGTTCACAGATCCTGGCATATAACAATATTTCATCCAAAAATTGTTTGCAATTACTTCCAAAAATGACATAGACAAACTTTTCTTGAATGCTAAATAGTATTATAATCCACATAAGTGGTAGTAACTTAGAAAATAGGGGTTCTTGACCTTTCAGGGAGCACGGTGGACACAGTGGATAAGGCATTCTACCACTTAAGTTATGGGTTCAAATCCAGGTCCAACTTGAAACTGAAAAACATTGTTACTTGATTTACAAATAAAATCAATCAATCAAAATCCTGTTCTTTTGAACTATAGAAGATCTGAAAGTGTAATAAATCAAATTCAGTCACAAGTGATTCATTCATCTGTTTTTCTATGCACCTTCAAATTGTATTTGCACACTTTTATATAGCACATCAACATAATTGAGATTAACGCTTGTTGAACTAAGAGAGAAAAAAGACACACAGTGCCTGAACATACATGAAAGCTTGTAAGTATGTATATGAACATGATAGAGGCCATGAATTGACTTGTGTCAATATGAGAAAGTAGACCCAGTGCTGACTCAGAACTAATCAATTCTTATGCATTCAAATAGACACAGTATAAAATTGTATGGTGGAGGGTGTTCATCCCTCCAAAAACCAATTACCTCAGATCCAGTCCAATAACTCACAACACACACCTTAACTGACGTGCTCTGGCCTTTCACTGAAAACTTGAGTGTGTTATAATCCATATTTGGTAAATAGCTTTAAGAGAGAGGGGGGCAAGGTTTTGTATTCTGGCGGTCTGTCTTCTTCACTGTTATAACTCATTTACTTTCACACTGAATCCAGACGGAAGTCACACCTAATCTGTAATGTTAGTGATTTAAACAGCAGTTAATGACTGCTGGACAAAGATAAGATATAAGTGTGATGTTCTTATCTCATAATATATGCGTTAGTTAATGTGAAAAGTGATTTGTAGGATATACTAAGCATTGACAAAGTTCACAAAAAGTGGAATAATTATAGAGTTGAAAATACACTTGGATATTGACTGAAGGATATAAACATATCTACAACATGGAGGTAATATATAAGTTGTCTCATACTATAACGTTTTCACTCTGTACATTTACTTCATTGACAATCTGAACTTTTTTTGTGTCAAAATGCTGAAATGATTAATGTAAACGAGACAACCGCATTAAATCACTACAGTAGGCTTTGTATAAGTAGAACTTCCAATATCCACAGGATTTACTTTTAACTTACTGCTGACTTTTACTAATAAACCTACACAACTATACCATTCTCTTTTGTTACGACCGTAAAATTGATTTTGGTCTACCAAATTTCAACTTTTCACTTGTAATCACTAACACCAAGTGTGCTGAAACTTATTTTGCATTATTTTGAAGAACAGGACTTTCAAGAGGACACTGGTATGGAAATCAATACTGTTTTAATGCTTTTATTGACATACTTATGTATCACAATTTCTGGTAACAAAAGAAGGGACAACTTGCTGGAAAGGAAATTTAATTCCGATACAATGTTTAGTCTCCTTGTAACTTATTGTATGACTATATTTATCATCTTATAATTTTTACACTAGCTATAAAAATACAACCTTCATTACATGGTTAATAGTAATTACAAATGGAGAAGAAATGACTATGCACATCTAAGAAACACATTTATAACATAGGTCTTCATGCCACGGAGTAACTGAACATTGAGGTATTGATAAGACTAGTAAATGAAGGAAAAGTGTGTTATATATTATAAACCTGGAGTCTTTATATAGGTCAAACTCTATATACAATGCTATACATGTATAATGAAGAAATCACCATTTCTGAAGAATTTATTATTTATAATGTAAGTTTCTCATTTAAGTGAGTGCTTCGATAACATTTCAATTTTGTAGTGAGGAAAGCATTGATGAATATCCGTAAACCATTAAACTGGTCACATATAACAAGGTTAAGGAAAAGCTAGTAATTATGGCTTTTTAGGCAACTATAAAGTTTCTTAAATATAGGGGTAACTGTTTGGTACTTAAGTTCTAAGCTGCATTTAACAAAAACAAATAACAAATTGACACATACTGTTATTTTCATTATACGTAAAATACACAAATACATGATTATTTATTTGTTGCTATGTGAATTTCTACAACCTATGTACTTCTAAATTAGCTACACAATAATTCAGCTTTAATATAATCATTTATAAAAGTTGATAAATAGTTTGGTTGTTACCTGTTTCAGTTTGTTACAATCTTTACCGCTGTAGATAAATAGTACAGTTGTCACTTTTCAGCTTATCAATATTTTGTATTTATTGTATGATAACAAGTGTCTAAAGAGAGGCTTTTAAGTGAGATTATGGAATGCCCACATTCATTTCATTTAGTTGCTAAATCTACTTTACTTATAAGAAATGAGATAATGGCTTGGACTGAATGGGGTCCATTAGTTGTGTGTATAGTGTGCAGTCCAACTATTATTGATAAAGTGGATGGTATAAAAAGAATATATCTTTTAATGGAGCTCCTTATGATTGTGTCTTAGTCAATAGAAGTCGACCTAAAGGTCATCCCAAGTCTGTCATGAATGCCAAATTTAAACTTCAAAGTAAACACGTCAGATTGGTTTTACATTGGGTTTTAATCACACAAGTTTCATTATATTGCCCCAATATTAGCACAATTGAAACATAATAAAGATCAGGAGATTCATATAGTTTTTTTTTTTCATTACATGTTTGTTTTCTATTTGTGTATGAACAGCAACAAATATACTGAATATTATAAAACAGTGTGTACAAAGAAAACTATATTTACAAAGCTCTCTCAGCCTAAAGCATTTAACAAACTGACAGTGTTAGTTGCTGAGTGATTGAGAGGACTTGTCTTGTGATGGGTACACTGTTAACAATTGAAGCATACAGAAGTATTGCTGATAATATCTGAAGAAGGCTTCTTTCATTTAAACCCCTGTCACATTAGTCTGTTTGGGCCTCCACATATTGCCCAATTAGAAAATGTGTCATAGATGTTGTCTTATGCTCCAGTCGCATAACAGGTTATACAGGGTACAGTGATACACGTTTGTTTAATGCTTCATTCCTTCATTTATTGCCAGACTTCTGCCGGTAAAGTTTACAAGCTGAACTATTCCCTATGTGTCCTGTCAACACGAACAAAAGTTTTAAACTCTTCAAATTTCCCTCCTACAATAAGCTGGATCAAGGTCGCCCTCAATAACTGATCATAACTGCAGGGTGTTGTATAAATGGTGTAGCTGTTTCTATTGCATTTCCTGTTAATTCTGTGGAATCCTATATCTTTCTATTTTCTCTCTTTTGGCTGGCGTGTATAATTGCCATAAACATTGCCTGTAGTATGACTGGGTTATTAAGTACTGTGACATCATGGTCAATTCAGCTCAATTTTGGGACTGTTGTGACGGTTTTTAAATGTTAAAACACAATTGGGGTAATCTAATATGTGTGTCCTTGTTGTGCTACTAAGAGTTACATTACTGTCAAAATAATCATCTTTTAGTTGCAAGTGATATGTTCTGGTCATGTTTAGATCACAAAGTGATATGTTCTGGTCATGTTTAAACAACAAAGTGATATGTTCTGGTCATGTTTAGACCACAAAGTGATATGTTCTGCTCATGTTTGAATAACACAATGATATGTTCTGGTCATGTTTTTGTCACATAGTGATATGTTCTGCCATGTTAGAACTTTGTGAAATTTTGAACTTGCATCACAACTAAAAATATTAAAATTAATCACTTGAACACTGTTAAGTGAAATCTGAGACCCCCAAAACTTGTTCTACTTAAAAATGCAAAGCAAATGTGAAAGCCCCTTTACTGTCTCCTCAAGCCTGAGATGTTGTAATGATTGAATTATCTCACCTGTCAATAGGGTGAACCCATCCACATGTAACAAATATTTATTCTAAAGGCGTACACATTCTCAATAATTAACTGTAAATAGAGACTGGGGGTAATGGTCTAAGCGATCCTTAGGCCATTTAATTGGACAATAATTTATTACAAGTGTTAAGTAAACATGGCATCTTGGAAAGAAGAAATGCTTGAGGTAAGAAAAGCAAGAACAAACATCAGGTCTATGTGTTTTTGTAATACAGATAAACTTTGTTAAGTGAAATCTCAGTGGATCAAAAACTAATTTAATCACTGATAGTAATATGCTTTTACTTTGCAAAACTTATATTTCTGTAGATAACACCTACATGTTGATCAACATCTTAAATACTAAAGCTGCCTGTTTTATGCACCAGCTATTTACATCCATTTAGTCATTATTATAACCTATAGAAGTCTAACATTTCACATAAATTTAAAAATTCTTATTCATGGATATTTTTAATTCCAAGAAATTTTTCCTAGAAATTAGATGTTTTCTTAGATTATTGAATGGAAGAACTGTCCATTAATGAAAAATATTGGAGTAATTTTCCGGAGTAATTTTATATTAGGTATTGTGAAGTGATGGATCCAGAATGTTTACAGTTGGTATGACTTGAATAAAAAGCTTTGAAAGGTGGTCTCGTTTTAGGGATAGAACTTGATTTTGCAAAAGAAACTCTATAAGTACCCCATGGGAAGAGGGGAATCCTGTCTTTGCCTGGAATACATATGGCGATCCTCAACAATGAAAAACTACAATGTTTTTAAAAATTCCAGTTAAACAGATGCACGAGACAGAGTTCTAAAAAGAATAATAATAAAAGATACCAAAACTGAAATTGAAAACAAAACCGTATTAAGACTTGTTAAAACAGAAGTACTGCCTTACACAATACCAGTTCTTAGTTGTTTCTTATATTATAAATATCTATTCCTGTATTCAAAAAGTTAAATAGCCACATACTGATCTGAATCTTACATCAAGGTTCCTACCTACCAGACTGATACAACGTAATATGATAGACTTAAATATAAGCTTTCTCCAAACTTAAGACACTTGTATAAAAAATTTCTTCAAGTCAGTCCACAAATAATGGACTAATGTTCAGTTTAAATGTGACCCTATGTTACATGCTAACAAGACTTCCTATCCAATAAAAGTTAGAGCATTTTTCAAAATAATGATAATTTTGTATCGGTTCCTATTGTCCTTGGAATAAACCAAATATATCTATGTTATCATTTTCTGTCATATTGTTGTTCATATATACTGGCATTTACTCCTAACACCCTGTTGCATTATCTTGTTATAAATAATTTTTTATAAATATTTCTTTCATACTCTTTCCAGCTGCACAGGTTCTCATCACCACCTACCTCCAGTCATGTCTGCCTCCACTGCTGGCAGGCGCAGGCGCAGTAGGATGAAGGTCTCCAGGCAACCCAAACCAGCTGCAGACCCCATGGAGTTTGTGGGGTTCGAGGGATCCAGGCACATGGTGCCTGAAAGGCTGCCCAGTGCCCGGAAAGAGAAGACGGTGGGAGTCCGGGTGATAGATTTGACCAAAGGGGCCATGGAAAACATTAAAGAGATGGGTCCTGGCCTGAGGCGTCTGGATCTCAGTGATCTACATATTGCAAGGCTTAATGAGGAGTTTCTGTCATGTCTGAGGTCCCTGGAGAAACTGGATCTGGAGAATAATGAACTGACAGAGGAGAGTTTCCCCATGGCTTTGACTAAATTGGATAAGCTAGTAGAGTTGAGTCTAGAACACAACAAACTGGCAGCCTTTCCTAAGGTCATCAGGAAGTTAAAAGAACTCAGGAGACTCAAACTAGGCAGCAATAGACTATCATGCATAGAGGGCATAGAGCGCCTGAAGAGGCTACAGATCCTAATACTGGACAATAACCAGCTGGAGAGTATACCCAGGGAAGTATTTCAGAACTTGAAGAAGCTGGAGATACTGCATCTAGCTAACAACAAAATCAGAGACATCCATCCAGATATTAAGTTCTTACGCTATCTCAAGGATGTTAATTATGGTAGGAATAAATTGACAACACTTCCGACAGACTTGCTACAGCTTCCGCGTCTGGAGGTTTTGAATGCCAGTGGAAATCGCATTTCGAGGGTGCCCACCATTAATGTAAAAGGCAGGGGAAATCGTAAGATGGCCAGTATTGATCTGTCCTGCAATGGTCTTCTCAAGTTTCCAGAACATTTGCTTGCAATGAGTGAGAAATTGGATTTGTGTAAAAACAGAATTAGAGCAATCCCAGCGAGTATGCTGAAGAAGATAGATGGTTCTGCAGAACAAGAGGTCTTAATCTCTGACAATCCACTAGTCAGCCCCCCATTGGACATCTGTGAGTGTGGTGTCCACAGCATTGCTCAGTACTTCCAAGAGGCCAAAGCAGAGACCAAAGTCTACCAAGGCCTCAAAGTAGGTACACAGTGGCTTAAATTGAAAACTAGTTAGAAAGTCAAAGCTGTGGATTCAACATCCATTTCAACAGCGAGGGTCCTATCACTATAAGTCCTAAGTAAAATGTATGAAAGATTGAAATATATTTCCTGGTAGAAAGTCTAATCTGGTAAAATTCCAAGATCTACGAGCACAAAGTCTTGTATCTAAACCAATCAATCAATTAATATTGATTCAGAGTATTTTAAACCAAACCCTCTACTTCATGTTCACATTGATGAAGGTATTTTTGATATTGCATGTTAAGCTTAATGGTATTTAATCAAATGACAAAGATCCGGTTTAGTGTCCCCTTCCTCAGTATAAACGGCTTATTTTAAATATTCATTAACAGTAAGAATATACAATATCCATAAATTACAATCAGTCTTTATAAAACAGTCTCTCAAGCTTAAAAATGTTCATAATTAGAAAGATCAAATAGCAATATTCCTTAAAGATCTTGGTACAGTCAATTACACTTTCAAGCACATTGATTAACACTGCTTAACACAAATAGTCTGTATTATCCTGAGAAGTTGGAGTAGAAAGATTTGGGGACAATACAGAATTCTCTACAATCAAAGAGGTCTCTAAGTACACACAGTGGGAAATTCAATGTTTACAGCTTGTAAAGTAGGCATTGTGAAGTTGGCCAAGGTGTAAAAAATACTGGCCAGTGAGGTAAGCCCCTTCTATTTAATTGATTCCAGAAATGTTCTTAACACTTTTCTGTGTTGAGTGACTGCATTAGGCCTCTGATCTCCTCTGATACAAAATTGGAACATATTTTGATTATTTTATCTTATTTTTAAGGCAACTACTGTTGCAAATTTCAGATTTCTTCATAATTCTAAAATCTGCTGTAGCATAAAACTATGTTTAGATAACAGGTTAGATTACAAGCTTTAAGATAAGTGAACTAATGAATGAGATATATGGATCTGCTTTATTGGCCAAATAAACTCATAAACTAGATGCATTATCAACAATTTTAATGGATTGAACACGCGTTTAAAGTCCAGACGGGAAGTTTTACAAATATCTACCCTTTCACAACTAAGGGGTCAAGTGATGGCTGTACCAGTGGCAACGTTGTCATGTGACCCGATATAATAATTAAAGAGTGTTACAATGATGAATGACTTTTACGGTGGCATCCAATAACATGGTAATGAGTGATCTAATGGCAGCCCACATGGTACAGAATAATATAAATGACACTCCACATAGTAAAATATACATGGTAAAGTATAATATAAATAGCAGTCCACATGATACACAGCACATGGTACAATATAATATAAATGTCAGTCTACATGGTTCAGTCATATATCAATATCAGTCTACATGGTAACAAATAATATAAATATCAGTCTGCATGGTCAAATATAACATAAATATCAGTTTACATGGTACAGGGTTATATAAATAGCAGTCTGTATGGTACAGTGTTATATAAATGGAAGCCCATGTGGTTCAGGGTTATAAAATGGCAGTCTACATGGTACAGTAAATATAAATGGCAGTCTACATGCTACAGTATAATTTAGCATTACAAGTTGTATATTATAATATAAATAACAGTCCATATGATACAGAATTAGGGGACGATGGTGGTGCATTGGTAACACACTCGCCTCCCACCTCTGAGATTGGCGGATCAAACCCCAAACCCTGTGTGGGAAAGATGGTAGTTTCTTGCTTATGTTCGGCAATTTACAGTACAGAACCTTGACCAACTGTACATACTAGTTTTCTCTGCCCATAAAACTACCCGACATGATGTGATCTATACAGTGTTGAAAATGACATTAAACCAAAAGAAAAATAATGATACAGAATTATGTAAAAGGCGACAGTGGTCGAGAGATATCGAATAGAAAATGTTGATTGAGATCTACTATTGAATGTTTCAAATTAGAGGTCAAGATCCCCTAAAGGCAATTGTAAAGTTAAATATGTAGTAAAGGTGCCAAGACTCATTTTTTGCCCCTTGGCACTGTAATAATACTTAATATTCAAAATCCAAACTCTTAGAGAATGACATAGAAAATATACAAGACAAGTGTGTAATTTGATATCATTTTTTTTTTACCACATCTTTAACAGGTTTCGGGCTACCAAACAGCATTGGATTTGTAAATTGCTTGGTATTACCTTCTTACATGTCCATTTGATTTGCAGGTTCTTGTTCTTGGTGCTTCTGGCTGTGGAAAAACAAGCCTCGTTCAAACACTACTGGACCAACAGCCTCGTCTGACCCCTGAAGGTCACACCACTGTTGGTATAGACATGTATGACATGGACTATGACATAGAGGTGAGTGTTTGACCCCAGTGTAACCTGCTTGCTGACTTTAACTAAATAGTTTTGCTCATTATAATGTTGTAGTTTAATACATTTAACTATAATCCAACATTGATAAGTTATGATATTTAACACATGTAATGTTTGTAAAGATTTTTTAAAGATTTTACTGGTAAATCATAAGGCTGTTAATCAACTCAACATAGCATAATGATTCAGTAGAGCATTCTATTATCCAACCTTGTGTAATACAAATATGTGATTTTATGAATTTGTTTTCACCCTCCCAAATATGTATGTCCCTGATGTTTTACACTAAATGTATCTCTTTTTATGAACAATCGTTCTTTTTCCCAAACAAAATCTTATTCTCCAACTGTGTATTCATACAATTGAAATTCGATTGTATTCAAAATTAATAAAAGAACAGGTATCACACCGCATATAAGGGGACAATGATTAAACCATTACAATCTTTTTTATATTATTATTTGTATCTCAACATGCATATTGTCTTATTTATGTTGTAATTCAAATTGAATATATTAATGACTCCACACAAACTCATAGATTTATGGAGAGGCATCACTGACCAGTAGCATTTAATCACTTGATTCTCAATTCTGTGGTCATGTGTTTTGAATCCACCCCATGGCATCATGTGTTATACACTGAGCACCTCTACTGTTGTGACCTTATTGGTTGAAAGGAATGTAAAAACCTGCTTTCAACTTTAACATATCTTCTAGATTCTAATCACTGGCTGTCACCTCTGTGTGAGTTTGACTCCCCACAAGGGGCAATACTTTGGTCCTGTCTGAATATGACCCTTCCTGTTGAACAGGATGTAAAACCCTAAACTTTGACCTTTGTCTCTTTAGATTGAGGAGGCTTTCTCAGACGAATTCAGTGCTTCCAGTGAGAGTGAAGATGAAGACATGAAATATGTCAAGTCCAAGCCTAAGATCCCTCTGAAGACCCTGCAGTTTGCTGTGTGGGACTTCTCAGGCCATGAGCAATATCTGCAGTCACATTACTACTTCCTGCATGACCCTGCCTTGGTGTTACTTGTCTTCAACATGGAGGAGTACCAAGAGGAGAAGTTCAGAACACAGATAGGCTTCTGGGTTGAATATGTGATCAGCAAAACACACAAGATCATCATGATGCCAGTGGGAACTAAATCTGATATGGTGAGTCTGTATACAATTTTGTGAGAGGCTTTGGCTTTCATCTGTGGCCATGGGTTTAACACCAGTTCATTACAATGAAATGTAGATCAGTACCATAATAAAACTTGTTCACTGGCCTGCAAGTCAAAATTAGCCATCTAATCAAACTCAGAATTTAGTTTGTTAATTAGAATTTTAATTATGTACACACTAATTTAATTACAATTTTAATTACAACTATTCATTAGGATGACAAAGGGCTCACCCTTTAAAATAAGGCAGAATAATGAAAAATTTGTTGCTTACTTTACATTAGGGGAAACCATAGCCATAATAAAGTCACAAAAAGTACAAACGTGTAAAGAATTTCCCACAAGTTAATAAAGTAGAAAGGGTTTCCTCACTGGTGAATTTCACATTTTATTCTAAAGAAACACTCAGCTCTGAACAAAAACAAGTATTTTCATTTTAAGGTAATTATTTCTTTATAACCTTCACCAGGAGATTTATTTTTTGGTGCATTTGTTTGTCTGCTTGTCTACATATTGCAATAACTCCAAAAGTTATGAAACAATTCTGACCAAAGAAAGATGTGCATCATATTATGGTTATAAAAAATTATAAAATTTTAATGTATTTTCAGTGACTTTGACTTTCTGGTTGATACTACTTCAAACGTAATGGTGCATGTTCATGAAATTTTGTTGTGGTTAGGGCATAACCAACAGGGGAAGTAATTGCATTTTGGAAAAGATCCGGATCATATTATGGATACATAAAAATTCCTAGTGGAGATTTGTGCTCTAAGAGTGCTTTCTAGTGTATTTTACTTTGAATCCTTCAGATTAGCCCAGAGAGGGTTGCTGAGATATGCCAGAGTGTTCATCATCAAATCAATGACTTCATTAAGAACCTGAAGAGATCTGTAGAGGTGGAGATCCAGAACATTGAGAAGCTGGCTCACATCCCTTACACATTGTCTGAACAGCTGAAGCACTACCTGAAATTGACAAAAGTAGAGGTACATGTGTCCTCAGCAGTGCTGCCTGTCAGCTGTGAGGAATACATAGGCATTGATGAACTGCTCACTGCTATGAAAGACATAGCCCTTAACAAGGAACTCTTCCCCAACGTCATGAGAGTCATCCCAAGCAGGTAAGCCACGGTTGGTCAAAGTAGAGGTTTGAGGTCCCCTTCAACAACTAATAGCAGTGTATGAATTTTACCACAAAGCTTTCCAGGTACACTTAACCTGCAATTAAAAATGTCACAGTTCTGTCTTTCAATGTAGGTTAAATCAATATTGAGATGGGGGGTAGGGTTGGTATTGATTTCATACCCTGACTAATAGGTCACATCAAGAGAGCACCTCAGTGCAGCCAAAATCTTGCCATATGCCCTGGAGTTGAACTGACAACCAAAGAAGTGAAAACCAAGTGCTTACATTTCACAAATATGGGTTAATAGCGAAAATTACTGATTTCTAATTAAATTTTCACAAGAGTCTGGAATCAGAAACCTGGCTAGGCCATAGTATCTGCTTCTGATATGGGTTGGTCTCCATCCACAGAGGACCAATGGTTTAGGTCAACTACAGTCATTATAAAAGTATAATTTGATCAGATTAAACTAGAGGATACTAACATTTTAGGTGTGATATAAAGCAATCAATTAAAAATAAAATAGTTAAGTGTGTCTCCAAAGGTGAGGCTGGAAACTAAAATTTCTTTATTCAAGGTTACTTTTATTTTGACTTCTTTGAGACTGCCCAGATGCATGCATAACACTTCTCATTCGGGTTTGCATCCCATATAGTGGATAAGTTAGGATATTTGTCTTAGATGCCAGGATTTAGTTTCTATGCTTCAATGTTGTCAACTCTGCACCCTGTGGGCATCAAATTGAGCATATACTCTTTAGTCAATCAGTTAATGCGTTTCAGGTGGAGTGAGGTAGAGGACTATGTGGAGGAGAAAGCTTGGTCCATGGACTTACCCTTTATGAGGTGGGAGACCTATTGTGAGGAGGTCACAAAAAGATATGGCATGAAGCATCTGATGGTGCCCATCACTCACTACCTGCATGATGTGGGCAAGGTCATATGGTTCTCCAACCATAGCCGTCTCAAAGACTTTGTCTTCCTGAGGCCGTCCTGGCTGGCAGATGTGATGAAGCATGTGTTTCGACACAATGTTAATGACATAGACTACAATATTGAGGAGAATTTTAAGCAAAGTGGACTGGCACTGGATAAATTCATGAAGGCCAGCAAAGCCATCACTGAGGAGGGACATGTCGACAGGGACTATCTCAAAGGTATGTGGATTACTGAACAGGGACATGTTGGCAGAGATTATCTCAAAGGTAGACAGATGTGGAGCAAATACTCTTCTTAAGTAGAAGTAATTTACAGAATAAACAAGGTTACTAAAACTGTCACTGATGAGGGACTTAATTGTTATTAGAGATTTCTGAATGGTAGGCAGATATGGGGCAGATATTCATCTTAAGTAGAAGTAAATATCACTACCAATAAGATCACCAGTTAAAACTCTCAGTGAAATTGGACATGTTGGCAGGCAGATGTAAACCTTAAGGTGCCCTCCAGCATGATATTTCTAAGCTGCTGTGAACCACTGATTGGGCCAAGTGGATTCTTCTATAGGGTCATGATGCTTATTGAAGGTTATTACTCTTGAGATCTTTACACATAGGCAATTGTTCACTATAGCATGTTATAAAAAGAATTTTAAAAATCACCAGTTAAAACTATCACTGAGAGGAGACATGTTGGTATGGACTATTACATAGTAGAGAGGTAAATGTGGGCCAGAGATCTGACTTTAATAGAATACCCTCTGTAATAGAAACATAGCAGTAAATATATCAGGATCACAGAACCATTGCTTTTTCAAAGAGAACAATAATAACTTCAATGAAAGGCTAGAACAAGTAGTAGGTTTTATATTTAACTGCTCTTTTGCCAGATAAAATGTAGAAATATATTCTAAGGGTGAGTGCTTTATATGTGCTATAGTGGACAACACTTCTGGTGGAATAATGGATGAGTGTGGTTGTACAAACCTGAGCACTTTATTTCTATTAATAAAGACTGGTCGTATTTAGGGATATATTTCATTTCAGTCAAATATTATTTCTTATGAACCCTTTTGCCACACTATATTTTGTCTGTACATTTATTGCTCATGAAAACATGCACACTGCAGGGTTTTTGGTTATCTGTGCAATTCTGGTCTTTATAATAGCCACTCTTTAAATGTTTATTTTAAAAGTGCCAGATGGTTATTCAATTGAGAAAAGCTCTTGGACATAAAAATAATTAAATGTAATCTTTTGCCTCTAATAACATGTTTTTAGGATATTTATTAATACATATCACAGGTGCTTGGTCAGGCCTGGTCCCAGCAGATTCTGTCAAAGCTGTAGTGGAAGTGATGGTCATTTTACTGGAGTACTTTGAACTGGGCTATCCGATAATGAAACAAGGAATCAAGGAAGTGAGGATGTCCTTGACCCCATCCTTCGACTTCCTGCATCCTCCAGAAAGGTCAGACAGCATGAGTTCTCTTCTGTCTACCAAGGTGGAGGATCTACAGCAAGAGAGTACTGAAAGCGTGAATGCCAAGGTCAAACATGGAAAGAAGAAAATAAAGAAAGATGAGCCACCACCAATACCAAAGATAACAAAGATAGCTGTACCCTTCATGAGACATGTACCCAGATCAAAGGTAAGGCCGTTGTTTATATCAAAGAAAAAGAGTAAGAAACAGTGTATAATGTTTTATCAGTGAGAACGGTGCTAAATGTAAAGTCATTTAAAAAGTCCTGAAGGTTATTTCAAATAAAATACAGATATACATCATGGATTGTAAAATCAAAAGGAAAGCATAGAACTTAAAGTTACAGGAAAGCAAAGGATGCAGATATAATTCACATGTGTAATGTTGAGTGAAAGCAAACAATATGTGCTAAATCTGAAGTCAAAGTTAATGTTAAAATGCTAAATATAATGTCAAATATATCAAGATGTACATAATGGACTTTGAAATCGAAGAGAAAAGAAAAAGAATTTGCGTGAAAGGAAAATATATAAAAACAATACACGCTTTAATGTTCAGTGATAGTAAACAAGACTCCACCTTTATTGATTGAAAAATATCACAAAGACATTCCATAAGACATGGATCCAGATCAAAGAGTGTCAATAATCATAAATAAACATCAAAACTGTTATATCAAGTTAAAGCTAAATATGCTGAATGTAAAGTTATATTAAAGGTAAGGGTGCTCAGTGTAAAGTTAAGGCATTGGGTGCAATGTCACATACAAGAGGTTAGTCAAAGATAATGACACAAAATCTAAGATCAGAATCTAGTTCACACCTATCCATGCTGTAGTCACAATCTACAACTGAACAGGCTCTTCAACCTTTGTTTCTGGTTCTTACTGCTTCATATTTTGGTAGGATGTCTTCAGTAGGATTGGCACTTAAGTAGAACATGTTCAATGTGATTCCACAAAACTGAGATTATGTTTGATGTTCAGGACCACTTTTTTAAATGTTTGAAAAACCTCATTCAAGCTTTCAAATCCAAATTTTGGGGTTAAGTCCTGTCCAACAGCCAGGGTCATATTGGGACAGGTCCTTAACACTGTCACTTGTTGGAATCAAACCCACACAGAGGTGACAGCCTGTGCTTAAATGCCAAACGTGCTAACTACTACTAGGCCACCAAGGACCTCTATCTAAGCTTTCACAGGTTGTACTAAAATATACATGCTGGAAATGTGAAGGGTGTGGGATGAATTTTCAGGTTGGCTCGTTCTTCAGGTGTATTTTTTGACTAAGGAAAGGTATCATTTGCCCATAATCAGTTGTAAAGGTATGCAATGAAATGCAGTTATCTGTTTGAGACACTTAATTATCCTGGTTTCAGCATGTGGAACATGATCTGTACCTCTACCGTCACAATCTCAGTGTCACGTCAGTCTACAAGTTCCCTCATTTCTGTCCGCCGGGGTTTTTTGAGACGATGTGTGTACGGGTACTGAGACCACCCCACAACTGTAAAGTGGTACAGGATTGGCAAGGTGGCATGTACGCACGCTTCACTGACAAGCCATATCAACTGGTGCTAGAGAAAGAGGAAAGTGATGAGCAGAACTCTGTCTGGATACGAGTCGAGGTTTGTTGGTTTATGCTCTGTAAGATGTAAGAAAACTGTCATTTACTGAATGTAATGGGGTATAGTATTGTATTGTAAATTTATACTTCTTGCAATATCTACTTGTACTCAAAACGCTATTTGAGCCATCCTGCTTACACAGGTACAGACCATGTAATTTCTCTAGTGACTGATATTCTCCTTAGTGAAAAACAGAGTCTCAGAGATGACCATTTGTCAATGTCCCTGCAGTTCTTCAAACTGCCACTACTGGGTATAGGATCCAATAAAACCGCCATTTTAAATGACCATCTGAGCCACTATGTATCTGCCTGAACCTGGGATCAAACCCACATCCACCATGTTCCCAGGCAAGTGTGTTACCCTATAGTTGACACCACAGTCTATATTATATAAAAAGAGTGAGGAACATAGCATATGTCCGGTAACAAGTTGATGTATATTGATTTCCAGAAAGACTGAGAAGTAGAATAGTGTCTGGATACAAGTTGAAGTTTGTTAGCTTTTTCTCTGTAAGGTGTAAGGAAAAGTATCATTTACCGATACCGATTGAAGTTAAAATTCTTACGTTCAAGAACATTACTATTATCTAAAACGAGCAGTGTGGCCAGTGTAATATCTCAACATGAGTCCAGTTTTTATCAATTCTATGAGATGTACAGAAAAGTGCTCTCAACTACAAATACAGGATTAAAAATAACCTAAAATCACTGGTATCCAAAAGGTGTTGAGGTGCATCGAATTTTGTTTTATTGGGTGTACAGAAAGTGCCCTTAGCTACAAAAAAGGGTTAAAAATACTGTACAATCTCCCTTATCCAAAAAGAGTAAATAAAAAAGGTAAGAAGTCTAAGTTTGTTGTTTTTGGTTGTGTAAGGTGAAGGAAAAGTATAATTTGCTTATTATAAGATGTTAACAATACAGTAAGGCTCTAAGAAGAGCCAGGAACAGCACCTAATCTTTATTGGAAAATATGAACAACAAATATTCATTTGATATCTTAAGATTCAACAAGGTTTAACTGTATATTAAGCAGATAAAACTTATTTTTATAAGTTGAACATACATAAATACACTTTTATTTCAGTCTGAAACAAACTCAGCATAATGAGTTAATCTGATATAATTTAACAATGTGAATGGGTTATTAAGGATTTGCTCATTCATCCAGATAAAATATTGGCAATCTTTGTCCTACTTAATAAATGTGCTAATGATCTGTTCATATGTTTGACACTAATTGGGACTTTGTCTTTACCACACACATACATTGTGAGCTGGAGAGAGTTAGTACAGACTTGGGTTCTATTTGCTGTTAAGTCTGCCTTCATTGACATGTTCTTGTTTATTCATTAATTTGCCAATTGACGTCACTGTTCATCTTGTTGTAATCCAAAGATGCTGTGTAAATATGTACCAGAAGAACAAATACAATTTACTGGGTTGCTATTAAATATTAGTTCACTAATGCTTAATGTATTGAGAACCGAAATGTAATGACAATATTTGAACTCTCATTTATCAAACAGTGCTGGTACCAAACAATAAGATGATTTTTTTGTTGTCAAAACATTTGTTTGAATAGATAAAGGATTCTGCATATAAAAATACTAGAAAAAATATCCTCAGCAAACTTATAGCACCTTTACACTAGCATAAAGAAATAGTGAGTTTTTATACCTTTTTTCCCTTCAGTTGAGGCTAGCCTGTTTCCTGGTTGTCATTTTATTAAATTTCTATCATCTCTGAACAATTTCTGTGCTGATAAACCTTTTAACTAGTGTAGGTATTGAAAACCAGTTTTGATATCAAACAAGAGCACTTGGAGAGTGCAGATCTCCACCAAGATATGAAATAATGTGTAAATGGAAAAATCCTGATTTTTTTTGTATCCAGACAGGGAGCCAGATTAGTCTAACACTTAATGGGATCTAAGTTGGAACAAGCCCTATCTTCTGATTTTTTCATTAAGTTCCAGTCAGTTGTATTTGCATAATTCTGCTAACAAACAAATTGAGAAACAGACAAACCAATGGCCAAGAGTTTAATACCTCCTAGGCAGAGGTATTGAAGAAACTACTATCAAATTTCATGAAATATCTTAAGAAAAAGGTTCTTCTAATGCATGAATATTGATGAGTATAATATAAAATACTGATCAGCTGGCACAATATTTTGTGAGTATAATTATTATTAACATAAATTATCTTACAGGTGCGTCATGTGGATTCTGAGGTGGAGGAGAGTGAAGTTGAACAGATGTGGGGATCACTACTACCATACCTCAAAGATGTAGAGGACCTACTTGAAAAGTTTCTGGGTATTGACAATAAATCTGCCATTTTGTGCAGTGCTGATACGTAATTGTTGAATTTATAACCTAATTGAGCAATTATAATTGCAGTACACTTTACTTGTAGATACAGTGTGGCTTTTAGTATGAAGTTTGAACTAAATATAAAAAAAAACTAAATCACAAGGCCATGCTTTACTGGTAAACATTTACATGTATCTAATAAGATGTAGGTGCCCAGTGTACTATTTTTATTTGAACTAGTTTCCTTTATATTACCTAATCCATACACATATTTTCATTCATAAATCTGCATTACATAGCATTAAATTATGGTAGAGCTGATATCATAAAATAACACAATATATTAACTATTCAAGATATATTATCCTTATTTATACACCAGTAACACAGCTACTTGTGACTTCAATTCTTTATGTTAGTCACACTTGCCAATCTGAAGTTTCTGTTGTATATAAATAATTTATTAACCCACCTGGTAATGTTGGTTATAGTGAATTCAATACAAGAGGTAATCTGAAGAGTTTCCTGCAGTATAAAGTATAATTTATACACCAATATTGCTTGCTGTGTTGACCTCAATTACAGGTATTTGTGTTTAATACAGGTACCAATCTCAGTAAGAGTTTCCTTCAGTATATGATATCATCCATACACCTGTATAGTGGTGTGAGTTCTGGGGACTTCAATTCTTTGCTAATGTCATATGTCAGCCAGAAAGCTCCCCTTCAATTGATAAAGTATCATTTAAACACCTGCCCACTAATGTTACTTGTGGTAACTTGAATTCTTTGTGTTAATTACAGGTGCCAACCTGAAGCGGTTCTTGCAGTGTCCTAAGTGTGGGTCGCTGGAAGGTTTTATAGGGGAGTGGCTAACCCCTAAAGAACTCCAGAGTCTAGCACACAAAACCTGCAGCCAGTGCCGAGAGGAGGTGCCCACAGCTTTCCTCATCCAGCCCAAAGAGAAGAAAAGAGGTAAGGAGTACAGTCAAGGGTATTTAAGTGGAGGCTCTGATAAATAGTTCAAGTGCTATACTCTTAAAACCACAGCACTAATAAATAGATCCACAGTTAAACCTTTTAAGCAGGAGGTACAATACATAGTATACAATTGTATTGTACGCTTAAACTCCAGGACTACAATAAATAGTACATGTACTGCACTCTCGAACTGCTGAACTCTAATAAATAGTTTTACAGTCAAACCCCTCTAAGAATAATTAAAACTTGGATAACTAATACATGAACTATACTTTCAAACCCCACAGCTCTAATAAACCCCACAAAATCTGTTTATTATATAATAAATACAACTCTGATTAACTAGTACATATAGTAACTCAAATCCATCCACATTCAGGGAAATAGAAGATAGGTAGGGATAAAATAAAGGAAACTGCAGTAAAATCAAACCTTTTTTGAGTACAGCTGTTGTATATAGTGCATTTAGTATAGTCAAATCCCTTTGTCTCCCTCATCCAACCCACAGAGAAGTAGGGATATAAAAGGAAATATAAGTAATAGTTGTACAGTTAAACCATTTTAAGTACAATTCTGGTAACTTAGTGCATCCAGTATAATCAAATACTATAGCCTCCCTTATTCAGCCCAAAGAGAAGAAGAGGCTTAGGTGGTATAGTCAAAATCCTCTATGTTAAATCCTAATAAGTAGCAATACAGGTTTGTACACACCCCGTTAATGCTAGTACAGTAAATTTCTCATTATTAGAATTTTGATAAACAGACATACAGACTTCTGTGTATCAATCTTGTGGTTGAGTCAAACACGTGGGCATAATGACATTGTATGTAAACAAATTGCTTCCAGAATTTGATATATTTGCACATTTTGCCTGCTTTTGTGGAGTGTAATTGTTTAAATGTGTCCTTTATTGTCTGTTTACAGTTACTGATTTCAGTAATGTTTGTTGGGTTATTCATAATTATATTAATCTAGCTTACTTTTCAATTTACACTTTTAGACAAGTTTGAACCAACTATATTTTGAAAAAGTACAGACTGAAATAATAAAAAAAATATATTATTACTGTCAGAAAAGCAACCTCAAATACACAAACATGATTACTAAATAGACTCAATAATTCTTCTTTTTGAAGTTTGTACTAGACTAGAATTCATTTAACAACAAACGACTCTTGAAGAAACTGCGGTGTACTTCTTATTAAAAGGGAATCTCACTGAAAAGATTTCCATTTAAAAGTGTTTGCCTGTATATATGGGATATGTATCTGTAAAAGTGTTTCTGTAACAGTGTTTATATGAATAGAAGAAACAGTCAAACTTACTTCTGTGAACTGTAGATGATTTTTAGAATCAATATTTCAGTATAAAATGAGCAATTTGTACTCATAAACAGATCAGTTTCCTCATTAAAAAATAAGTTTTTGACCTCCACATAAAGTACATGAGCAATCAGACTTATAGATGTTCTGTCATCTCTCAGTAGATTTTTTATACAGAACTTGCAAAATTCTTCAAAGGAATTTAAAATTTGTTTCTTAGTTATAACTATTAGAGTAAGAAATCTAAAATTCGCCAGGAATCTAAAATTCGCCACCTCTAAAACCTTAGTTAATTTTATGAAGACACTGATGTTTTTGTCTAAAAATTAGTATTTTTCAGTTCAAAAAGCCTTAATTTACTATACATTCAACAAATCTCACCATAATTCATTTATTTTATTAGTATTTTCATATGTGGCGAATTTCAGATATGTGGCGAATTTTAGATTTCTTACTCTATACAGTCTCATAATTGTAACAATTTTGCATTTCTCTCGTTGTGATTCAGGCTTTGTTAAGAGGCATAAGATGAGGTAACTTGTGCTGCTCTAAAGTGTGTGGATTAAAACCCCTTCAACCTTTCTTTACCTGGTTTCCAATCACAGGTGCCAGGTCACATGACTATGTATGGTTTAATATGCATATATCTGCATACAATTATGCACAAATTGAATTTTTTTTACCTGAAACTTGATAAAGTATAATTCCTATCTTGAATAGAAATATATCTCTCAGGCCCTGAGATAACATTTTCCACTGAAATTTTTTTTTCTTGTTGAGTAAAAAGAAATGTTTTCCCTAGTCCCTAGAGATTCAGCCTAACAGGATATCAATTGTAAGTTAACACACAAATGTACCGGTCACTCAGTTGCAAATTGACAAACAAAAAAAGTAGATAGAAAACAGTATATGGAATTTGCCATTGAGTAAATTCCATTGTTTTGCCTTTAAAATGTAAAACATTCTAATCCTATTTTTTTAAATATTATGCCATTTATCAAAATTGTTGAAAAGCTTAATGGCTTTCAGTAACTGTTGCTTGATGTCAAGACATGTCTACAAGTGTATACTTTGATAAGTTTCATATTTCTAACACAAAAAAATGGGTTCTCATGAAAATGATCAGCTGACACATGTGACCTGGTACCCATGTGGTAAAATAACTGCAAACAGGGTTTACTTGCATAAGGCTCAGATTTGTACATAAACCTCACAAAATATAGAAATATGTTTAATTAAGTTGGATTGGCTTATAATGAATACAGTGTGTTTTATAGTTAGTAGACTCCACACTCCCCAGTAGATTGTAGATTCTTGAGAGTAGATAGCCAAAGCCAGAAAAACAATAGTAACATTTGAATGTCAATTAATAATAAATAGCTTCCTTAATGACAAGTAAAAGACACTATTTCATTGTTTGAGCAGTTAACCTGATATAGCTATGATATATAAATTTTCCACATTGAAAAACTTATCATAAGGCCTAGTCAATTTTGAATTCAAGGTCCGTCTACTGCAAATCCTGGCAGAAAAGTTAGAAATCACTGGAAAAGATAGGTCATAGAACAGTTGCAACTAAAAACATTGGATACCAGTAGTCATTAGAACAAGGTGTACTTGTGAGTTGTGAAGGATGTTTCAACATGTTTACAAATGGCACAAAGGCTTACAATCATGGAAATTATGTCCCTGATTATATGGGTTGAAAAGACAGGTCACATGATTTTACTCAGGACCCATGAAGTTGCATATTTGCGACTGTGGTATTACGGTAGATTTAGGTCTTTAGCTATATCATGTCTAATTCACTGTGTTCTCCCATTCGGAAATGTGTCTTCACAGCCTGAGATCATGTTACTTTATTTTTTGACGCATGAGTACCCAATTGTTTGTAGATCAATAAAAAAAAATTGTCCTAAAAATATTAAAATACAGAAACTATCATAATTTAGATCCCATATGTAGCTGTTCTCAGTCTGTCCAGTTAAAATCACATTTTTAGACTTTCTTGGCATCGCAGTAAGAAATGTACACTCTGTCATAGTATGCAGTATTTGCCAATGAAGAGGCGGAGGCACCCTGTCAAAGGAAGACAAAATAATCCAAATTTGTGTCAGTTTGTTATCACGGGACAGATTAGAGGCAAAATGTCAAAAATGTGTGAAGAAATTCCCAAATGGTAAGGATAAAAGAAGGGGTATTTTCACAGAAACCTTAATATAATAAAGTGGTAGACCCAGAAACATTAAAAAGAAAAGGGACTGGTATCATCTATGTGACCTTCACATACTCTGTTTGAACTGCATTGCATTAAGGTCATGAATTAGGAACTTCAATAATTTTTCTTAAAGTATTTAAATTATTTATATCTATATTTCACATAGGTTTGTGTTTATTTTGTGGAAAGCATAATCAGAACATATCCATTAGTTTTGATAGTGAAATGAAATAATGTTTGAAGTTTTTTAAAGGAAAAGCTTAATTTTAAATATCTAAATTTAATACTGTGATGACTTTCACATTTTTAACTCTAGTACAGAGATTTGTTACTGCTAAACCATCATTAGTGAGACATTTTATGATTGTATAACTTTTAATAAAAATTCCCCTTACCATCATGACTATCACTGAATTTGTATTGCAGATTTTTATTACCTTAGTCTGATCAATTAAACCTTGTTGAATTACAATTTATATGAGTTTTATAAGCATAAAATTAGAACTGAAAATAATTCAAGATTGTCAATAAAAATGTGTATATTTTTAAGTAGAAACTCATCATCACAACTTCAAACTTTGTCTCACCTGACCTTTTAGTGTCAATCTAAACTGGGTGATAATTATATAATTGAGCAAGTACATCAATTTGGTAGATCTGTTCAAAATTTGGTATTGTAACTAGTTCCCTTTGAAAATTTTAG
The DNA here is from genome assembly GCA_964017235.1 of Sabellastarte sp. h YS-2021. Classification (NCBI taxonomy): domain Eukaryota; kingdom Metazoa; phylum Annelida; class Polychaeta; order Sabellida; family Sabellidae; genus Sabellastarte; species Sabellastarte sp. h YS-2021. The sequence goes on along the minus strand of OZ024937.1, from coordinate 48,523,927 downwards.
CCTTATGTGATTGTTACTGAAACAGATAATATATGAACATAGAAGAACGAATCAATTATGATCCTATATTTTGACACTTTTTGAACTTTAAACCTCTATATCTTGACTTTTGCTCAACATATTTTAACATCTAATAGCTCATTAGATAGGTATGTCTCTTAACTATTATGTGCTAAAGTTTTAATCCGAATCATTATGTTGAAAATATATGAAAATCATAATTTTATAATGATAAGTAGTGCAACACCTGTGAATCAATTAATGAGCCTTATTTGCACTATGTGAGCCTTGGCTGTGCTCTGTAAGTTTTTAATGGTAAAATCAAGTGGGTTTTGATTCCTCAATGTGTGAACACTTGTTCATGTGCCTTTATAAAGAAAACAATCACAATTTAATTCATCAATATTAAAAAATATAGCATTTGATACAAGTTATAAATCAATTTCATACCAATGAAAGGGTCAATCTAGTGTAACAATTACACATAATAGCTAAGAGACATACCTATCTAATGAGCTAATAGACATTAAAATGTGTTGAGCAAAAACCAAGATATAGAGGTTTAACCTTCAAAAAGTGTCAAAACATAGGATCATAATTGATTCTTTCTTCTATGGAGACTGCAAATTCACACATGTTTACAGTGCAGTGTAGAAAAAAGCCACTTGTTTTGTAGATTTGCACACAAGACATGCATTTGTCAGTGTGATTTAATACTGATGTGTTCATAGAATACAGTAGAGTAAGAGATCTAAAATTCACCAGGAATCTAAAATTCGCCACCTCTAAAACCTTAGTTTGATTTTTTGAAGAAAATGATGTTTTTTGTCTTAAAATTGGTATTTTCAGTTCAAAAAGCCTTAATTTACTATGCATTCAACAAATCTCACCACAATTCATTTATTTTATTAGTATTTTCACATGTGGCGAATTTCAGATATGTGGCAAATTTTAGATTTCTTACTCTATAACCTCCATCTTCTGACCATACTGAAAATTAAAAGGCCTGGGTGTACTAAACCAATCCAATGTCACCTAATATGGACCAGTATGATCTGCTATGATCCAATATGATTTGATATGGTTAAATGTGATATGATATGATCTAATGTGATTTGATCTGATCCAATGTGATCTGATAAGGTCTGATGTTATTTGATATGATCCAGTGTGATCTAATATGGTCGAATATGATCTGACATGATCTAATATGATCTGATATGATCCAAGCCTATGATAAAGTTGGAACTACTATGATACACCTTGTTTTATACACCAATAATAATATAACATGAGCCAATGGAGAATGATTTTTCTCAATGAATTTTCCAGCGTTACTGGATTGGTGGGTGACATTACCATGTATAAAAGAATGCTTTTAGTAAAATAGCACAAAATTTCCTTATTTCTACTCTGATTTTGACCAGAAATTTTTCACAGTTTTGTTCAAATTATAAAGGGATTGTATCCTAGGATACTGTATTAGAGCAGATTAGATTGGTCCAAGACTGAGTTCCAATACTAAAATAGAATGAGATTTTTTTATAAAACAACATAATGAAACTACACTTGTAGGAGAGTAAAAATGAAGGTCTTTAAAACAAATATTCAGATAAATTATAAGGTCTTATAATAGAGGTTTCACTGTAAATGTATTCATGTGAACACATGTTTGTTTTGTCAGCACTCGAGTGTCCGTCAAAAGTTGAAAATGCAAAATGCATGTTAACATCAGACTGTAGTATAACTTACTGATTGATCTTAAGTGGGTGTTATTGGAGTTAGATGTGTTTGAAATTTACCTTTAACTTTATAATAAATCTCCCATGTTTGTGAATGACATTTTGACTTCAAAGCCTGTTGAAGTTATTACCTTCTATTAACTATTTTCTAAGAAGAAAACATGTCTGCCACACAGTTATCTGAGTTATGTGAGTGAGTATATTAATGTTCATTTAGCCCTTTGGTCACCTTGCCCGTCTAAGCCTCCCCTAAAAAGTGAACAACTGATAAATTTCTTTACTGCAGTTGAATTGAAGTAGTGTGGTATGTTATATTAACTGTTTTATTGAAATGTGACATCTGGGATACAATAATTGTCACATTTTTTCGTCAAAAGTAATTTGTGTTTCATGCCATTGATGAATTGTATACAACACTGGCATTCTAAAAGTACATGTATACTGATTTTTTTAATTGAATGAGTTTGTAAATGTTTAAATTTAATAAGCTTGTTAAATGCCCTGAAGTTTATTTGTTCAGTGTTGTTACTGTGCAATCTCCATTAACCATATTTGCAGAGCTACACAGTTGTACACCTCTAGAATCTAATGAAAATGACAGGTTTGCAATACTAGTCATTTGCAGTTGATGTTGAAGTGTAAACACCCAGATTTAACTCTTTCACTACCATTTATCTGGACCAAAGTCAGCATCCATTTATATCAAGCTGTACCATGTCTGCTGATGCTAGTCTACAGCCCTATATAGTTATGCTTCTCTACACCAGCTCTGTCAACACATGGACTTCTGGGGGACTCTTTTGTAGTACAGCTGGTTAAATGGTCAGATTTGTGTTAATTTTGGGGTGTGATCCGAGGAGACTGGATTTGAACACCATACTGGCGTCCCGACAAATCAAATGTATACCAGTAAGACTCGTTCAGTCTCATACAGTAGAAATTGCCTTGTAAATTTTATTGAAGACATCGAGAGTTGTATATTTCCGGTTATTTTTTCTCAAGACAATTGATCATACTTATGGCATTCCTTAATTATGTAATTAGCTCAAATTACATCATCAGAGCTGGTACAGAGGTTTTGTGATCACTTGGTAGTGACAGAGTTTAAGAAAATTAAAGTGCTAAAATATACTTACTTCTAGGTCTGTTTTCCAGGATTTAATGGGTTGAATTTGCATTGTATAATGTGTGTTATAAACTGTTATTAATGGTTCTATGGTTTTACATGGACATTTAATATTAACACAACAAGAAACTCGTAGTTCACTACTATTACACACATCCTTAAAATTGAGCAGAATTGCATAGAAATGTGTCAATTACTCAAGCCAGAAATGTGAAATTCAACATATTCTTTGAACATTCCAAAAATTAATCAATAAGACTAAACTTTTAAGAAGTTCAAACAAATATTATCCTGTGTAATAGTCACAAAGAAATTTCCAGAATTCAAGGACAAATTAATATGATATTCTCATTGGCAACTATCACATACTGTCTTAACTTTCATATTTCTTATGTTAATTAGCACACTTTTAAAAGATGCTTTTCACTTCATTTATTAATTTTCCTTGGTATTTCTTTCATCAGAATTTAGATTTGCTCGAAGACATGCAGCTAAATTTCCATGAGTATATGCCAGACTGTGGCCTAGTGGGTAACACACTTGCCTAGGAACATAGAGGACCAGGGTTCAAATCCAGGTACAGCTAGATGCATCGTGGCCCATATGACCACTTGATATGATGATCCTCTGTCATTGGGTCCTATCCCCAGTGGCAGGCTAACAAACCCCAAGGACTTTGATAAATGGTTATCCTTGAGACTGTTAGTCAGGGGATTGTTAGTCACTGAAGAGTCCAGTCTGTACTTATCCAGTTGAGTCAAATAGTGCTTTGACTCCTGTAGTAAAAGGAGATATTGCACTGAGTATAAATATACACTTCCCAACAATCCAGTAGCACAACCTTTAAAGTAGAAATAAATATGAAGCTGAGACTTTCTGAACCTATTCTATTGGGATTTCCCATTATCTGCAAATCATACTGATGTGAAAAAACAGCACTTTTCATATATATGTAAAAATATTAAATCATTCACCAGGCAGAAGTTTTAGGAATTTTAGCTAATAAGCTTGGATAGTGAAAATTGAAAACATTCTCAATGAGAGAGTGAAATTCAAAATCTTCATTAATCTTTTAAATTGAAATAACCCTTATGTTCAAATCAATTCTGGGGAATTCCTTAAAATGTTGAAAATTAGTGAACCTTTCTTTTAGATAAAATTGCCACTTTTATTGTATTTTTCTTAAAATTTTTCAAATTCAATATCATTATTTGGTCATCATTTCTAATAAATTTATAAAACAGAGCAACATGATAATGTAACTTAATAATAACCCCCTCAAAACAGTGAAAGTTGGCTTCTTTCTTTACTGAAACTTTTCCACATAGCATATTTCAACTGTATTGGGCAAAATAAACAGTTATTTCATGGAGCAATTTAATTAAATGCAAATTTCTTTTCACAAAACTTTATGCTATATTTTCTTAGAAACTGTAGTTGACATTGAAGTCTTATTTGTCTTTATTTCAGCGAGAGGTACTGGTATTTGGTATTATATAGAGATATATATATATACATAGATTCTATGTGAATAAGCCACCCAATCATGTTCAGTTGACTGGCTTATTATCAATATTCTTTGTAGAATTATCTAGTTCAAATTGTATGTTGTAATTCTATGTGATCAGGTTCTGAATCATATATAACAACATTTTATATGATATCATTTGTCAAAGTAAGCCATTATTTACAGTTGAACGTTTTTATAATAAATCTAAATCATCCATAAAAATACCAAACAAAGATATGCCAGGAAATCCTGGAACCATCATTCTAATTAAAACTTTAAAATATTATATTTAGCATTCTGAATACGTTAGAGTAAGAAATCTAAAATTCGCCACATATCTGAAATTCACCACATGTGAAAATACTAATAAAATAAATGAATTGTGGTGAGATTTGTTGACTGTATAGTAAATTAAGGCTTTTTGAACTGAAAAATACCAATTTTTGGACAAAAACATCATTTTCTTCATAAAATTAACTAAGGTTTTAGAGGTGGCGAATTTTAGATTCCTGGCGAATTTTAGATTTCTTACTCTAGTGTAAATACACTGTTCTGGAATAATAAATACATTGTTTCTGAATAGTAAATATTGAAATTGGGTGGCAGCTTCAGGCTTTCAGATTATTCAGATAATGGAGCATATTTTATTTATACCTTAAACAGCCATTTTAGTTATTAATAATAATCTGCTTAATAATATGTGTGAGGGGGCCACGGTGGCAGAGTGGTAACACTCTCGCCTCCCACCTCTGAGGCCGGGGTTCTATCCCCAGCATGGCCTCAAGTGGGAAAGCTGGTAGTTGCTTGCCGTTGGTCGGCAGTTTACAGTACAGAACCCTAACGAACTGTATGTACTGGTTTCCTCTGCCCTTCCAACTACCCGTCGTGATATGACCTGTACAGTGTTGAAAGCGACGTAAAACCCCAAATAAATAAATAAATAAATAATAATATGTGTGTATTCTGCTTAAAGGGTTCAGCTGTATGTGTACATAGGTAAATCAATAGAAAATCTCATTGGTTTGAAAATATTTACTATTACAACACAAATAATAAATTTTTAAGATAGTTGCACAACCTGATAAAACCTGTTTAGTTAACCTTCTCATAGTATTTTTACACCTGTTAAAATATATACCTAATAAACTTAGTAGTGCAGATTACCAATGTTATTTGCGCTTAGATTTAAACACTTAAGGGTTGATTCCAACTTCTTTTATCCAAATACGTTGATGTTTTGAACCTTGCATGTCCCCAAAATTTGTATTACAATGTGCTTCAAAAAAGAAATACTGATTCTATTGTGCACACCATTCTATTATCCAACAATTTTTACTGTCCCGCCGTGGTCAGATAATAGGGTTCACTATACCAGAATTCCTTTGTAAAGTACAAAGCACTCATAGAGCACAAACCTCCACCAAGACAGCCAAATATGCAGAATATGATCCAGATCTTTCCCAAAGTGTAATGAATTCTTCTTTTAGTCAGACCATATGCACATGGAGAATATCAGAAAGATCCGTTCTGTAATTTTGGAGTTATCTCAACCACATAATGTTACTGTTGAAATTTGGGACTGTTGAAATTTAAGATTTTTTTTTTGGTATTCAGAGTATGACCTACATCTTTCTCAAAGTTTATTCACTTCTTCCTTTGGTAATGCCCTATCCAATGGTCCAAAGATTCATAAAGATGTACTCATTAGTTGTGGAATAATCCTGGACACGGACAAACCAATGAATGAACAGATAAGCATAACCTACTGGCGAGAGTTAATAACCAAGGATGATTGTGCCACTAATGTGCACACAGTATAAACTGTTGTCATCTGATCATGTGACAGGTTGGTCAGACCAGAGAGAATACCTGTGAAGGTATTTCCTATTCATACTGTTGATCTACCCAAAGCTAGGTTGTGTGTACCCCATGTACAGAGATGATTATAGATGTATTTGATCACTTTGACTCCTGGACCAATCATGCATGTCTTTTTATAAAGTGATTCATTCTTCATACTACAATGAATGAAAGATGTCAAGATTTGTAGCATACAATGTTTGATCTCATTATATATAAATAGATGTTTAATATTGCATAAATTTCAGCTATTCTTAGGTAATGAGTTTGGAAAATGAACATTTACTGCAAGTGAAAATTGAGTTCTGTGTTATAGCATGTTACATAGAAACTGACCGTCCATGAGTAATTTTATGAATGTTTTTAAAATTGAAAGATTATTGAAAACTTTTTTCTTTTTCTGGTAAATTTCACTCAAATTCTGTTACCTGAAATGATGAATATTATATAATGGAATTACCTGAGATTATAGCCTGGTTTGTCAAATTATGTTTGATTCACCAATGTATTAAATATGTGTTGAAATTATTTAAATCATTATGCTTATGTATAGTTGATGTAAGAAAAAAAATATACACATCCATTACTTGTCTGTGTTGTCTCTAATTTGTAATTACAGTATCTATGGATTGATATTTGCTTCAGCTCATGAAAATAAAATTATTATGTTTACTCATTTGATGTAACCAAAAAATAAAAGATTTGCTGTCTTTATGATTCACATATAGAACCACACTTACACACTAATTCACTTATTAATTCTTTCTTAATGCAGTGACTGAAACTGACTTTGTATTCACTAATAATACCACCAATTTACAGATTTCAAAAAATTAATAAATCAAGAACAAAATGAATTTTTGTGCAGTTTTAAAGTCTGCTAATAGTAACATCACATTAAAATATGTTATATTTATAGCAGTTATGTATAAAAAGTATGTGTATCATGTGTGGTGAAACAACTGTTATCTGAATGTCAAAAAAGTAAATTGGAACATTAACACAATGGTATGCTGTGTACAAAATTTGCAGAATTAGGATAGCATAGTTTTCCTTTAGAAGTTAGTAATTTTGAAAATTCCCTGTTTGAACCCACCCAAAGAATAAACTTTGTTGTAAATTAAACTTGATTTTTCAATTTCTTTTAATTTATTTAAAGATATTATTTAAAAGGGTTTTTTTTGGAACATTTGTCTTTTGTATTTTTCAGTGGAAGAATTCCTGCTGAGGAAACTGAAGAGAGAAGCAGAGAAGCGTCAGTCCAGTATGACTATGGAACAGATCAAGGAAGAAGTGGCCAATGAGAATGAGCTTGAGGAGAATGCAACCAATCAAAATGGAGATCACATAACAACACCAGATTTAAAACCAAGAGGACCAATCAATGACCAGGAAAAAGAGGAATATGGTCACATGACCTATAACAATGAGCATGGAGAGTACAATGGTCACAATGTAGACATGCTCATCAATTGCCAGGAAGAATTTATTGAGAGAAAGGAGAAAAATACACAGAATGGAAATCATGTCAGCTCAGGTAGAAAATCCAGCTCTCCATTTTCAAATGGTTCCACAAGGAAAGACTCTCCAAACCATCCAGTGGCAAGGCCAAAGAGTAGGCAGAGTCCCCCAGCAGGCAAGTACCTGGTGAGAGATTTGGAAGAGCAGAACTACCTGGTCAATCTACCAAGACTAAAGCATGGAAAAGGTGTTGAGAGGAATCAACAGACTGACTGACTAATTATTTGGTGGCAAGTCCACGAATTTATTGGCCAACTTTATCAAACAGAATTTGGATAACTCTGACTCACACCTTACTGATTTACTGTTCAAGAAGACTGTTTGGTAACTGTAACTTGTCTGATGAATAACTGATTGATAACTATGAATCTAATTCACACCTTTATTGTTTGAATTTCCCGTCAGAATGATTGAATGATAGCTGTGCATGTAATTCATACCTTTGATATTCTATCATTATTGGTTAACATTTCCAGCAGAACTGTTGATTGATAACAGCATAATTTATACAGTATAAATGATTAAATTTTCAGGCAGATTGATTGGTAATTGTAAATTTACCAGAAAATGACTGATAAATTTAACTGTGTCTAGTTTACAGCTTTATTTGTTAAATATTTAAATAGACTCTTTGTACATCTAATTCATATATATTTTATAGGACATGCGGTTAATTATTCCTTTGTTAAATGTGATAGTGAAGTAAATATCATGACATATTCAAGTGGTAGTTCAACACAAACTTAATTATTCATATCAAAGCGGAAAGACTGCTTTGAATACAATGGTTTGTAGATGTTTTCACTCTCACCCAGACAATATCTCTTGTCCCAGTAGTTACTTGAGGTTGATTCCTGTAAATAACACCACCAAATGCAAAAAAAATTGTTCTATCACAATATATTAAATGGTTTATCTTCAAGAAAATTTTTATTTGGAGATGAAAATAATAACCAAGATTAAAGAATGGATGACAAAGTGTCATCTTACTTGTTTTCATGGATATTTATGCACAACTTAATCCCCAATATTATTCTTGTGATTTAACCTCTTGTATTGTAATATAGTACACAATATCTTTCAAGATATTTTGTGAATATATTGTTAATGAAAAACAGGTGATTTATATATCTTATATTGTGATACTGGTCTATGAATATGGCATGAGCAAAGTTTGCATAAATGTATGTATCAGTATTTGTATTTGTAATTTATAATCTTTAAAACAAAAAGTTGTACATTGTTTAAGTTATTATACACAATTGGAGGTTTGAGTTAAACAGAGTCACTTTGTAGAGTGTTGGTGGTAAACAGCTCAAACATAGTAATTTTTGTAAATGTTGTAAGCTTCAGCAGACAAAATATCACCCCAAATTTCATTCAGTTCTACCTGAGCTATGCTGAATTTGTAATAAATATCTCAGATTGAGAATATGTCTTTGTCAAAGTTAATTTAGGCTAAATGTATTTATATTCTGTAACTTACAGCAAAACTCTCAACCAGTAACTCATGGTTTTCTACGTTTTCCTTTATGTATCAAATGTCAACCTGTATATAGTATCTGTACAGTTAAATGCAACAACATTGTTATTTTCCATCGATTGCATTTCACTTTATTATTTCACTTGTATTGTGTATAATGTTTCCTCTTTTTCTGTATCATTTCACCCTTTCAGTAAAAATCATGCCTGTTAACCACAGTCACCAGCCATTATATCCTGCTGAACCATGCCTGCCATTACCAGTCACGAGCCATTTATATCATGTTGTACCAACTGTCTGCCAATACCAGTCGCCAGCCATTTATATCAGGCTGTACCATGTCTGGCAATACCAGTCACCATTCAGTCATATCATGTTGTACTGTGATGGTTAACCACAGTCAGCAACCATTTATATTATGCTGGACCATGTCTGTCATTACCAGTCACCAGCCAGTTATATTATCATGTACCATGATGGTGAATCAGAGTCAGCAGTCATTTATATCATACTGTATCATGTGTGCCATTACCAGCCACCAAACATTTATAACATGCTGTACCATGACAGTTAACCAAACACAGTAAGCAGTCATTTATATCATGCTGTACCCTGTCTGCAAGTATATTAGTCGCCTATTATATCATGATGTACCATGACGATGAACCAATGTCATTTATATTATGCTCTACCATGTCTGGCAGTACCAATCATCATCCAATCATATCATGTTGAACCATGATGGTTAACCACTGATGCCAGCTATTTATATCATGCTGTACCATGTCTGTCAGTACCAGTCAGTAGCCATTTATATTATGCTGTCCTGTGTTTATCAATACCAGTCACCATCCATTTATATCATGCTCCATCATTTCAGTTAACCACAGTTAGAAGCCATTTATATCATGCAGTACCATGTCTGCCAATACCAGTCAGCAGCCATTTATACTGTTGTGCTATGTCTATCAAAACCAATCAATGGCTTTAATATACATTAGTGGACTATCTACATTTCTATTTCTAAATAAATATCCAGTGTATATGTCATGTATTGTGCATTATTAGCATGGGAGCATTTGCTCTAAGTGTGTATTTTAATCATATCAGGCATTCCCTTTGAACATATTTGAATAGAATTGCCTTGATAGTGAAATGTGATACTTAAATTATCCTGTGTTTACTTTGTATATATCTGAGACAGTATTATTTATATATTACTTTGTGATTCATTGTTACTGCATTGTTGCTGATTTATGTTTGTTGATAATTGCTCTTTGACTTATACTATAATTGATCCCTTCCTAGCCTACATAAAATATCTTGGTCTGCATATTTCCCATATGGCATGGTCTGATCAACCAATAAATGACACAGTATAGAGTCCTCTCTGATGATGTATATAATGCTTTTGAAAAGCTCATGAATTACAGATATGATATAAATTAGGGAATTAAAAGATGGCCCAACATCGCATTAATGTTACTCTATAGAAAAAAAGCTGCTATTATCAGCAAGTACCAAAGGCCGAGGGGTAGAACTTTACTGTGGCTCTGAAGGGGTTAATAAAATTTATATATTGGTCTTATATTTCATTTCCCTTTATAAATGAGATTGCTAAAGTATCCTTCATAATCAAAATCTATGTTAGCTTATTTCCTCTTCAACAACCCTGTGTATCAAAGCTTTTCAATATGACTACGATACAATTCCAAGTAAAACTTTTCCAAAGGTGTCACCAATACAGTAAGGTATTCCTTATTTTATCAACAAATTAACCAGGATCAAGTGATGTCATTTCTTTAGTGTATTTTTCCATGTAACAGCCAGGTGATCCCTAGGGCTGTATTCAGAAAAGGGATCAATGAAAGATCAGTGAAAAATTAACTTAACTTCACAGCTTTTTAAGATACTAATCTTAGACTTAGTTGTGGACTCATATTTCACCAATTGCCATTGTGAATACAGCCCCTGACACCCGACCACCAATTCTTGTGTTTCCATGTACCAGATTTTACTGACCCAGTTTATGACATAAAACAACCACAAGGACCAGGGGTTAAGGTCCCGATTCATATCAAGCTGACTCTAATCTGTGCAATACGATATATTCTGATATGAGCCTTCTTTAAGCTGAATAAAACCATGATATTTCTTTTCAAAATCTGACCATATCTAAGGAAGTGAAGGTAATTTTAATTAAAAAAATTCCAATGTATCTGCTGATGATACTTACCAATAGAATCAAACTTTTAGAATTCTATCAGAATAAAAGTTATTCCACGTCAGCTTGAATCTTTTTGTCATTGGTGCACATACATAAGTGATGCTACAGTTAGTTCTTAAGCCTTAACAGCATCTTGGATATAAAAGGGTCAGATCAGTTTAGTGTATACAGACCTTTAGATTGAGACCAACCTTTCTTTTACTCATGATTGTAGAAATATGGGCATTATGGGCAAATCAACCAGCAACATAGAAAAACCTGGATGTAAAATAGAGGTTTTATGTAAACACCTGCTTAGAAGAGTCTGTGTTATGTCATATTTAATGGACGACAATAATTAATTGATTACTTTATAGGTAATTATATACTTGGTTATTTTTAGTCCTGATTTGTATTGTCATATTTTAAGTAAAACTCTGACCTAATAAAACTCCATTCATTCTGTTAATCAGTAAATGTTTTTAATTCTATTGTATAGTGTTACAAGGAAGATTGTTTTGCTGTGAACTAATTTATTGATTTTTATAGTAGTAAGTCTAATTGTTAGAATGAAATGAACTCTTTTTAAGTTTTAATATGCTAAATCATATCAATGTGAAAAGGCATTTATATATTTATTTAGGTCATTATTCTGTGATAAAACAACGTGCCAGAAATATGATGGAAATAATACACAGCTTTGATAACTCTCGCAATGATTCGATGCAATAAAAGTGTATCAATAATTATCGGTATTTATGGTATATGGCAGTCTATTCAGTGATTCTGCAAGAAAGACCTTATCTCAGAGTTATCACCTGATATGAATTCTAAATGTGGTTTTATTAGACTTTTTCTAAAAGAGAAACTTACACATTTTAAATTCAGTTTTAAAGTTAACAGTTTGTTTAATATTTAACTTACTAATAAGCTGTATTTTCATTTATTCACTTGTTTCCCAGTCCACCACTGAAACTTTCTTTCCACAATGTGCAATGCCAAAATCTGTATAATACAGGTGTCTGGAAGTCCTGGATAACTGGAAGTATCTTACTTGGCCCAGTTTCACAAAGGCCTACTAAATATACAAGATAGTATGCTATTAAATCTAGATCTTAGTAGGCCCTTAGTAGCCACGACAAAAGTGTTCCACTGAGATGATACTTGGGACCTACCAAGTTCCTGAGATAGCAGGGCTTCTAGTGATGAGACTTTACTAATTACCACAGTGAACACTGTCTCAGTGGAACAGATAGTATAGGCTTAGAAGACTACCAGCACTTAGCAGACTACTAAGGAGATAGTAGGCCTACATGAAACTGAGCCCTGATTCCCATTGATTTGACTTCACATAGGTTCAGATGTTTAGAACTTGCATCCCCGTAATTCACTAAGGTGTGAAGTGTACATAGTATGCATAAATCTAGCTGTGACTGTATAGCCATCATTAAATCCATCAGGAGGTTATGTTCTTGGGTGCATTCATTTGTTTGCTGGTTTGTTTGTTTGTCTCCTTGTGTTTTTGGTGAATCCAAAGTATAAGGAACAGATTTTTTTCTGAACTTTTTATATAAGTAGGGCAAGAGCGAAGGAAGTGGTGTGATTAAATTTTAGGAAAAGATCTGGATCATGTTCTGGAGACAAAAAAATCCCGACATTTTGGAAATGCCCCCCAATGCAGGTCTCCACTCTATGAGTACTTTCTGGGGTTGCATAATATTGTAACATTATTTCACATTTAATAGCTCGCAGATAAATTCAGGATTTTAACTTCAATTTCCTGAATAATTATTATTAATAAACAGATGCAATTACAAATCCCTTGCTCTCCCCTTTGGAGGCTTAAACAGTATTTACTTGAAACTCTGAAGTAAAGCTGATTTTTGTATTAAGTACAGGAGATTCAAATGTATTGTGTCCCAAAATTAAACCACTTAAATATTCAGGTCAAAGCTAAGCCAAAAATCAGCAAAAAATAACGGGGTCATTTTATATAAGGATAGAAATTTCTACTTAAGAGTTCTATTTGATGGTTTTATACAACTGACAGATATTATTTAAAGTGGCCTAGTAAATTAACTACCTGAACAAAAGGTTTGATTTGATTAATTTCAATCATGATCAAGTTCAACACATTATAGTTATTATCCATTCAGTCGAAAACTTAAGTGGTAACAATTAAAAACATACTTCGAATGACAATCGTGAAATTTTTGGATTCATCTCCAAAGTAACTAATTCTAAGTCACAAGATCCACAGTTAATAACAATAAAGTCTTCATAATCTGCCATAAAAAGTCATAACCAGGGAAGCCTGTAGTGTTTAGTATGGATCGAGTAACATGGGGAAAAACACCACCTAACAGACAGATATAGGTCTTACCATAACCCACAACTCTTAAGCATAGAATGGGGCTTTGATAGTGAGTAGTAACATACCTGGCTTAAAGAAATATCACCATATTTTTATGAGGTGACACAAACAAGGAATCCACCATTTTGGATTACTGTTTTGAATGCATGATCATAAAGCAGACGACTTTACTAGAGTAAGAAATCTAAAATTCGCCAGGAATCTAAAATTCGCCACCTCTAAAACCTTAGTTAATTTTATGAAGAAAATGATGTTTTTGTCCAAAAATTGGTATTTTTCAGTTCAAAAAGCCTTAATTTACTATACAGTCAACAAATCTCACCACAATTCATTTATTTTATTAGTATTTTCACATGTGGCGAATTTCAGATATGTGGCAAATTTTAGATTTCTTACTCTATGCCCACAGAAGTATTTCCATTTACTGCGCACTTCCAGTCTTTAAAATTATATAATAATATTAGACCTCTGATCTCCACTGATGAAACATTGGCGCAATTTTTGACTATTTTGTCTCACTTGAAAGGGCACCTCTGTCAGTGAGTGGTAAATTCCACCTACTGTATTGAATATTACAATACTTAGTCTACTAGAATCTCCCACAATGATTTCACCTTTGGACAGACAGCCTAGACCAATTAAAATTTCTGTTTTGACTACTAAGGTCATTTATTTGGCATTTTTAATTATTTATTTTACATAACTCAAAGCACGACAACAGAGGACAATGATATCTGTACATCATGTACATCATGGCTTCTTTTTGTTCGACTTTATTGCCTTGATGAAAGGAACCTTCTTGGTGGAATAGCAGCCTTCCATATAGAGGTCTCTGACCAGGATGTGGGGATGAGGACCATACATGGAATCCTCTGGCACTTCAAAGGTGATCTTTAGTTTTCTCCAGGAGTAGAATGTGGATCCAGTGATGCAGTTCTGTGTCCAGTGCTGGGTTAGATCATGTGGGATAGTCTATAAAAGCAAAAAAAAAGCACCTCAAATTTATAAACTTGTCTCAAGTTATCGAAAAAAGTTTTACTTTCCTTCAGCTATGAGTAATTAAATTTCTTGGTTTTCTGAAGTACTTTGATTAAAATATTATGTATGAGGACATTGTGGTTGACAAGGCCACATCTTGTGGTGTGTGTTTCAGCAAATTAAACTGTAAACTCTTCTATCCTAGAATTTCTTTTAGTATTTTAAACACTTGACTCCACTGGTGGCAGTGGGATAATAACCTACTTCTATACACCATTACAATTAAGAAGAAAACCATGTTAAATCATATTCAAAACACTAGAAACAACTTCCAAATAACAGAGTGGATTTCAATGGAAATTACCCTCTGTTGACATAAAAAAAATTCTGTTTTCTTATATTCTAAGTTGTACTTAAGGTGACAAAATTGTATTAACTTTTTTTCAGTTTATCACTTTATAGAAACATTTAAACCTACTCACCACTGTATATTCAGGCTTGTTTCTGGACATGTTTCCTATGTTTATGGATGCTGCATAAAGAGTCTCTATACACAGCTTGTGAAACTTGAAATAAGTCAGACCTGACATTTTAATGGTGGTGTAGCTGGCTACTTTGGTATCGTTATGTGGCCTGAATATAGTTATCATGTCACTTTTCTTCAGGACCACATATCCATTACCACCCTGTATGTAAAAAATACAGGCTGTTAAATCAAATCTCATGGACTGGAAAATTACTTCTACATCATGTCAAATTTCAGAAACATGGAGCATATTTAAAAAACTCCATATAATGCTCTAATCACGCTACAGGTTAGGGGGGGAAGTTAGCATATATATTATTATTATTTGGTATAACCTGCTTGTTCGGACATTTGTAGTTATATGCAGTATTTAATTTGTTAGGGGATTGGGTGTTTATCTTATGATTCTACTAAAAATGGTATGCCTGAACATACTGGCTTTATGTACGTAACCTACGCTCCTGCAGATGGTATCATTATTTGGTGTAATGCCGCATTTATCTATGTACTACCATACTTGTGTCAGTAAAATTTACATACTGTGGTGTTTGCTATCCATGGCAACCCACTTGAAATTTTTAACTCTTCATAATTTTCCACCTTCCATAGACAGTACCAGGCTCTGTATGGTAACTGTAGAATGTCCTATCATTTCTGTAGCTATTTTGCTGCTTATATGCTCTAAATTCTGTATTATACTGTCTCCTCTGATTCCACTGAACTTAAATCTTTATCATAGGGTTACTGTATCTTAAGTTTACAATATCTTTACTGTATGCTTTTTCTGTTCAAATTGTGGCTATTGTCCTCCGCAATATGATTCTCATTCCTGTGTTTAATAGTTTTCCATTTATGCAAAAATGCAAGATTTCTGAGATGACTGTATTTTTATTTTATTTTGTTTGTGTGTGGGGTGTGTGTGTGTGTGTGTTTTACACAGAAATTGAAGATGCCTGTAAAAAATTGGAGGAAAACAATTTTCGGAAAAAATTGCCAGCTGACTCTGAGGATACCCTGTGGGTCAAAAATTTCGTTAAAATTCCTCTGTCATTGGGTCCTATCCCCAGTGGCAGGCTAAAGAACCTCAAGGACATTGATAACTGGTCATCCTTGAGCCTGTATCTTCCAGTTAGGGGAATGTCAGTTACTTGTGAGTTGGGGCTGTACCTGTACAGTCAGATTGGTTAAATAGCGCTTTGAGTCCTGTAGTATATGAAGGAATAGAACTGAGTATAAATAACTGTGGATAGTTGAGAGACAGGAGGAAAGTAGTGCTTGTTAGTTGGTCAAAATTCTGCACTTAAAACCATCTGGGCGTGGAAAGCAGCTACCAACATACCCACGTTTGGTCAGATCTGGAGGATATTACTGAGGGACATTAACATTACAAATATAACATAATATCTATGACCTTAATTAATGCAGCACTAATCATAATACAGCTTATGGAAAGACAAACTAAAAGGTTAAATAATATTGGTTATTTGGCAAATCATTTCCACCATAGCTTCTAACTACCGAACACCGGATCACCTCCCTGGGTACGACTTGGAACATGTCTAATGTCTTGATGATTTATGCCCTACGAACTGGATGGTGTGCCTTAGAATCCGTAGATATGGAGATTAAGCACTTGGACAACTGATTGATTGATTGAAATGACAAAGTCAAGCACTATCATCAGCTTCATGGAAAAGCAATAGATGGAGTAACAAATGTGAGATTTGTCACAGCATATGAAATTTGCCACTTTTTAAAATTAAGAAAAAAAATCATCAAAATGTGAGATAAATTTGCACTAGCAAAGATTAGAGACATAATGCAGTATCAAATCACATAATGTGTAAACAATTTCTCACAAAGAATTAGTTTTCTTGTGAAATTGCTTTGAATTAATAAGTTAAACGTAAGGCAGGTGATATTCCTAGGAAATTCTCCACCCTCCCCCAGCCTCACAAACTGGGACAATCTTATCCTTGTAGGGAAGGGGTGGATTTCCTGGGAACATTTTCCCCCACCTTTAGTTATTTAATATACTATTAGGCTAATTTTCAGCTCCCTACACTGTATGTATATTTTTGTAGGGGGAAAGTAGGAAGAAAATACTAGGATATCTTCACCAATGGGGGAGATTTTGGAGGGTGGGGGATTTCCTACTACGGAAGGTGGGAGGGGAGGTGATTATCTCACTGGAAAATTTCATACACTTATGTGAAACTTCAAATGTCTTACTCCATATTTTTTATATAGTTACCCGTAAGTATGATCTGTCCAAGATGTGTGGATTACCACTGATTTTTGACATGAAGGAGGAGCTGGAACACTTGAGTTCTGCTGGGATGTAGAAGTCAGGGCATTTGTCACAGTCAGTGTAGCCACATTCTGTGCAGAGCAATAATAGATGAATTTTTATATAAAGATCTGTAAAATACTCTCCAACAATCAGTAATACAGGTGAAGTGTTTAGCAAACTGGTGAATCTATAAATATAAATTTAAATTTATTATCTGCATTAATTTCTAGAAAATGAGCTGAAACTTTCACACAGATGTATGCACAGAAGTCTTCCCTAAAAGCTCTGAGTATGGTATGAGTATCGTCTCAAGCTCTAAATATGGTTTGAGTATGGCCACAGTCTCTGAGTATGCCTTGAGAATGGTCACAGTCTCTGAGTATGGTTTATGTATGGCTACAAGCTATGAGTATGGTTTGAGTATGGTCTCAAGTTATCATGTATCAAGAACTTACAGTTTTCAGTCAGTTTTTATATAGTTGAGAATATATGCATAACTTGTGCCATTTTGATTAAACATTTAACACATTTAGCTTGTAACAAATCATATTTGGCCGGTCATACTGAACTAAAGTAAGTTGTCAACACAAAATCTGAATGTCTTTTGCATATAATATAATGTAATTGAAAAATATGTAAAGCACCAAATTGATGTAACAATGCCCAATGCACTGATGTCCGAAAAAGCCTTATGACAAAAAAATTAATACATCATACCTTTAGTTAGATTTCCTAGATTTCTGAAGAAGGCTACAGCATTTAGATATTCTGCATAATGTAGCTGAGCTTCTGTGAACGATGAAACAAGGTCAACTTCATATTGCTGGATGTTTCTGCCAACATCCAGGGCATATGTCACCACACTGAGAAAGTGAAAGTATGCAAGTAATAACCACAAGACTCAGTAGGGAATTTCCCATTTTTTCCAAGTGGTTATACATATTGTTACACATTTTGCTCTTTTGGTTATTTTCTCAACTCAATAAAGAAGGTCCTATTAGCAATTTTATTGATAACATACATTGGAACCATGGCAAGTCAAACCTATGATTACCAGATAATACTTCCACTTAATGCTGTTTTATGAATTATAGGGTAAATTTCAGTAATGAGCACCTGATATTGACTTATATATAAAAAAGAAAATTCCACTTTAAAGTAGTGAACAATGAAATCTTCAGCCTGAATGCTTTAGAAAGTTTCTCGGAAATATTAATTCTTTACAATAGACGATGTAATCCAATTATGTTATTACTCGTTGTAAGTATTTTTATTATATAGATAATGGCCAATCAGTACTCCATTATGTAAACTTAATGGCTTCTGAGGCCATGGAAGTGCCATGAGGCTATTATCTATTATAAAACCCTAGTTGAAGTGAAACCAATTTATTAATTCAATACTTTAACACCTTTTACCAAATGGTCAACCTATAATATCTTTGCAAGGCTTCCTATGGTGTGCATACCATGTGTGGCTTTCACTAAATCAGTTATATTGTCTTTTTTATTTCAATACACAATCAACATTGTTTCACTATGTGTATCACTGTTTTTCCATTATGGGAAAATATAATTTTGGATAAAGCTTGAAAAGTGTGAATATAATCTGACTGTCACAAAGTTTAACAATGGATAATGATAATGGATAAAATATGGATCTGTGACTTACAGAAAATACTTTACCGAATAATTCAGACTGTTCATATGACAATGTTCATGCTCTGAATAATTTGTTGTGGTGAGTGTTTTTTGTTACTATACTGTACAGTAATGATCTTTGCTTATTTTAAAAGAGTAAACTATTATTTTTTGTGTTTTTTGCATTGAAAGTACTACTGCTCAGTTACCCAAGTTTGTCACCTACCCAAGTTCATCACCTGCATTTTTTGACAATTTTAAAACTGCTTCACAATTACCTTTCCATGTGGAGTTGTAAATCATCATTATTAATATTTGTTTCCATATCAGTATTGCATGTTACAAGTTTTTAATGCAAGTGATGAACTTGGGTATCTGAGCAGTAGAAACTGGAGAATTACTTACATGTTTTATTTTTTGTTAAAGTTTTTGGGGTTTCTTAAGATTTTTACTTTTTGTCTTTCTTTGTCTGAAATTTTAAATCAAGGAAAATTGCTTCCAGGAAAGATTGTCTCCTCGAAAAAGGCCTCATAGAAGGAATGCCTACTCCATGTCCCTAGAACATTAATCCACAACACATAAGAAAAAAATTAATTTCAACCACAAATAGTGTATTATGTTAGAAGTAGAAAACAACCTGTAATAAGCTAAATTAAAATCTATGGTTTGAACTTAAAAACATTAAACATTTTAAATCAATTTAAATTGAGCAGTAATACATTTCAGCACTGTATTATAGTACTACGTTTTTCATTTTACTTGAGTGAAAAAAAAACTTCTTTCATGTATCATAATTTGGATTGTACATCAACAACAATGTGCATTCTGAGCCACTAAAACACTCCTTTAATGTAGTATGCTGGGTTAGATTTTAACAATGACTTTGTTTGAAAGGTAGCTGGTCCTTTGATTAAGCACACAGAAGATTATTGTAAATTCAGATTGTAAAGAAAATGCAAAGAATTAAGAAATACCTTACTTTATAAATTAACTTGCTTGTTAAGTATTTATTAGGAGGTATTTTTTCAAGGTAGTATTTTTCCATGGGGTATTTTCTATGCAAATACCCTTTTGATCTTGGCAGACTGCCCACTAAACTGAACCACATTTCACTGTTAGAAAAATAATGTAGTGTTAATTTTCCATTACGCAAAAATAATGGAGAGTCGACACAATGGCAGGGTCACCCATCTGGGTTTTATTAAAAAATAATGGACATATACATGATCCCTTTGGGGCTTCAACAAGTATCCATTATTTTCAAATCCCAATCTTGGATATTTACATAACCCTATTGAATGAGGTCTCATATATCAGGGAAAAGGCCTTTGGCATTGAAATTCACCCCATTATCTAGATTTTCTTGGTTAAATTATTCCTTTTGTCCTTTGAAATTCTTCACAACAGACTCAAAAAATATGTCCAATTTATACATAAAATTGTAAAGTTTACAAAATTCTTTAAAATTTGAGACTTCCGGAAAAGTCCCAAATTGGATTGGGGTCACATCTTTGGCAATGAAATTCACCCCATTATCTAGATTTTTTTGGTTAAATTATTCCTTTTGTCCCTTGAAATTCTTCAGAACAGACTTAAACTGCACTTGTATGCAGGGTCAAGTATGAATATTCAATTGGGGAAACAATAATCATTATAAAATTACTTAATGTTACAGAGTGAAATGTTTGTGAATGAAGTATATATATCCAAACACATATCCCAGTAAACATTTTTAAGTTTTGCAAATGCTTGAAAAGAAATGTTCGGCAAAGGTAAAAAAGTGAAGGGTACGAAAAATATTTCCAGCATAACCTTCATTTCTTCAGCTATTTTATAAATGTTTAACAAAATTAATGCTTCCTGTCAAACCTAGTTTCTTGAGTTATATTATAAATGTTTAATAACTGCTTTCAGCAAAAAATTTGTATAGAGAATGTTTATAAAACATGTTTTTAATATTACAGTGTAAGCATTTACTTGGAATGTTTACTAACCCAAAAGATAGGGTTTAAACAAGTTTAAAAATTTTAAACATTTTGTAAATATTTAAACCATGTAAAACATTTTTAAATGTTTACTGGGATGGTTTTCTTTCATTTTGATACTAAAACTGGTTGTCAAAATGGAAATTTTTTATTGGGATGTAAAATGTCAACATATAGAGTAAGAAATCTAAAATTCACCCCTATACAACCTGAGCAAATTTATGGAGGAAAGTAATGTATTGTCATAAAATTGGTATTTCTTAGTTCAGAAACCCTTAATCTACTAGACTTTCAGCAAATTCAACCTCACTTTATTTATTTTATGAATATTTCTACATGTGGCGAATTTCAGATATACGGCGAATTTTAGATTTCTTACTGTACTCACTATGCTTGGTGTTGGAGCTTCTGACTGGCTAACTGCAGCACCTCTTCAGAACAGTTGTTTGATGACGTTACTATAATGGCCACATTCAAGATGTCTGGTCTGAAATCAAACAATTTTAAAACTTATATTTCACAAATACCCTGACCTGTTCAACTGTCACAAATTTACCCAATGACTTCCCTGGTAATGTAGCCTGGGGTGTAATCTTGTCAGTCATGCACCTTATCTTCTGTCACATTTTTCAGAATTGTTTAAAAACCCTCCTTTGAGAGTGAGCCTTTCTCTCCTGACCAGTTGTTGTCTGATCTGGTTCAGTCTTTTTACAATACAAGTAATTTTCCTGTAAAAAATGGAGTTGACTGATCATGTCTTACAAGAAGATAAGTCTTACAAGTCTCCTGATTAACTCCCCTCTCCTTTCAAAGAGTGATTGACACTTAGTGTTAAGATTACCGTTCTTGATTCTTGTGGTCAGAAGTAAGACAAAACAATGCAATTCAATGCAGGTAAATTTGGTAACTCACACTAAGCATTTTCCCACCTTTGATTCTCATGAGTACTTGTAGTAGGGCCCTGACTTCAAAATCAAATAGGTCTTATGACCACTCATAACAATGGAACAGTGGCATCAAAAGAAAATAACATTAAATTGTCAACTTCTTAAAATTATACAAAAACAATCTTTGCTGATCGCAACAGGAAGATATTGTTAGGAAATCATCTGTTGAAAATACATTATGATTTCGGTAAAGGTAACAAAATGTCAAAGATTAATCCTAATATTATACCTGACGTGCATGTTACAATGTATCCAAGTCCAAGGCTGAGTATTTCAACATAAACAGTTTATATTATGTATTTATTGCATTATTAATTACTTACACAGTTACAATATGTGAAAACAATCAGATCCATCCTAAGGAACCATTTAATTTATTTTATTGTTGTTGTTGTTTCATCCCATAAACTGTAATTTTAGGGGCTAAAATAAATATTGATCCAAGCATAAATTATAAATTTAAAGAGCTTTAAAAACAAAAAAGCCATGTAAATTAAACTTTCAGATATCTCTAAATTTCTAGAAATCAGTGCTCCAAATTCATACAAACAACATACTGATGACAAATCATAATATTTATACCTATTCAGCAAATTTGATTGGTTAAAGTTTGAGTTCATTGTACCATTTATAAAAGTGCCAATTTAATGTAGTTGACAAATCACCATTCTAAGAAGTAGGATATGTTCAAAATAATAAACTAATTCATATTAGACCTCTGCAATCCATATTTACACACATTCCTAAATGATTTGTGGAAATTAATCTGACTTGCAGCCTTTAAAGAGTCAAAGTGACTTGTAAGCTTTTGTGATCTGCACTTTTTTTAAATTCTAATTCTAAAATGACTTTTATGGCACTTAATCTCAGTCAAAAGACAGATTCTGAGGTTGCACCAACCAAAAGATGAAAAATTCCAAAAGTCATGGTCCAAAGACATGAAAGTGGGGAGGGGGGCAGACAGCACCACAGACAGAATCAGAATAATAGTATGAACCTAGGTTAGGTATCTTTATATAAATAACAGATTATAAGTTTGAACAATATACATGTATTATACTCTCTGCCCCTAAAGCCCCCAGCAGGGGCCACGGTGGCAGAGTGGTAACACTCTTGCCTTCCACATCGGAGTTCGAATCCCGGCCCGACCTCAAATGGGATAGATGGTAGTTGTTTGCCGTTGGTTGGCAGTTTACAGTACAGAACCTTCGCCAACTGTATGTACTGGTTTCCTCTGTCCATACAATTACCTGTTTTAAACAATAAACCAAAGCCCCCAGTTCCCTGCACCTCCATCTATCTATGGTAAACTTTTTGTGGTCAACTGTTTCATTTATCCATTCATAAATCAATGAAACAATTTTGCTAGTTTTGCTTGCGATGGATCAGCAGTTTGTTAAGCGTGAGCTTCAGCGAGCCTTGCGTTTCTAGAAATTACTTTTTAAAAAAAATTTTCCATTTTTTTTTTTTTTTTTTTTTTTTTGGGGGGGGGTCACCGCTTTGGTGCACTACTTGTGTCTCTAATAGCTTTGTGGCTCGCACTAGTAAACCGAAACCCCTTTCGGCCTTGTTATATATGAAATGAACTGCCTTATGAGATTCATTAATCCTCTTTTGACTCCTTCAGAAAGAAACTTAAGTCTTATCTCTTTTTATAGCATATCTACAATATCATCTTTATTAATCCTGCATTTCATTGGTGCTAACCTTTTGTGTCACTTTATTTTGAAACTGGAATGTACATTTTTTCTTGCAACCTAGAATTTGCACTTTAGTGGAGATTAAGTGCGATAAAAGTTGGTTAGGATAAGAACTATCTTACCTATCAAAGCAGCCTTGGAAGATCCCAGCAGCAGCATCTAATCCAGCAGCCAGATTGGATATACTACCACCCAGTAAACCTGTGTAGTATAAGTACAATTACACAGACTGTAAAAATGCAATTAACAATATTTTTATTATTATGTATTTATTTATTATAGTGACATGAAATTCACAAAAAAACATGTTTTTAAGTAAAATAAAACCAATTGCCCAGCCCCTAATGAGCTTATAAGTCACTTCCAATACACAGTATTTCATTTGTTGGTTGAACATGTTGCAATTATATAAATGGTTATGTAACACAAATACATTTAATTTAAATGTGGAAAAGTGGTAGTAACAATAATAATAATGGCAGAATAAATACTAAATTCAACATACAAGAAAATAGAAAATTGGGAAAGATGGAAAAAAAGGTGGAAAACACAATTTCTAAGTTATATGTAAGAAAAAAACAAAAACAAAATAAATCAACTGATTTAGGTTTTAAAATTAGTTACAACACATTATACATTCCTAATGTGGGTATGTTGTCTGTTGAAATCAAACCCTCACAGGAACCACAAGGAAAGCTGAGAATTAATCAAAAAGTGCACATCACAATTATTATAGTAATATAATACAGGTAACGGCCAAGTGGCACTCCTTTATGTATACTTAATGGCCTCTGAGGCCCAACGGGCGAAAGAGCCATTAAGTTTACATAATGGAATTGCCATGAGGCAATTATCTATTATAAAACCCTCTGAATTGAAACCAATTTATTAATTCAATAATTTAACACCTTTTACCAAATGATCAACCTAGACAATCTTTGCAATGTTTTCTTTGGTGTGCATACCATATGTGGTTTTCACTAAATTAGTTATATTTGTTTTTTTTTGTCAATTCACAATTAACATTGTTTCACCTTGTGTATCACTGGTTTCCTTTATAGGAAAATGTTATTGTACATAAAGCTTGAAAAGTTTGAGTATAATCTGACTGCCACAAAGTTTAACCATGGTTAATGATAATCGATAAAATATGGATCTGTGACTTACAGAAAGTACTTTCAAAAAAAAAAAAAAAAAAAAAAAATAGAGTGGTCATATAAAAATGTTCATGCTGTAGATAATTTGTTGTGGTGAGTGTTTCATGTTACTATACAGTATTGATCTGTTATTTTAAGACAGTGAGCCATTATTTTTGTGTTTCAGTCATTGAAAGTAGTAGCAACTGGAGAATTACATACTTACTTATTTTATGTTTAAGTTTTTGGATTTATTAAGATTTTATTTTTGGTGCTTCTTTGTCTCTAAATTTTAAATCAAGGAAAGATGCATCCTGGAAAGATTTTCTCTTAGAAAAAATCCTCATAGAAATAATGCCTATTCCACATTTTGTATTCCAGAAATACCTCCTATGAAAATCCACAACATTCAAGAACAAAATTCATTTCGACCACAAACACTGTGTCATGTTAGAAGTATATAAAAACCTGTAATAAGCTAAATTGAAATCTATGTTTTGAACTTAAAAACATTAAAAATTTAAATCAAATTTAAATCCAGCAGTAATGCATTTCAGTACTGCATTATAGCACCGCGTTTTTTTCTCATTTTACTTGAGTTAAAACCTTCTTTCATGTGTCATAATTTTGATTGTACATCAACAATAATGTACATTCTGAGCCACTAAAAACACTCCTTTTAATGTAGTATGCTGGGTTACATTTTAACAATGAGTTTGTTTGAAAGGTAGTTGCTCCTTTGATTAAGTACACAGAAGATTATTGTAAAGTCAGATTGTAAAGAAAATGCAAACAATTAAAAAATATACAACGTTATAAATTAAATTGCTTGTTTTGTATTTGTCAGGAGGTATTTTTTTTACTTATTAGTTTCCCATGAGTAATGTTTCTATGCACTCTGAATGTCATGCAGAATTAAAAAGACTGTGTAAATATACCCACTGAACTAATTAATGTGAAAGAAGTTGTGAAAACAATTCAATACTGAATGCAATGTGCTGATGATGACTGGCAAATACCCCTTTTGTTCTTGACGACTGTCCACTGAACTAAACCCCATTCCACTTTTAGAAAATAATGTAGTATTAACTCTCCATTACGTAAAAATAATGGAGAGTTGACACAATCTCTCACTATCACGTGGTGAGCCTACTGCACTTGGCTTAGTGGATCCGTTGGCTACATTCGTCACAACTGACCACACTACTCTTCTTAATTGTCTTACGTCATGGTTTGGTGTGTGTGACACGACCTTGAAGTGGTTCACATCCTATCTCAGCCATTGATTCCAAGCAATTCAAATTGGGTCAACCCTCTGAATTGTGTGAGCTGCTGTTTGGAGTACCACAAGGCTCAGTCCTTGGTCCTCTGCTGTTCTCCTTATACACCACTCCTTTGAGTAAGGTTATTGGTTTGCACCCTGATATCAAATTCCACTTTTATGCAGATGACACCCAGTTCTTTATTTATATGTCATACAAAAATGAAGCCCTGGCTTTTGACAAACTGAATTCATACCTTCTAGACGTTTAAGAATGGATGTCATAGTTAGTTAAACCATGACAAAACAGAGTTTATCATCCTTTGGATCTCATGTTCAACTCCAGAAATTAGATCCCTACCTCCCTGTTAGGATATTTGATAATTTCATGCATCCAGCAGTTGTTGCAAAGAACTTTGGTGTCTTGTTTGATGCTAATTTCTCCTTTGCTGATCATGCCCACAATATTTGTAGGACATGCTTCATTCTAACGCATGATCTCAGGCAGGTTAAACAGTATTTGACAGATATGGCTGCTATCCTGGCTTGCCTTGGTGAGTAGTCGTCTTGATTACAAAATCTCTCTTCAGAAGTCTGTCCAGTCTCAACATGTGCAAACTGCAGTGTATTCAAAACACACTTGCTGGGATTGTCACAAACTGTAACAAATACATACGGCCATCTCCTATTCTCAAACTTAGTCTACTCCACTGGCTCCCAGTTCAATTTCGTTGTATCTTCAACACTGTCACTCTAGTTTACAAGTTTCTTCACAGGGTCATCGCAGTTACATAATATGTACTTTGCTTCTTTTTTGTCTACTCGTTGTGGAAGATATAGTACAAGATACAACCATCCTGTTAAAAGGTTCTTGGAGGTTCCTCAATTCTATCCATCTGTACATAAATAAAAAAAAACCACTTTGGCCACAGCTTTGGTTTGATACTCCCATGGTTTGGAATCATTTACCTGATAAGGTCTGTTCAGCCCTAACTCTCGCCTGTTTCAGAAAAAGGTTAAAATCAGATCGTTTCAAAAAGGCTTTCCCAACTTAGCACACACTCTATCTGGCATCTGGTACTGGACTTGGCAACAGCTATGGAATGATGATTTTTAATTGGATTTTGTTGATGTGCCTTTAGTTAGAGTCTGCCTGGCAGAGATTAAGTGCCATAAAAGTACAGCATAGAATAGAATAGCATAGAATAGAATAGAATAAAGCTTCTTGAACATGTGTTGGGAAAATGTTGTGTCTTAGATTGTGTCAAATGATGATGATTAGGTGCTATAAAAGTCCATTTTATATTCGAGAAAAACCCTTAAGCCTAATAGAGGTGTTCCACTGGAGCCAACCGTCCGGTAACTATGCACTTTTGGAGAGTTGGGACCAATGTTTACATGGTCGGTTAGGGTCGGTTGTAAGTTCCGGGCCTGTCTGGGCGAGTCGGTGAAATATCAAACATGTTTGATATTTCTATGACCGTTACCTACTCTTGTATCCGACCCTAAATTCATCCACCTAGCAACAGGCCTGTGGGTTAACTTAAGGGCCTGTCGGTTACACTTCCAGGCTTGTCTGTAACCCTTCCAGGCTTGTCGTTATCACTTGCAGGCCTGTTGTAGCATGAAGCCGGCTTGTCTTTTATAACTTAGTTACTGCTCATTTGCAGTCCATTTCCAGCATGATGTGAGGTAAAAATATGATCAAAAATTATGTCAAGAATGACAAATAAACAGTGCAAGTGATCATAATTTTCAGGTAAAGTTCCACATATATGCTATAATTAATCAAGAAACCTGAAAAAGTGTTTTTATTTGGCTAAATAAAAATAAAATCCCAGCTTATTTCAGGAAATAAATTTTTGGGCAAAAAGAGGATCAAGTGTCAACCATCAACAAATCTAAAACTAGGTCACTAGTAAATATTTTGATCCCATTACGTGACCAGAACTACAGGGCATTTACCTTCACGTCCAGAAAAATGTGCTTTCTCAGAGGCTCGAAATTATTTGGTATAAATGTGTAGGAAAATTGCTCAGAGGGACGGAATTTTGAAGGGGTCCTTCCCAGATGCTCAAAATTGGAGTATAAAAAGCAGCAACAAGCAAGAGTGTTTTCAATGCATGTGAGAGATTGTTAGAAGCACATCTCTTTCTGCTTGTTTGCACAGGATATAACATTTTTAATGAAAATTTCATATTTTAAGTGGCTTTTTCATTCATAATCTGAAGCAGACATACATTGATTGATTTCTTATATAATATTAAAGCAAAAAACATGAAAACTATAATTAAAATAACAAAAAAATAAATTTGGACATTTTGGTCACGTGATGGGATCCAAATTTTCAGCACTTTTTCACACTTGATCCTCTTTTTTCCCAAAAATTCATCAAAAGCTGTAATGACAATACCGACTGCAAGTCTGGTGGTGGGGTCCTGTATGTTTCTCTAGACCTGTCTGTTTATCAATACGGCTTGTCGGGACCTGGTAAGGGTTGTCTGTTGGGGGTTTAGGGCTTGTTGTAGTACTTCTACGACTGGCCGTGCAATAAACATCCCCGACCCTACATCTTGTCGGGAAGGTCATTACGTCCTGTCTGTAAGTGTACCATCCTGTCTGGGATTTTATAACTGACTCAGCATTTTCGCGCATTTTTTTCATCGACCCTATGACTTTTGCAACCAACCCTAGGGTCGTAGGGTCAGCTACAGGGTCGGCTCCAGTGAAACACCTGCATAACATTCATTTGGTAAATATCTGTCCGGGAGAAATTTTCACTCCTATCCCAAAGTCAGAAATATTATCTGAAATTATTTTGTTCACTAAACGGGAGTCCTTCTTGGTCTCTGGTTAACATCTGATTGAAATGACAATGTGCAGAGTATGAAATGTAAAATTTGACACATGTGGAAACACTAATAAAATAAACGAATTGAGGTGACATTTGTGGAATGCATAGTAGGTTAAGGCTTTTTGAACTGAAAAATACCAAGTTTAAGACAAAATATCTTTTTTTCATAATCATTAATTAACTTAAAGGTTTTTAGAGGTGTCAAAATTTAGATTTCAGGTGAATTTTAGATTCCTTACTCTATCTGATTTTCTTTGTGTCATGTACATTGGCTTCAGTGATAAACTATGGCTCAATTTGGGATTATCTTAATGTGTATCAACAGAGTATGCTGAATTTGTCATTTGATAGTGGCATAGCAGGATTTCTTTCTGATAAAGTTCTCAGAATAATTGTAAAGACCGGAAATGCGCAGTGAACAAAAACTCTTCACTGTTGCTAGCATACATTATAATTGGAGGGATCTGATTGTAATTTAAGTAGCTCCACAGACTGGTTACTGTTAAAGTACGTTTAGATACATTTCCTACAACAACTACATTTGTTGACTGAATTAATAGATGTTTTTTTTGTGTTAAAATCATACCAGTCTTAATAATAGCAATAAAGGACTTGGTTTGAATATTGTATTGGTGAATAAATCACAAACATTCGGCCATAATGGACTCAGCTCTATTGGGCTTCGTCCATTATTCTGCCTGGAAGTTTGTGTGGGTCTATTTTAAGTATAATAATCCAGAGATGAATGAAATATTCAATTTTTGTACTGCACACAGTGACCTTTTCTTTTATAGAGTAAGAAATCTAAAATTCGCCATTTATCTAAAATTCGCCACATGTTGAAATACTAATAAAATAAATAAATTGAGGTGAGCTTTGTTGAATGTATAGTAAATTAAGGCTTCTTGAACTGAAAAATACCAATTTTAAGACAAAACCTCATTTTCTTCATAAAATTAACTAAGGTTTTAGAGGTGGCGAATTTTAGATTTCTTACTATACTTAAAATATCAAACAGTGTTTAAGCCTTCTTTCTATAACTAAGACTTTTTACAGAGAATTTATTGGATTAAAAAGCATTTCTGTGTATGTTTGGGTAGCTTGTGTTACCTATATCATCCAAGTGTTTCTCAGCATTATAGTTGTTACTCTTCTGTATGTCCACTAGAGGTGACGTCACATCTGCTACAGTCCCATACCTCACAAGAGCCAGAATCTACAGGTATAGCATAACGAACATGAAATTCACATCAGTATGTGAAATGCTCCGGACAAAATAAGCAAAATATGTGTCAATTTTGCATCAGAGTAGATCAGAGACCTAATGTAATAACAAAAATCACATTTGTGTCCCGAATGTCCCACAACTCAAGGAAATGGAGAGGGGTGTTTGAGCACTGGCACATTTCACACACACAGTTGGGAATTTACATTACTATCACCACACTAAAGTTTCATGTGTTGGCAAATGGAGTGCGCATGAACACACGATTTGACAAACATTCTATCCAAGTGGAATAGCTACCAGTAGGACTTATTAAGTTACAACACCTATGGTTGCTTTTTAAAGTTTAACAAGCTATTATCTTGTCTCTTTACACCTGCTTCTCTATTACCATAACTACCTCACCCCTGGTGGATGCTGTTTTTAGTTGTTACCTCCTTGTTATTGGACCCTAATACCTTTGGAACAATTCTCACCTCAGTGTATATTTCACCTCTATTATTGCTATATGAATTATTTAAATTAGAAATCATTCGGAAGTATCTGCGCATGCGTGTTTTGTCAAATATGAACATCAATGTGTTCATGTTGCCAAATATATGCACATATGTATACATTTTACTCTTGTACACATGCCTTTTTTACCTCTCGTCTTAACCTCTATGACTGTTTGCTCTACAAATGCCTACAAAAAAAACAAGCTCCGACAAGTCCTCAACTGTTCTACAAAACTAATTTTTCATGGGAAAAAATTTGACTCTGACACCCCAGTTTTGAAAAAACTCCATGGACATCCAGTGGAATAAAGGATACAGTTCAAAATACTTTCAACTACCTTTAAGTGTCTTAATGGAATGGCTCCAGTCTACCTTATTGATCTTCTTATATCACACTAAACACACCGTGTACTCAGGTCTTGTGGCAACTCCTTGTTGACAGTTCCAAGAACATGTCTGAAAACTATGGCGACAAAGCATTGCCATAATGGTCTGAACTTTGGAATGACTTTTCAAATGACCTCAGATCCTACACTTCAGTTAACTCTTTTTTTAAAAAAGCAGAAGACATATCTCTTTAAAAAAGCTTATAGAACATAACTGCATCTAATTTGAATACCATCATTGTACATAGCCATTTATATACTTGACTTGATTTTAAATATTGCTAAAGCATTAATGAATAGGACAATTCTGAAATTAGTGCTATAGAAATGTATTTATCTATCTATCTTTTGGCAAATATAAAATACCTCCCCCAAAGAAGGTATTATTTTCATGACCGTTTGTTTGTCCATTTGTCTGTTTGTTAGCAGGATAACACAAATCTTACTAGTTGGAACTAGTTGAAAAAATCAGAAGATGGGTCTTGGTCCAACTTAGATCCCATTAAATTTTTGAGAGTGATCGGATCACCATCTGGATACAAAAAAATCCCATTTACTCATTACTTATTATTACATGCCTTGATGGAGGTATGTACTCTCTGAGTGCTCTTGTTACAAATATATATTGGTGTTGGCAAATAAATAAATATGTATGATTTAAAGCTGCCATAGCAGTCTCTACTGCTACCCTGCATAAATTGGCATAAGTTGGCCGCGACTCATCTACAGGCTCCAGAAAGATAAATAGGTTATCTGTCACAGCCCCCATATCTCTCAGCTTTAATAAGATCGAGCAGTCTCACTCGCGGCAACAGGCTATCTGTCTCCTCAACCCGCCCTAAGAAGCACATAGGCAGGCGAGGCTTTGCAGTAGCTGCACCAGCTGAATGGAACAAGCTGCCACAAACTGTCAGATCTGAGCAAACAATAGATTGTTTCAGAAGCCAGCTAAAGACACACTTGTTTAGGTTGGTATACCCCCCACCTTAGTTATACCCTGGCGGGCGCTTTTTAGATGCCAACCCATGCCTGTCCCTTGACTCTCCCTTCTTGGACCTAAGCGCATTAGAGGATTTGTATCAATTTTGCGCTATATAAATCCTACTATTATATTGTACACCAATGAAAACTGTTGCATAAAATAAGTTTAACAATAATACATTAATTCAGAGTGTAGTCGGCCACTCATGTTAAAGCCCTGTGAAGGTGTGGTGAGGGCGGCCAACTTATACCTGCGGCCAACTTATGCAGGGAAGCAGTAGAACTAACTATAAATCAATTTACCATATTTGCAGAGTTACTGACACTGAAGGAGTCACAGGTTTATATTACGTGAGGAGCTATCACCAGAACACTGTGACAGGGGTTTAACTCACTAGGACACAATGACAGATTAAAGGGCAATGTCTTTGCCATGGCAATGAAAAAAGATGGCATTTGTCAGAGTATTCAACAGTAAGGAAACTCTCCTTTCTGATTCTTTGGCATGTGAGAATTTGTTTATTTTTTGTACTTTTTCTGACTACTTAAGGCCTCCAATCTTCCCTGGTGCAAACTTGAAACAACTTGTGATTATTTTGCTTTACTTTTAAAGTTCTTCCCCTCCCTCTGTATTGCCATTCACATGGGGGGAGATATGATTAATTGGTGTATATTTTATTCTTTTTATTTTGGCTATTATCATTTGGCAGCTATGAAATATAACACTTTTTGCTAGAAAACAAAGAGGCAAAGTTTCCTCCACACAGAGTGTGTCAATATGAAGGTACTCAATGACACTGATACATGATTCCAACTATTCTATATGATACTAGTAACTGAAAACTGATCTTTTTGTGCCTTCTCAAAAACTCTAAAGTAAAGTAGACACTGCATTTTCAATAATAATACTAAAAAATGAATTTTTATTAAGTAACCTTTTTTTAAAAAAATAGTTTACTATTATTTAAGCTTCAATACATTAACAAGAGAACATTAAGCAAAAGTATAAGTGAAGAACTATGGCTTTTTTTCAAATACTACCAAAAACAGCTGTTTTAATGACTGGAAAAAAATTTATGAATCAATGAGGACATTTACTCAAAATCTGATAAATAAGAGGAATAGATGAGGCATCGAGTACCTGATAAAGACTATTAATTTACTAGCTCTAAGCACATCTGTTACTCAAGTAAAGATACAACAAAATGCATTAATTACTTCTTCCTGGTTTTCAAAAATGATTTTGCCATACGAATGAAAATTTTCACTGGAATTATTTTAACTAATGAGCTTCAGTAGTGAAGATTAATTCCCAATGCAATTTTCAACAACTGGAGAACAAATTAATAATAAGTGTAAATTGATACTAGAAAATGACCCCCCTACTGTCTCAATATTGTAATTATAATCCTAATTTGTCATATGAATGATCTTTTCTCTTTTGAAGGTCATTGTATTTATACTCAGCGCAATATCTCCATATACTGGTACTACAGGACTCCAAAGTGCTATATGACCCATCCAACTGCACAAACACAGCACAAGCTCCCAAGTTACTGACATTCCCCTAACTGAAAGACAGTGGCTCAAGGATGACATGTCCATTTTTCAATGTCCTTATGGTTTTTTAGCCTGCCATTGGGGATAGGACACAATGATAGAGGACAGCCATTTTAAGTGGTGATCCGATCTGCCTATACCTGGGTTTGAACCTACATCCTCTGTGTTCTTAGATGAGTGTGTTACCCACTAGGCCACAGTGGCAGACAAACATGAACAGAATCAAGGCAATCTCATAAGTTCATCAAAAATATTCAGCGTGTAGAGTAAGGAATCTAAAATTCGCCAGGAATGTAAAATTCACCACCTCTAAAAACCTTTGTTAATGCTATGAAAAAAATGATGTTTTGTCTTAAACATGGTTCAAAAAGCTTTAATTTACTATACATTCAACATATCTCACCTCAATTCATTTAATTTATTAGTAATTCCACATGTGGCGAATTTCAGATATGTGGCGGATTTTAGATTCCTTACTCTATAAATCTTTCTGTGTCTAGTACTCATGGTTTAAAAGGTAGCGCCCCAGGTTTCAAATTGACTCAGTCTTATTATCAGTCACAACAGTGGGACCAAGATATTAGAGTAAGAAATCTAAAATTCGCCAGAAATCTAAAATTCGCCACCTATAAAACCTTAGTGAATTCTATGAAGAAAATGATGCTTTGACTTAAACTTGGTATATTTCAGTCCAAAAGCCTTGATTTACTCTACAGTCAACAAATCCCACCTCAATTCATTATTTTTATTAGTATTTTCACATGTGGCGAATTTTAGATTTCTTACTCTAACAATTGGAATTCACATGTGACATGATTTGCATCTGTACATGTTTTATATTCAAGTAATAAAGTCACATCTGTAGGTTAGCAAGTCATAGATGCAACTTAGTAACTCACAGATAAAAGTTATTAAATCATAGATATCGGTTAATAATTTGAATAAATGTAATGAAAAAAATGTTTTATACATGATCTGTTCACAGACTTGTATCTAGATTTGGACAGAATAGTTGGCTCTGTTATAATACAATTCTGAGCTTTAATTGTTGGATTTTTCCAGATTAAGGTAACAGTTTTCATGCCAACAATATTTCTTGCATTGTAATACATTTTCAAGCTATTTTTTTTTCCAAAATGAAAAATTTTACGTCATTTGGGAAAATTACAAATATATGTTTTGAAACTAATGCAGTGTTTCCACTGGAACCAACAGGCCAGTAACTATGCATTTTCTGGAGAATCGGGACCGATGTTTACATGGCCGGTTAGGGTCAGTTGCAAGTTACCGGCCTGTCGGGAAGAGTCGGTGAAATATCATACATGTTTGATATTTCCCCAACCCTCCCCGACTCTTGTTCCCAACCCTAATTTCAGCCCCCTAGCCACAGGCCTGTCGGTTAACTTAAGGGCCTGTCGGTTAACTTAAGGGCCTGTCGGTTAACTTAAGGGCCTGTTGGTTACACTTCCAGGCTTGTCTGTCACTCTTCCAGGCTTGTCGCTATCACTTGCAGGCCTGTCATAATATGAAGCCGGCTTGTCCTTTATAATTTATTAGGTACTGCTCATTTGCAGTCCATTTGCAGCATGATGTGAAGTAAAAGTATGATCAAAAATTATGTCAAGAATGACAGAAAACAGTGCAAGTGATCATAATTTCAAAGTTAAAGAGATAGAAAAGGTCAAATTTTATATTTTAAATGACTTTTTCGTTCATAAACTGAAGCAGACATACACTGATTTTATTTTTATGTATATTAAAACAAAAATTTGGAAACTGTAATTGAAACTACAAAAAAAATAAATTTGGACATTTTGGTCATGTGATGGGATCAAAATATTCAGCCTTGACCTAATATAAGAATTGTTTATTGCTCCACACTTGACCCTCTTTTTTCCCAAACATTTATCAAAAGCTGTTGTTACAATACCGACTTCAAGTCTGGTTGTGGGGTTCTGTATATTTCTCCAGTGCTGTCTGTTTCTCTGAGTACGGCTTGTCGGGACTTGATACAGCTTGTCTGTTACAGGTTTAGGGCTTGTCCTGGTAGTTTCCAGACCAGTCTTGTAGAAAACATCCCGACACCATGGCAGGTCGGCCTCTAGATCTAGACAAGCCTGTATGTTTCACGTCCTGTCGGGGAGTTGAAGCCGACCCAAAAATTTCTCGCCTTTTTTTGTGGATTTTTGTTCCCGACTTTTGCAGCCAACCTTATAATAATACAGAGTTGTAGGGTCAGCCTCCAGTGGAAACACTGCATAAATGGCTCAGTTTTTTAAGGTCCCTAGAAGTTTATAAAATGAAAAAAAATGCATACCCTTGTATAACAAGGTCCAATCTTGAAGACACTCATTGCATTTTTCATAACTGTCTGTTCCAGGGCCCAGTCCTCCTCACCCACAAAGTCTGTGGAATCAGCAACAATCACCACATCAAAGGCTGTCTCCAAAACTCCTGCATAAACAGTTTATATACCATTGTTAGGTACATACTATCAAGTCCTAGAAGTCCTAGACACAAAAAAAATGTTAAAGTATTATTTCTGTAATTAACAGGAGGTAGCCTTGTCCTCCAGGAGCATGTAATGCCCCTGTTCCACCAAAGGACTAAGCTCCGATCCTGTCTGCGACCCTTAATCGTGGACAGTCGGTGAAGAAAAAGGTAAAATGGGCGGGAATACTGAATCGGTATCAAAGCCTGGGATTAAGTTCAGATCGGCCTCAGGAAGCCTGAGGAGGCCCCAGGTGGCCCCAGACAGTCTCCGACTGTTCTGCGACTAAGAACCGATTAAGCCATTTTTCTGGTCAGTTTGAACCACGATCTTGTCGTAGACATACCGACTGGGTCCCAGGACGCCTCAGGACTCCTGGGACTAAGCCCCGACTAACCTCCGATTAAGTCCCGGCTTCCTCAGGCATCCTGGGGCCTCCTCAGTGTTCCTCAGACCATGATGGCCGATTCTTGTTTTGCAAAATAGCTGGATTTTCTGGGTATATATATATATAAATTCAGGGAAGTAATTATTGTACTTGTCTAGGAACACAGCAGGATGCCAGCTTTCAATGGAAGACATCTTCAGCAACAAATTAGGGTTTTTTTATTTTTTATTCAGTTACATATACTGATGTATTTGCTATTTCTACATCGACCACAGCAACCACCACAAGCAGCACCACCACCACCACCAGCCATACAGAGACCTAGAAGAAGGCACAACATGTGGGTCAGGCCATGGCTACTACAGAGAGAGGAGAGGGGGGCCTACCACAACATTATGGCTGAACTGTATGCCACAGACATTCCAGGATTCACCAATTTTATGAGGATGACCCCTGAATTCTTTGAAATGATAAAGACCAGACTGGAACCACGTCTAGCCAGGCAGGCCACCAACTACAGAGCTCCAATCAGTGTTGGGGAAAAGTTAGCCCTCACCATCAGATATCTGGCCACTGGAGAGTCATACACATCATTATCCTGTCAGTTCAGGGTTGACAGATCCACCATTTCCGAGTTTCTACCAGAAGTCTGCATAGCCATCCAGGATGAGTTCACCAGAGAGTACCTCAGATGTCCTACTACTCCAGATGAGTGAAAAGAACTGGAAACAGAATTCAGGATCAGGTGGAATGTTCCACATGCCCTGGGAGCCTTTGATGGCAAGCATGTGGCCCTGAAGAAACCCAAGAACTCTGGAGCCCTGTACCACAACTATAAGGGATTCTTTTCAATAGTAATGTTGGCCTTGGTTGATGGACAGTACAAGTTCAGATGGGTGGATGTGGGTACAGCTGGATCTTTTTTTTTTATTGTTTCCCATAACAACAGTATATATACAAAAATGATAATTTTTACAGAAGTATTTAAAGTTACACATTAAGTACATGAAAAAATTGAGATAATTCATCAGTAGTGTACAAGGTTAAACTCTTAGCACCTATGACATTGTTTCAGTTTTCACATGTTATGCTTTTTAACATTATGAAAAAGCTTTGAAAAAGTTTTTGGTGATAGTGCTTGGATAGAGGGAATTATGTTTCAACCAGAGGAAGCCATTTTTGCCAAATTTTCTTAAAATTTGCCTCTTGTTCGCTAAATTTTGAGACAAATGATTGTTCAGTGTATATATCTGAGAATTTGTGCCTGAAAGCCATTATATTATACAGCTGGATCTTGCTCAGATGCCCAGATATTTAATACCTGTCACCTGAAGAGGAAGATTGATGATGGCAGCATAGGCTTCCCTGACCCAGCACCTATAACCCAGGGTGGTCGAGATGTCCCCTACTTCATCCTGGCAGATGATGCATTTGCCCTGAAGACCTGGCTGATGAAACCCTATGGCAGGAGAATGTTAACCAGAGAGGAAAGGATTGCCAACTACAGAATATCAAGGGGCAGGAGAGTTGTTGAGAATGCTTTTAACATCCTGGTTTCAAGGTTTAGAGTGATGATGACCACTATTGAACTACCCCCAGAAACAGTCAGGGATGTGGTCATGACCTGTGTGGTTCTGCACAACATACTAAGAAGCCAGTATCAAGGTCAACATGGTGCTCAACAGCCTGGTGGTGATGATGATGATGATGATGATGATGTGCCTGGTGATGGTCGGTTGATTGGTGGCGCTGCTGATGGTGGTCGTGACAGAAACCCTGCCAAAGAAGCTAAAAGACTGAGGGATTACCTCAAGGACTACTTCAATAATGAGGGAGCAGTGGCCTGGCAAGATGGCAGAATATAACTGCTACTGCAGTAACCAGTCCTTTTCAGGACTAATAAGCATTCCTTTTCAGGACTACCAAATATTCCAAAAACAATTAATCAGCTGTGCTTGTTCCAAATATCCCAATCATTACCAAACATAATTCACCCAACCAACAAACAGACAAACCCAATGCAAAACATAATTCACCCAACCAACAAACAGACAAACCCAATGCAAAACATAATTCCAAAAAATAACATACAAAAGCAATGCCAAACATCAGTCACCCAAACAACAGACAAACAGA
The DNA here is from genome assembly GCA_964017235.1 of Sabellastarte sp. h YS-2021. Lineage (NCBI taxonomy): Eukaryota > Metazoa > Annelida > Polychaeta > Sabellida > Sabellidae > Sabellastarte > Sabellastarte sp. h YS-2021. The sequence continues at coordinate 48,485,121 of OZ024937.1, read as the reverse complement.
CAAACCCAATGCAAAACATAATTCCCAAAAATAACATACAAACGCAATGCCAAACATAAGTCACCCAAACAACAGACAAACCCAATGGCCAACATAATTCCCAGAAATAACAGACAAACCCAATGCCCAACATAATTCCCACAAAAAAAACAGACAGACAAACCCCATGCCAAACATAACTTGGTAAATGGAATAAATATTACATACATTTGGAAATCGACACCCTAGTTTCACATTTGGTTTTTATTCTGGAGAAATAGCTGAAACTGAAAGTTTTTCCTTTATTGCAAATCTCAAAAGTAAATTTTTTTATTCACTTCAGGGAAATTTACAAAATATAACCAACCAAGTGGTTCTCTTTACAGTATGGTTTATCTGTCTGTTTGTTGTGGAGAGTTATATTTGCAAATTCGTTTGTCAGTTTGTTGGTTGGAGGTTATGTTTGCTATTGGGTTTGTCTGTTTGTTGGTTTGTGGCCATGTCATAACATAATTTTTTTTATCTCTAGGGATGGTGTCAGTGTTGGACTCTTTCATTATAGATTTAAAGCAATCCCAATTCCAATTCAACTTTTATAGCGCTTAATCTCTGTCGAAGTGACAGACTCTAAGGCGCAACATCATAAGCATAGTTTCAAAAATCATTGTCCTTGTCCATAGGTATGGTCGACATCACGGAGAACGCCATATGAGGTGGAAAATACTAAGGAGGATAAGCTTGGCAAATCCCATGGATTTTAAACTACAAATGGGCAGATTATTGGCCATATTGGGACTTTATTTATCTATTTTTTTTTCTATGTGGCCTTCTGTTGTTATGTGTATTACCATGGGTAATTTGTTTCATGTTTGGGGTGGTGTGGGGGTTGGGATTTTTTTGTTTTGTTTTGTGATAAGTATTTGTACTGAACTGTTATGTTTGGGGAGGGGAATTTGAACAACTTGCAGCTAAATAATTGTTTTTGGAAGATTTGGGCGGCCCTGAAAAGTGCCTATGGGGGTACGAGACCGGACTGGCTGGCTACTGAGGAGGCTGCTGCTGTTGAGGCGGTGCTGTGGTGGTGATGGTATAGAGCTCCTGCTGCTGTTGCTGCTGCTGCTGAGGCTGCTCAGTGATCTGTGTTATTAGATCTGGTAGCTGGTTTAGGATTCCACTTAAGTTGTGTCTGCTGCCCTCGTCCTGTAATGTGAGCATTGATGGAGGGTTTCCAAAGCCAATGGGGCTGGGTGTATAGTAGACATAACTGCTGGAAGTGCTACCTGCTGCAGCCTGGGTGGAACTAGACGCCTGTTGAGTGGTTGTTGGCAGTATCCCGACCTTCTGTGACTCTCTGGTAATAGTGGCTGATCTCTTGGGTAGAACTTGACGTCCATGAGTGTTCTTTACTTCTTCAGTGTCTCTAAAAATTCTGCCCTTGAGGTCCTCAAACTCCTCTTGGGTCATCTTTTCAGCCTCTGATGCCATGTAGTCAAAGAAGGGCTGCCTGTCTGACTTCTGCTGCAGGAAACCTGAGATCAGTGTCCTCATCTGATCGAAGTGCTCGAGTATCTTTGAATCTGTAGAAACTGGTGTAGATGTAATAATTGGTTGACTTGCACTCTCCCTCAGGACACTGGACTCGAGATGTTCTGTATCAGTAGTAGATCCACGCGATCCTTCATGCCTGATGGTGTTGGGACTGGCCTCGAACCCAGAACTTCTGTTGGCCCCCTTGCGTCTGATGTGGGTCTTAAGGAAACCCATCTGCTGGTAGACCCAGGACTGTCTCTTGGTCATCTCCCTTGGGGCTTGGCCAGACTATAGCTTGGAGAGCTTTCCATAACGAGTTCTCTGTGACTCAAACCACCTTCTGACATCAAAGGGCTGGAGCTTCAGTTCTGCAGAGATTTCTGCCCAGAGAGCCTCCTTCCTATGTCTGTCGTGGAAACGTCCATGCTCCTTGTCGTACATCTCTGGGTGCTCCTTCACAAACTCAACAATGGCAATTTCTTGGCTGTCTGTGAATGTAGCACAAACCCTGGTTCTCTTGGCTGCTGAGTGGCACTCTTCCTCACACCTCTCATCTTCTTCGCAAGCTTCCTCAGTAACTTCTAAACCTTCCTCTCTATCCTCTATCCTCTCTTCTGTACCCTCCTCTGTCCTTTCCTCTGTCATCTCCTCCAACTCTCCACCTTCCTTCTCCCTCTCCTTTTGCCTCTCCTCCATCTTCTTCTTTCCTCTCTTTCCTCCTTTCTCTTTCCTCATAACTCCAGTGAATATCACAAAAAAAAGTAAAAAAAACTGAAATGTGTCTTCTAACTGTTAAATTTGCCCTAACTCAAGTAAAATGTGAAATGTAAAAAAACTGAAAACCCCTAAGCAGTAAGTGACACACGTCTCTCAGTAGCCAACCAGTCTAAACACAGAAAGCGTGTGCGCAGTCGCTTATACAATGTACAGTCCCAGACCCCTTCATTGCCTCTTTTTGGTTTCAGATGCACGGAAAATAATCGGTACTTAGTCCCAGGCCTCCTCAGACCATCACAGACTAGATTTCAGTGGTCCCAGGCGGCCTGAGGAGGCCGGTTTGGATCGGTTTGGATCGGCTTCTCTTAGTCGGGGCTTAGTCCCAGACCCAGATTTCTTAGTCCCAGGAAACCTGAGACGGTCTGAGGCTTCCCGGGACTAATGAAACCGATTCCTTTTCACACGCATGAAACTTCAAAGATCTGTTATGAGTCGGGGACTGACAAACAGGCTTCCTGGGACTAAGCTACGGACGTCTGGGACTAAGGGTCGCAGGAAGCCTCAGACAACATAGGACTGTGTAAATTGGGCTCTGAGGAGGCCTGAGGAAGCCTGGGACTGGACATTTTGTTGACGGCGGGAAATGAGAATCGGTTTGGATCATGAGAAATATCAAACATGTTTGATATTTCTTACGGCCCCAACCGACAACTACCAACAATTACCCTTAGTCGTGTGGTGGAACACCCACATTAGGCATCTAATCACAGGCTCTCACCTCTTTGTTGGTTCAAAATTCAATTACACCTGCGAGTTTTTCTTTTGTTAAAAGTGTCCAGTATCTTTCACTAATGGCCTGTTGTTTCACTCAGTGTTTATATGACCATAAATGGAAGCCCTTTTCACATATTTCTAAAGAAATCCTAAAACTTTTTGTTCAAATAAAAACCAAAAAATACAAACCTGAAATATAGGAGTGAACAATAATAATGTTAAACAACATCTTAAAAATTGCAAATTAGGGAAGAGGTGTACTTTAAATAGGTTAATAGCCTCGTAAGTGCCCAATATTAGAGAATAATAGATTGTAGACTCGATCCCTTCAGGACCTCATAAACAATCCATTATTTTCTAATATTGGACACTCACTTGGCCATAAACCTATACATAATGTTGAAGTATTATTTCTGTAATTAGCAGGAGGTAGAGGTCCTCGATGAGCATTTTCGGCATCTAATCACAGGATCACCTCTGTGTGGGTTCGAGTCCCACAAGTGGCAATGCTGAGGACCTGTCCCAATATAACTCTGGCTGTTGGACTTTGACTTTAACAAAAGGTAAGTGTTCTTTTCTTGCATAGAAAAGTGTAATGCCTTATTGACTCCATCAAAGAGGTATTGTTTTCATGGTCATTTGTCATTTGTCTGTTTGTTTACACAAATACTACCTTTTGGAAATACTACCTTTTGGAACTTCATGCAAAAAAATCAGAAGATGAGTCTCGGTCGAACTTATATCCCACTAAATTTTGAGAATGATTAAGATCACCATTTGGATGCCAAAAAAAATCCAGATTATACTATTTACTTATTATTACATGCCTTGGTGGAGCTCTGTGCTCTCTGAGTGCTCTTTTTCATATATTAGCACCCTACATACAGAAGGCTTAAGTTCTCTTGAAGTTAACAATGAATTGTTATGTCTAAAGATCCCACTAGGTGTTGTGACAGACATAAAAATCCAACTTTGATTTTTGATCTAAATATCCTGCATATTACATGGAGTGAAATTGCATATTACAATACCATTATATCTAATTTTACAACAAATGTTATTAAATTAAGAAGGGTTTTCAGTTTATTTTGTTTCTTTATATATTCGAGAAAAATATTTAAATATTCAAATGTTTCATCAATATTTTTCATTGTCAACGATGTTAATTTCATCCACATTAAATAGTCAAGGAAAATCAGGTGTGCTTTATATTATTTTGCTATCAAATAATGCAAGATTTCACATTGAATTGCAATACACTGAACATTGATTAATTAATAAAAAAAATATTTGTCTCCATGGAAGACCAATTGAGAATAAAGCAGCAGAGCTTTTGATAATTAAAAAGTTCCTATTTTTATTTCAATGTAAACAAACTGATTATCTATCACCTGACACAGGTAGTTTTACGGGTGCAAAGATGTGAGACATGTTGAACAAAAATATATAAGTATCTTCTACTTACCTGTCCGAAAGCATCCACAAACTAGAAAATTTGTCAGAAGATACAACAGACAAGCCTGCATGGTGAACGATGTGTATTTCCAAATAGTGGGGAAAAAATAGGTGTGAAATTTTTTGTGTAATTTCTCCTCATCTACACACACAGTGTAAGCTACAACTTCTTTGTGCACTTTAACAAAGTGGGTTTTTACGATCACAGACACTTGAAGGATATTAATTAGTCTCTTGTAGATATGCTCTCAAGCTGCAACTTTTTAAGCAGAATAGTTGAAGGGAGAACTTTTATTTTTTATTTTAAAAATATGCATTTTCCTGTAATATTGCTGAATTATAAACAAGAAATTAATTCCAAAACTTATTGATCCATGTGATAAAAACACTGTTAAGTTGAAATTCACGAGAAAAGAAAAATATGTCTACTTAACATGGAATTCCAGATAACAAGGTAAGTTTCCATGGAAACGATAATATGTTTTAATAATATTAATAATAAACTGAATATTGAACTGAAGGTCTTTGTGTTAACAACTCAAAGTTGACAAATTTTGATGATGATTAAATAATAATACCATATAAAAGGGTTGAAAACTATTAAAAATGAAAATTTTAAAATTACAATAAATCTGCCATCCTTGAGTTTATTCCTGTGTAATCAAAAAGAAGCATAAACTTATTTTAAAATATTTAAAAAAATCATCATTGATCCAAAATTTAGATATTAACTCCTAGAAATTTGAATTAATCTTCTAGGGCAGAAAATGAGGTGAAAACTGCAACTGAATTACTTATTTCCAATAAATTTATGTTTTTGAAAAGTCATAAACCCTGGCACCTTTGAGACTGAATTTACTTCAGAGAACAACACCTCATTCAAATTAAGAACCACAAATTTTCTGATGTTATAGTCTAAATATAAGAGCAAAGGTTTTTGCAAGTATATTAGCAATTGATCATTTAAAACCCATTATTTTAAGGTTATACAATTAACTTCAATTGCCAATTACTTGAAACTTAAATAGTGCCTTATATTTGTCATTATTTGATTCTGTTTTGCTTGCATAAAAAACTTTCTCTCTGTAATTGCAGAGTACTCTGGTGATCATTGACTATCATAAACAATTATAAATACAACTGAACCCCCAGCAAGACATTTAACAGAATATCAGAATCTGCAGGAAAAAGTTGCTACAGCTGCAAAGGGGGGTTCAGTCCTTTATAAATCAAAGTCTGAAATGTCAGAGAATTGACACACAGAGAGTGAATCCAAAAACTTCAGTCAAATCACATCCTATACTAACAGTTGGTTGTTATATACTGTGCCCTCTGTATGAGTAATAAGCAGGGTAAGTTGAAGTAAGGTATAAGTTTAGCCAGTGTAAGTTGGATTCAGGTGTAAGTAGAGCATGTCTAAGCTGAATTCATGTATAAGTAGAGCAAGTCTAAGTTGAATTCCTTCATAAGTAGAGCAAGTCTAAATTGAAGCCAAGTTGAAGTAGAACCAGTGTAAGTTGCAGTTAGGTATAAGTAGAACCAGTATAAGTTGAAATCATGTTGCAGTAGAACCAATGTAGGTAGTTGGGTATTAGTAGAACCAGTCTACACTGAAGTAGGTATAAGTAGAACCAGTGTAAGCTGAAGTCATGTATAAATAGAAATAGTGTAAGTTGGAATCAGGTATAAGTAGAACCAGTACAAGTTGAAGTCATGTTAAAGTAGAACCAATGTAGGTAGTTGGGTATTAGTAGAACCAGTCTACACTGAAGTAGGTATAAGTAGAACCAGTGTAAACTGAAGTCATGTATAAATAGAAATAGTGTAAGTTGGAATCAGGTATAAGTAGAACCAGTACAAGTTGGACTCATGTTAAAGTAGAAACAGTGTAGGTTGTTAGGTATAAGTAGAATCAGTGTAAGTTGAAGTATTTTATAAGTAGAATCAGTGTAAGTTAAGGTCAGGTATAAGTAGAACCAGTCTACACTGAAGTAGGTACAAGTGGAACCTGTGTAAGTTGAAGTCTGGTATAAGTAGAACCAGTTTAAGATGAAATCAGGCATAAGTAGAACCAGTGTAAGTTGAAGTAGGTATAAGTGGAACTAGTGTAAGTTAAAGTCAGGTATAAGTAGAACCAGTTTAAGATGAAACATGCATAAGCAGAACCAGTGTAAGTTGATGTAGGTATAAGTAGAATCAGTGTAAGTTGAAGTAGGTATAAGTAGAATCAGTGTAAGTTAAAGTAGGTATAAGTAGAATCAGTGTAAGTTGAAATCAGGTATAAGTAGAACCAGAGCAATGTTGTAAAAGGGATTGAATAGAAAGAATAGTTTCACTGTAAAATTAATATATTCACTGACTTGGATTATCACTGTCAAGGTGAACATGCTGTGGACAGTGGAAATATTTACTGAGCTTTAACTTTCACTCTTTCCATTTTTGAGTTTTGATAGTCAAAATCAGGCCAAAGCTAAAAAGGTAATTTATATAGATCAGATTATGTTAAATTTGTAATTTAAAATTAATTTTATATTTCTTTTCTTGAGCAGAAACGAAAATTAAAAAAATAGCCAGCCTCAGCAGGCAAGAACCTCATCCCACAGGTACAACTAAATGGGCAACAACATTGAGATTTGGGAAAATCTAAGAACAACTTCAGTTGTAAGAAGTATGCAGAATCCACATAATGTTTTCAGATGTAAGATTCACAGGCCATGATTTATTACAAGTTGTCTTCATATTTTGAAGCCCTACAACCAATTATAAGGGGATATAAGGCCCATTTAGCATGATAACCCTGCATGACCTTGCAGCAGGTGTCAAAGGTCAAATCTGATACTTGCAAAAGATTTGCAGACCACGATTTCCAATAAGTTGTTTTCTCATTCTAAACCCCTAGGACCAATGATAAGAGAGATATTATGGCTCTTTTTATATTTCCCTCCGCGCCCATTTGACATTAAAGATGTGATATGGCAGCCATTTTGTTTTCAAAACAGGGCCAAAATTACTCTCAGGCAAGCTTTTCTAGTCATTTAGATTTTGTGCAAATCTGACACAGCTAGCTGCAGTATTTTAAATTTCAGAACATATCAATGATTTTTTAACAATCGGCTATGGCAGCCATGCTTTTGAGTACAAAACTTTTTACAGACATGTTTTCACATAAATGAATGAGATGTAAGTGTCAATGTAAAAATGTGACAAATGCACACATGCATGCGCACCACCACAAACGCATGCACGGAGAGACTTTCATGATCTCCCAACCCAGGCCTTGGCCAGCGGGAGATAAAAATGTAACTGTAGTAACATCAGTTTAATGGTGCCCCTTTTTCAATTAAGAAGTTTAAGACTGAACAGTATTTAAAATGTTGCCATGGCAACAGTTGTTGCCAGATACCCTCCGAAACCTAATCCGCTCTAGATCCTGTTTCGGTTAATATATCCGGAAAATTTGGTGAAAATCCATGCATTGTTTTAGGCTGTGGAACACCCACAAACCTTGAGACCCAAAAATCTTAAAAGTGTTACCATGGCAATTGTTGTTGCCGGATACCCCCCAAAAACTGATTAAGCTCTAGATCCTCCTGTCCTCCTCAGGTAAATAAATCTTGAAAATTTGGTGTAAATCCATGCATGGTTTAGGCTATGAAACACCCATAAGCTTTTTGGCTGCTGCTACCGCCCCGGATGGCACAGGGAACGACTATAACCCATCCTTTATGGGATGGGGTTAAAAATTATTTCTAGTTTAACTTAATGTCTTAAAAAGAAACATCCATTTAAACTGTTTAAAAATAAAGTGAAATGTGTTTTAACTAAAAAATAAAGAAAAACACAATTTCTCCAGAAGCAGCTTGCATATTTGTAACTTGTGTAATAACAACAAACATGAAGATTTAGTGTCAAAGTTTTTTAAGCCATTACATTTTTTTTATTTACAATTATAGAAACTTTCCATTTATCAATGTACAGGCCCAGAGTTTATTGACTTCTGAAAAACAAAACTGAAATTTATCCAAAAGTAGATTTTTTAGTTCTTAACCCTTGCATGGTTGTAAATACCACACTCAAGATCAGGTCAAAGCTTAATGGTTTTCAGCCATTCTATTTAAAAATATTCATCAGCATTGATACTGGGTCAAAGTTCAGGTTTACGTCCCTTTATAGGTCATCAATTAAAGACAAGTTCTCAGTGCATCTTATCATAAGATGGATTTGAACAAAGAGACAGAAGTGTAGTGAGAGTCAAGTGCCAAAAAATATAAGCCTTACCAACCACTGATGTTATTTTCTCTCCTAAGCATCATATCAGGGACTGAGACATCCTCATGCAGGTGTATTTTTTAGCTACTAGAAACCTTCAAACAAACCATGAGAAAGCAGCTGTCATATGTCCGTCAAGGAGGTATTAACAGGGTAGCCACAGACACTGGAAAACCTAGAAAAAGCTAAAACAATTTTCCAGGTATGGAAAAATCATGGAATTTTATAATTTGGGCAAAATCATGGAAAAATCATGGACTTTTAGTTCCAAAGCCCGTGAAAGTTTTTTATGGAACACATGAAGGAGAAGTGAGAACCTGTCCTTTGTCACTGGAGTGAAATTTGAGCTCAACTTGGTTCACAATTTGTTTCAATATTACTTATTGTGAAAACAATTTTTGTGATGCCAAGATGAAGTGAAATACAATAAATGGCGAATAAAATAAGACAAATGATGTTAATTCACCAGACGCCAAGGCCCATATTCATCCCAGTTGCTGAGTGTAAACTGTCTAAAGTATGTCATCACACAAAGTGTTGCAGCCATGAGTCCAACATTCACAGATTAATAGCTTTTTTAATATGGTGTAGATTACAATGCTTACACTCAACCTATAGTTTACCAGAAGTACCAGATGATGATCATCTTTCCCGTAAAGAAGACGAATATCAATATTCACAGAAAAAATTTTTTTTCAGAGGACAAATACTATGCTAAATACCAAACCTGAATCTGAAGAAATAACAAAGTATTACCTCATGTATTACCTTAATGTATTTACAATAATATTATGTCAATAATATTGTTCGATATTGCCATTAAATACTTATGGAAAATGTGGGAAAAATCTTGAAAAATCGTGGGAAAAATCATGGAATTTCAAAATGAAAATCTTGTGGCTACCCTGTTATTAAATTCATGATCGTTTATTTGTCTGTTTGTCCCTTTGTTTCTTTGTCAGCATGACTATGCAAATATTATTGTTTGGATTTTCATGAAAAATATGAGAATGTGTGTCTTGGTCCAACTTAGATCTGATAAAATTTTGAGAGAGATCCGGATCATCACCTTGATTAAAAAAATATTGAAGATCCTGATTTTCTCAATTATTTATTATGGAGCCTTTTTTAAAATATCTTAAATGCCTTGGCAGAGGTCTGCGCACTCAGACTGCTATTGTATAACTATATATATATATTAGTCATGTCTATTAATGTATATATTTAAGAATATTAAATGGAAAATACATGCAAGTCATAGTATGAAGGAAAGCTGTGTATGAGTATACAATGGGCCTACTATCTGCTACTGTGGCCTAGTGGGTAACACACTCACCTAGGAACACAGAGAATGTGGGTTCAAACCCAGGTACAGGCTGATACATAGTGGCTTGAATGACCACTTATATTGGTGGTTCTCTGACAGTGGGTCCTCAATAATAATCCCCTGTAGCAGGTTAAATAAAGACAAGGTTGTTGATAAATGGTTATCTAATCTAATCTAATCTACTGCTTTGCAAGCACAATATCTTCCCCACAATGAGGAACTCAGTGCGCTAATTAAACAAAATCATTATCATATGGAAGTCGAGGGGTGTTCAAGTTCAGTAATCCAGGATTGTGAGTGTGACCGGGATGGAAGGAAGACTAAGTTGGGAAGCTAGAGCTGAAGAGGTGAGTTTTGAGGTGCTTCCTAATGTGGGTGTTCCACCACACGACTAAGGCTCCCGATTAAGGGTTTTTTGGAGTCGGTTTAAAAAATTTGCTTAGTGGACCCAGGCGTTCTGTATGGGTCGGTAGTTGTCAGTTGGGGCCATGAGAAAAATCAAACATGTTTGATATTTCTCACGATCCAAACCCATTTTTTTTCCTGCCATAAACAAAATGTCCAGTCCCAGGCTTCCTCAGGCCTCCTCAGACCAAATTTACACAGTCCTATGTTGTCCCAGGCCTCCTGCGACCCTTAGTCCCAGACCCTTAGTCCCTTAGTCCCATTGCAAAACAAGAATCAGCAAACTTGGTCTGGGGAGGACTGAGGAGTCCTCAGGATGCCTGAGGAAGCCGGGACTTAATCGGGGGGTTAGTCGGGGCTTAGTCCCAGGAGGCCTGAGGCATCCTGGGACCCAGTCGGTATGTCTATGACAAGATCGTGCTTCAAACCGACCAGAAAAATGGCTTAGTCGGTTCTTAGTCCCAGAACAGTCGGGGACTGTCTGGGGCCGCCTGGGGCCTCCTCAGGCTTCCTGAGGCCGATCTGAGCTTAATCCCAGGCTTTGATACCGATTCAGTATTCCCGCCCATTTTACTATTTTCTTCACCGACTGTCCACGATTAAGGGTCACAGACAGGATCGGGGCTTAGTCCTTTGGTGGAACAGGGGCATAAAAGATGCAACAGAGGGACTATTTCTTACATGGAGAGGGAAAGAGTTCCAAAGGGCAGGGGCATAGTGACTGAAGGAATTAGAAAAATGTTTAATTGATTTTTGAACTCTACAATCAAAAGTGGGGGTTTGAAGGAACTTGAGTTTGGGGGTACTTCGCCTTGTGTTTCTAAAAGAGGTGTAGGGGTGGATTAATCCTCTTAGGTAAACTGGTTGACCCTGGGTGAGAATTTGGTATGTAATAAGACCAATTTTAAATTGTATCCTGTATCTAACTGGTAGCCAGTGGAGTTTTTTTAGTTGAGGGGTAATGTGAGAGAATTTAGAGGAACGGGTGACAACCCTGCAGAGTGAGTTTTGGACCAGCTGCAATCTCCTTAACTCAAAATCAGTGAGCGATAAGAAGAGTAAATTACAGAAGTCCAGCCTGCTGCTCACCAAAGCATTCGTTAACAGCACTGATGTATTCAGGTCTAGAAGGGGACGAATTCTGTAGAGGTCTCTCGCTTGTACTCTAGTGGACTTAATGACCTGTGACACATGGTTTGAGAAAGTGAAATTAGAGTCGAACACCACTCTGAGGTTCCTGACACTTTCTGCTGGCGAGACCTGATTTCCCAGAATATTGATAGGGAAGTGAGGGAGGAGTTGGTTACGATTTTTGGGAGCCTATAAGAATGAACTCAGTTTTGTCTGGATTAAGTTTTAATTTATTTGCGAACATGAAATTTTGAATGTTGTTTAGGCAGTTCTTTAGTTTTTTGATAGAGTGAGAGAAATTTTCTGGTGAAAGTGTTATGTATAACTGGGTATCATCGGCGTAAAAGTGGTAGTTGATGCTACTGTGGGAATGAATGATTGAGCCAATTGGGTTAGTGTAGAGAGAGAACAGGATTGGTCCAAGGACAGAGCCCTGGGGTACTCCATAGTGGGTGAGAATTTTGTATGTAATAAGACCAATTTTAAATTGTATCCTGTATCTAACTGGTAGCCAGTGGAGTTTTTTTAGTTGAGGGGTAATGTGAGAGAATTTAGAGGAACGGGTGACAACCCTGCAGAGTGAGTTTTGGACCAGCTGCAATCTCCTTAACTCAAAATCAGTGAGCGATAAGAAGAGTAAATTACAGTAGTCCAGCCTGCTGCTCACCAAAGCATTCGTTAACAGCACTGATGTATTCAGGTCTAGAAGGGGATGAATTCTGTAGAGGTCTCTCGCTTGTACTCTAGTGGACTTAATGACCTGTGACACATGGTTTGAGAAAGTGAAATTAGAGTCGAACACCACTCTGAGGTTCCTGACACTTTTTGCTGGCGAGACCTGATTTCCCAGAATATTGATAGGGAAGTGAGGGAGGAGTTGGTTACGATTTTTGGGAGCCTATAAGAATGAACTCAGTTTTGTCTGGATTAAGTTTTAATTTATTTGCGAACATGAAATTTTGAATGTTGTTTAGGCAGTTCTTTAGTTTTTTGATAGAGTGAGAGAAATTTTCTGGTGAAAGTGTTATGTATAACTGGGCATCATCGGCGTAAAAGTGGTAGTTGATGCTACTGTGGGAATGAATGATTGAGCCAATTGGGTTAGTGTAGAGAGAGAACAGGATTGGTCCAAGGACAGAGCCCTGGGGTACTCCATAGTGGAGTGCAGCAGGATGCGAGAGAGTACTACCTACCTTGACCGAGTGTGTCCTTCCTGACAGGTATGATTTGAACCAGCCAAGTGCTAGCTCACTGAGTCCATAATAAACATTGAGTCTGTCCAGGAGAATGATGTGGTCAATGGTATCGAAAGTGGCGGATAGATCCAGAAGGGTAAGGGCAGTGACAGAACCCTTGGCCATGTTAGAACCCTTGGCCATGTTGTCCTTAAGCCTCTGTCTTCTACTTAGGAGAATGTCAGTAACTTGAGAGTTGGGCTGTACTTGTATGGTCGTAATGGATCAAATGATGCTTTGAGCCCTGTAGTACATGGAGATATTGCACCGAGTATATATATGTACAATATAGAATACAATGGGCCATTGAGACTATGGTTTCTGAGACAGTTTACAATTGAAACAATATTAAGGGAGAAAATGTGACTGACCTACATTTAAGCAGCACCCACATCTTTTGACTGTTTGAACAATTATTGTAGTAATTTAGAAAGTAATCACTTAGAGAATGATATAAAGGTAATTAGACATAAATCAACATGTGTGTCTTCAAGCTCATTACATTCTTTCCTACAGCGTTTTTGAGCTGATGCTTGATCTGTGAACAGTGTGATATTTCATTTCTAATGAAAAAATGTCATTGCAACTTCAAGTCCTTGACCTACAAAATTATGATGTTAGAATATCAGATGATTTATGTGTTTTTTATCTGGGAGTTTTCAGATAAATTTTCCTTGTTTAAATATTTAACAATAGCTTCACAAGATGTCCAACATATGGGACAACATACTTTTTAAAATTCAGGCCCATATACATCAGAAATGCTATTATCTGACCTTCTATTATCTGAATATTTGTTTTTATGAACCCCACTCCCAGGTTAGTATTTCCCCGTAGTTTTACCCTAGAATAACTGACTTTTCCTTACCAGGTACAATCAATTATCCAACAACAAGATTACTCCTCAAGCATGATCAGTTGAGATTGTAATTGTACTAATCATTTTAACAATTAAATTTGAACCATTTGTGAATTTAAAATGTAAAAATAGCATTGGAGATGCCCATACCCCACAGCCCAGGGAAACAACTTTCAACACTATGAGACACAGACTAACTGAAACAGGACAAAGATCAAAAGACTTTCAGAGTAAATAGTGTCAGCTTTGTAAATGATTATATAATATTTAAGTAGAGAAATTAACGTTTAAGAAAGACAAAATGTATGTAAAGATAAAGTATTAAAATTCAATAATAGGATGATGGCATTAATCAGTAAACTAAAAAATTGCAATCTGTAAAATTTATTGATTGAAGTATAGCTGTCAATGGAAATAGCACAATTAAGTAAAAATACCTACCGTATAATAATCAGCTGCAGCAATCCACATATCTCTTTGATAAGAGAAATATATTTCAAGTGTGGTATGTCAACAAACTTTGGCAGAGCCTAGGTTTCACCATGAAGATGAATACCTGCACCCCCAACTATTGTCCCTTCTTACAGTTTTTGAGATATGGCCTGCACAAGATTTTAAAGATCAACATCACTACGACAAGGGCAAAGGTCAAATAAAGGTCACACTATAACTTTGTACACCTATACCTCCTAACCAATGTCCCTACCATGTATTAACTTCCTATGCCCAACCATTTTCAAGATATAGCCCAGACAAGATTTTAAAGATCAGGATCACTACAACAAGGTCAAAAGTCAAATCAAGGTCACACCATGATAATGCTCCTACAGTGTCCTAACAAAGTATCAACTTTCTGCACCTTATGGTTTCCTGAGATATAGCCCGGACAAGATTTAAAGGTCAAGCTTATTACAACAAGGTCAAGGTCAAATCAAGGTCACACCATGATAATGCACACCTACACCTTTGAACCAATGTCCCTACCAAGCCTTATGGATGCCAAGATATAGCCCGGACAAGATTTAGTTCAAGGTCACTACCGCAAGGTTAAAGTCACACTTTGACATTGCACACCTACACCCCAACCAATGTAAAGACCAAGTGTCATCCTTCTACACTTTACAGTTCCCAAGATATAGCCCAGAGAAGATTTTAAAGGTCAAGGTCACTATACATCAAGATCAAAGGTCAAATCAAGGTATATATATATAGTTTATTTATTATAGTGACATTGTATATCAGCATAAGTACATCATGTAAAACAAAATACAATATACCCAGCCACTTTAAGGGCTTATAAGTCACTACAAATATAACAACAATTTTATGATAGGCAATTGCTAAGGAATCTGATACAGTATACTCTTCCTGGTATTCCACAGTTCATTAATATAATCTGCTAATAATCTGACATTTTGGACTTTTAAAATGTTACAAAATTGATCATATATATCCATTTCATTAATACTGAAATATTCCCTAAATTTTTCATAGAATCTGTGTCTAATAGAGTAAAAACATTTACATTCACAAACAAAATGAATTTCATCTTCAATATGGTTTCCTTTACAAATTTGACAGGTACGACTTTCAAAAGGCACGCGATAATATCTTCCAGTTTCAACTGCTAACGGCAAAATTCCAATTCTTAATTGTGTTAAAAGTGAGCGTTGAAACTTGTTTATTTTTCCTTTAAGATAGTGTTCAGTTTCTATACTATTTTTAATATGAGCATATGTTCTGAGCTTTGGTTTATATGCTAATTTTTCACACCAAATACTATGCATAACAACACTTAATTTATTTCTGGCTTCAATTAAGTTTATTTCTTCCCCATTCTCAAATACGTTGTACATGTTTAATAGTTCAAAAACATTCCAAATCTTTCCGCACCAGCTATTGGGGTTAAAGTTTTGCAAATCCCATTCAAAGATGCAGCGTGTAATTCGAGTTGGTTCTAATTTTACTAATTTATTCCATAATCTCAACATGGACATATAGTACTTGAACTCCACAAGTAACCAACCCATGTCACCTTGCACAGCCAAATCTGGTGCATTTTTATGTACTCCGAGAAAGTATCTAGAGGCTCTGTTTTGTATTTTGGTAGAGTAGTGATGCTTCTTATAGCTCCAAACACTTGAACAATAGTCTAAGATTGGCCAGACAGTTGTTTCATAGAGTTTTGTAAATGTATTGAACATAATATTTTTGAACGAAGTAAATTTAGAAATTATACTTCCAAGAGCTCTTCCAGCAGAATCAGCAAGTGTTGTTGCACATTCAGTAAAATTTAGATTTTCGTCAAAGATTATCCCAAGATACTTATACTTTGCCACCATTTCAATTTCTTTATCCCCAAACATGAACTTAGATTTTGTTGGTCGTTTTCTTGATTTCCTAAAGTGCATTACTTGACTTTTTGTAAGATTTACATTTAATTTCCATTTGATGCACCAATCTTTTAAGATATCTATTTCTCTTTGAAGTTTACTTTCATCATCAGCTATTAAGACTACATCATCAGCATACATCAAAATGCCAACATTTTTGGTACCTATGGTGATACCAAGTTTTTCAGATTTGATTGCATTAGCAAGATCATTTAGAAATACTGAAAATAAGGTTGGAGAAAGACTGTCCCCTTGGCGTACACCATAGAATGAAGGAAACCATCTTGTGTACATATTATTAAGTCTTATACAGTTTTGGGTATCACTGTATAATCGCTTAATTGCCATGTATATATTACCATTAATATTATACTTAAGTAGTTTATGAAGCAAGAGATTTCGGTCAACACTATCGAATGCTTTGCTGAAGTCAACAAAGGCAATGAATGTGTCCTTGTTAGAGTACAGACGATTTTGTATTATAGTAGCGAGGGAGAAAACATGGTCTTCACATGAACGGCTATCTCTAAAACCATTTTGTTCATCCACTAATAGATTTTCATCTTCAAGATAAAAAGTTATCCTACTGTTTAAAATGCTTGTGTATATTTTACTAATACAGGGTAGTAAGCTTATTCCTCTGTACGACAAAGGTGAGTATGGGTTTTTTGAGGAACCTTTTGGAATTGGGCAAATGATTGCTTTACTCCAGTCACTGGGTACAATATTATTTTTGAAGCAGAAACCAAATAGTTTAAACAATAAAAGTATGACTTCATCGCATTTCAATACTTCATATGGGATGTTATCTATCCCAGGTGATTTGTTGTTTTTGCACCTGTACACGTGGTATCTTACCTCATCAAGAGAAATCTCATGGTTTAAAAAACCATTGTTTCCTATACTGTTTTGCTCTTTTTGTTTCAGTTCTCTAACAATTTCTTGGTATTGCTCATTTTCATTAGAATGGTCTTTCTTTTCGTTCAATAATTGTTCAAAATCTGAGGCCCATTTTTCGAGTACTATGTTACTGTTAGAGTGACGCTTACCATTAATCTCTACTTCCATTGGGATAGATTGCTTTCTTGGTCCCAGGTGTTTAATGTTACGCCAAAAATCTTTTGGGTTATTGGTATTCATAACTTCTAATTTTCCTAGGAATTGTTTGTTATATTGTCTTTCAGAATATCTTAAAGTTTTATCAAATTCTTTTCTGGCTATAAGAAAATCATTTTTCTTTATTTGTTTTTCTCTGTATCTATCCTTACATTTAATGTATAGCCTTTCTTTCTCATTCATTGATTTCCAAAGTTTTGTTAGTGTATCTGTCCAATATGGTTTAGTGTGTTTAAAATTTTGCTTAGACTTCTTAGAACATTCTCTAAATTTTAAGTGAGTTTCCATTTCAGTTGTTATCATATGTATTGTTTGATTATAAATGTCTTCTAAGTTCAACTGCTGATTAATGGCAGTTTCGATATTGGTTATTATATTCGAGAGAGCTTGATGCCATTTGTAATTGTTCATAAAACCTGATGGGCGATAATCCAAATAGAATTTTTTTAATTTCGGAACTTTCTCACCTTTCTTAGAACATTTCTCATTTTGACTCTTAACTTTTTCAGATTTCTGAGTTTCTACATTGTCAAAGGTAATGTCAATTGATAAAAAGGAATGGTCTGGTGCTTTACACCTCTCACCCAGTATAGTAAACAGGTCAAATTTTGCTATTGTCTCAGCCATAGTATGGGTTTCACACCTTTTGATACTATTAAGATTATCATGGAAAGTAACAAAGTAGTCTACAACAGACATCCCTTTACTATTTATACATGTAAAGTTATGGTTTTCTGGTGTCACACGGCCATTAATTATACAAAGATGCAAGTCTTTAAGAAACTCCAGAAAAGTATCACCAAAAACATTTTTAACTGTATCTATATTACGCAACATAGGAACACTGTCAATATTGTTAATAAAATCTTGCTCCTTACCAATACGAGAGTTAAAATCTCCACACATTATTAACAAATCAACATTACTATTCAAATATATGCTTTGTATTAACTGAGAATAAAAACTATCAGGGTTTGCATACAAAGAGCCATCTGGAGGTAAGTAACAACAAAATATCAAAAATGAGAATTCAGTCGATTTAGAAACAAATTTAAGACCTAGTATACCATCTACATTTTTAATGGGAACATCAACACTGAAATTCTCCAAGACACTATTTTTTACAAAAATACCAATTCCACCAGACCCCTTTTTAACAGTTTTCTTTTGTAATACTCTATTGTGGCCAAACCATTTATAGTCTTTACAGTAAATAGTATTGTTCTCTTTTAAATGAGTTTCTTGAATGCAAACAATGTCTGAGTTTATAGATTTCATAACATTTTGTCTAAACAAACTGTTCTGTGTTGTCCAACCATTTACGTTCCAGGAGCCGATTTTCAGAGTTTTGGTTGACTTTCAGTAGAAGGTACTTCCATCCAGCGCATTTTGTGTCAGATTGGGCGTGGAGTAGTGAGTTGACATGTGTCTTGGTATATAGGGTGGTACTGTGGGTTGCAGAAGTGAGGGGCTGGTACCATGTGAGGTATGGGAGTATGAGCCATTGCCTGATCCATCATGAAAGTTCATCTGTGCATCTGGTCGAGACTGATTATGTGACATAGGCGTCGTCTCTACCTGTGACATTCGTGGACCTCTTGTCTGTGAAAACTGGTCAGGGGTATTCTTTGAGGCACCAGTTTGAGGCATCGGTGGATACTGATTCATCCCTGAGTGAGGAGGAAGGGTTCTCATTGTTTCTGGGGCAGAAACGTTATGATCACCTTGTTTGGGTTTCATAAGATCAGCTGCAAAATGCACCCTTTGCGATTCATTGCGCGAACTTGGGATGTCAGAGTGTTTAACTGTTTGACGTGGACTATGAAAATCACTTGAAAGTGCACCAGTGGCTGACTGATGGTTACTGAGGGTGGGTTTCTTCTTTATCAGCTTACCATTTCCTGCTATCCTGTATTCGGAGGCACTGTCTGGGATGAGTTCAGCAATCATAGTTTTGAAGTTATAGTCCATTATTCTATCAGAATGTGTCTTTGATGATCTGATATATACATTCCTGAAGGCAGGGTTATCCTTTAATTTTGCTTTGTGTCTCAGGATATCTATTTTTTCCTCTTTACTACCTAGCTGTATCTTGAGAACACCTTTGCTGTTTTCCCTTGGCTCAGTGTGAAGAATATTAACAATTGTTGCTGGTCTTCCAACAGCATCAATAATGTCATGCGAGTATGCCTTTGGGTTTCCCTTAGCCTGCCTAGGGGTGTTTGTCACAACAAGGGTAACTTCAGGGTCAAAATCTCTGTTTAAATGTTTGTTGATGTTCTCTACCTCTTGTTTCAAATGTTCTATGTTGCGATCATGTTCATCAACCCTGTCTTCTAACATGGTCATTTTGGCAAGGATTTCATCTTGCTTTCTGTTTATGTCTCTTACCTCATCTAACATTGTATTAAATTTACTGAACATGTTTTCAAGGAGTTCCTTCATGTTTTTATCCTCATCAAATGCTAGATAGCTTTGCTCTCTAGTATCAACTTTGGATGCCTCACTTGATTTCTTATCCATTTTAACACTATCTATGTTAGTGTCGTTGTCTACTAGTACTTGGTAATAACCACTGTTGCACTGATCTTGATTGTTGTTGTCAAAACAACTTCTTTTAAAGTCTCTTTCTAACTGAATTGGGGTTCTTTTCTTCCTTTTATTTCTTTTTCCTTTTGACATAATGTCCTGGCCAACTGAGACTAAGATTTGACAGTACTAAGTGGGCCGACACACAGCATCTGTCCTATTAATAGGTCTAATTAACAACTAATTACTGACCTGTCAACAAGGGTTTGTTTCACATATTAATCCAATATTAAACACTGTTCAAAATCTAAAAAGATACTGTTTATATCCACTTTTATAACAAATATTTTTATCCAGACAATATAACACTTTATGCTATATAGTTTTTTTGTATCCTCTGCACTTTGCCAGTCTGTGGAGATATGTACAAATCAGTGAAATCAAAGGAAAACTTTAGAAACACTATGATGTTGCACACCTACAACCCCTAACCAATGCCAACACCTAACGGTTCATGAGATAAAGCCTGGACAAGATTTTAAAGGTCAAGGTCACTACTATTAGGTCAAAGGTAAAGTCAAGGTCACACCATATTTTAAATTAATAGATTTTTAGTTATTCATACCTGACCAATATCTTTGACACAAAAGACATATTTTTTATGATAACAGAGGAAATATTTATTTAACTTTAATCATCTGTTTGATCACTCAACCAAGGGTGATTTCTTTCTAATTGAAAGTATAAAAGATCAAAAAGCTAAAGACAGATCACAGGACTGTGAAGCCAATTGGATTAACTGAGAATGTTCAATTAATCCTTTAAACCTTCATAGAAAATTGCTGTGACACCCGATATTTAAGAAGTTATATGCATGCATATTGTTTAATACATATTTGCTATAGTGGAAAGTCTCATGTTATTTTTGCCGAAAAAAATATGTAAATTTGAAATTAAATTTCATTTATTTGCTTACTTAAAGTGACTATAACTCCCGCCTTTACAGGCTGGGATTAAAAATTGCACTGTCTCAGTTATTTCCAATGTGGTTTTTAATAATCATTTTAATCCAAAGTATGCGTATTATAAGTTAGTTGAAGAAGTCCAGGCTAACAGACATGAATAATACCTTTTGGCAAAGTGATATTTTTATGTTTTTTATTATGGTACAGTAAAAGCTGGGTTATAAAATCATATTGGGAGATTATAATGGTTCTAGTAGATTAAAGTAAAGTTATTCATATGCAAAGTAAAGTTATTCATATGAATACAAAGATGTATTCTCAACAATTTCTAGTTAGGGAGTATGCATATTCCCTCACCATTTTAGGGAATAGGTGTATTCACTGAAAATTTTAGGAAATATGTGTATTCCCTGATTTCACATAATTTATTCACTGTAACAGATATACCTGGTAGTATAAGAAATGACTAATTTTTAGGCAGGTTGCATGTAACCAACCCACCTATTAGATTGATGTGTCCAACGTCCATCTGTCTGTCCATCCACATTTTCATTTCCGGACTCAAAAACGCTTTGTCCAATCGAATTCAAACTTGACAGGGAGATAGATCACCATCATAGCTAGGTTCCTTTCGAAATTGGTGTAATTCCATCTGTTCATTTGTCCATTTGTTGTCTGTTTGTCTGTCCGTCAACATTTCCGTTTCCGGACTCTAACTCAAAAACGCTTTGTCCAATGGAATTCAAACTTGACAAGGAGATAGATCACAATCATAGCTAAGTTGCTGTCAAAATTGGTGTGATTCTATCTGTTCGTTGGTCCGTTTGTCTGGCTGTCAACATTTCCGTTTCTGGACTCTAACTCGAAAATGCTTTGTCCAGTCTATTCAAACTTGACAGGGAGATAGATCACCATCATAGCTTTCGAAATTGGTTTAATTCTGTCTGTTCGTTTGTCCGTTTATAGCATAGATACAATTACGTAACCTAGATTACAAATTTTACATTTCTTAACACGTCTAACACACTTACCTTAACTGGGTGACCTAACATCTTCTTTATTTTTAAGCTTTAGCAAAGCTCATACTTCTAGAGATCACTCTTTTTTTTTTGTTACTGGACTTTCTTGAATATGGTGTAGCATGACGAGTACCCGTCACTGAGGTTAAGGAGCAATGGGCTATTTTAGTACTTGGATGGGCGACTGTCTGAGCTCTATGCCAGGTATTGCATGTATCTGACTCAGAATTTGTTTTTGTCTCCAGACTTTCATAAATCCTAGTGCACTACTCATGTCTCCGATGGCTTTGCCGCTAGCACATGTAGACAGAAAGACTTTTTGGCCTTGCTTGCCAAGAGATGTTTTTGAGTCTGTATTTACAGGAGGATTACCAGAAAATAATGAATAATTGCCTCTTGGTATTCACAGTCCCATTCATTTTAACCTTTTTTTATTTAACTTATTCATAAAATAGAGCTTTTTGATTAATTTTGCTTTAAGTTCCATAGCATATCATTGTTTAGTGGTTGCATGGTTTGAAAAAAAAATTGTTCACCCTATATTCTGTGAGTCAAGAGAACAAGTACAATAAAAGTAGGATCATCAGATTAGATTGGAATTTCAAACATGAATTTATCAGTACCCCAAATGATAACAAAGCACCTGCTATTGTAACTTATCAGCCAGTCACAGTTTCAGGTGATAGTCATAGTATAACAAATGAAAGACTACGGTAACTTATATTTTCAGAATTATAGACAGAACACTTGGCTTATCCCATTAAAGTACCAAGCTGAGAGTTTATGTTTATTTCAATAGCTTAATCTATGTACACATGTAGGCAGCTTATCTGATCCAATGTCTAATTAATGATAGCAATGTATTTCAACCTGCTCATTTATGTTTGGTTGTTTACATGTGTCTGAGTCTGATCTGCAACATTTGGTGTCCAATTTACAACATTTTTTTATTTTTTGCTCTGGAAGGGAAAATCCGATCACAAGTAAAATCATAGTGTCATTTATGGAAAATTGGATCAATGTTCACAAAAAAAAAAGTTATGTGACTAAAATCATGAATTGGAAGTCAGATGCTGTAATCTATATACATGTACATGGTGTACATGGACTTAAGGTTATTTCCAGGCATTGGACCTGTATATTTCACATGTTATACATGTACATAGTGTACATGGACTTAAGGTTATTTCCAGGCATTGGACATGTGTATTTCACATATTATACATGTACATGGTGTACATGGACTTGAGGTTATTTCCAGGTATTGGACATGTGTATTTCACATGTTATACATGTACATGGTGTACATGGACTTAAGGTTATTTCCAGGCATTGGACGTGTGTATTTCACATGTTATACATGTACATAGTGTACATGGACTTAAGGTTAGTTCTAGGCATTGGACGTGTGTATTTCACATGTTATACAATCATGTACATAGTGTACATGGACTTAAGGTTATTTCCAGGCATTGGACATGTGTATTTCACATGTTATACATGTACATAGTGTACATGGACTTGAGGTTATTTCCAGGCATTGGACCTGTGTATTTCACATGTTATACAGTTATGTACATGGTGTACAATTGGACTTAAGGTTATTTCCAGGCATTGGACATGTGTATTTCACATGTTATACATGTACATGGTGTACATGGACTTAAGGTTATTTCCAGACATTGGACGTGTGTATTTCACATGTTGTACATGTACATGGTGTACATGGACTTGAGGTTATTTCCAGGCATTGGACCTGTGTATTTCACATGTTATACAGTTATGTACATGGTGTACAATTGGACTTAAGGTTATTTCCAGGCATTGGACGTGTGTATTTCACATGTTGTACATGTACATGGTGTGCATGGACTTAAGGTTATTTCCAGGCATTGGACATGTGTATTTCACATGTTATACATGTACATAGTGTACATGGACTTAAGGTTATTTCCAGGCATTGGACATGTCTATTTCACATGTTATACATGTACCTAGTGTACATAGATTTGAGGTAAGAGTGAAGAGGTAAGCCAATTAGAACCATAATGTTTTGTTTCATGAGTCTTGTTCCTGATCTTGTTCTTGTTTATGAAAAATTCTCTTACAAAAATCAAAGTCATTTGGAGTGACAAAATTATGTGAAATTTGCAACAGCATGTCAGACTCACAGCACCCACTAAATTAAAATAGCATAATATGTCAATGAAATTCTGCAACAACAAATACAAAATGTGGATACAAGAGGATGTCATCAGTGACAAATTTCACATACTGTTAATATATTCACATTGCAAAATTTCTATACTGTAAATCTATTGAATAATTTTGCACATCTGTTTAATACTACCTTTTTAGGTTTAATTATTATCATTTTATGAAACTGTGACTTCTAATTCTGCCATATTTTAGACATAAAAAACAGATAGATGAATCATAAATATGTGAAGTATTGTGTAACTGATTATTTTATCAGTCAAGTGTCTAGTGAACATTTGTTTTGATGATATGAATGTTAAAATGTCAAATGTTAACAGCATACTGTCTAGGTTGAAATGCCAAAACATTTAAAACATTTAAAAGTGATACACATTTTTACTCTGTAAAATTTTATACAAGTGAGAATTAAAATACAAGCACAGAGTGGAATTGCTTTAAGTGAAGTATTTATGACTCAACCTTTGTAAGAATTAGACACAGAGTTTTTACACAAGACAGTTTAGTTCCATTTAAAACCAGTCAGTGTGTCCATAAGTACAGTAAGAACTGTAAAATTTGCCACTGTATATGAAACTCACCTCTAGGAGAGAAACCTTTTAAATGTAAGAAAAAATAATCAACACATGAGCAAATTTGGCATCAGGAGAAGTCAGAGGCCTTATGTAATCCAGTAAACATTTTTTTAGGTTTGCAAATATTTGGAGGGAATGTTTGATAAAGGTTAAGGTACAAAACCTATTTATAATAGAGTATCAAAAGGTCTTATTCATTCTATTTATTAAAAGTTTAATGTCAAGTGTTAGAAAACGTTACAAAACATAACATTGTCTCAAAAATATTAGTTTGGCATTGCCTAAAACATGTTGAATTTAGCGTCTGATCACAATTAAGGTTACTTAATTGGGGTCAGAGGCTAAATTCAACATATTTTAGGCTACTCAACAATGATAAATATTATTTTTCAAACATGTTGATATTTCACCAACCTTCCCCAACTCTGTATCCAGACCTTGGCTCTGCCAATCTGGAAACCGTCCTGTCATGTGTCTCTGCGGCTTGTCAGACATACTTCCTGTCTTGTCCACTACTGTAACCGTCTTGTCTGGAAGCACTTCCCATCCTGTCATGGTTAAGTACCTGAACACCACCTCCTAAATAGCCTTACACAAAAACAGACCATACTTGAAAGGAAACTGGCCTGTCATAAACATACCCAACCTGACTTAGTCACTTCCTATCAAGACGGGAAGTCTCCAAGTATTGGAGTCGGAAATGTCTCAGTAGGACAAGCCAGGAACACATCATGACAAGCAGCAAACAGAAGCCAACAGGATGGTTACAGCAACAGACAACCCGGGAAGTGTGTAGGACAAGCTGGCCTCATTTTACCGACCCATGGCTTGTTGGCTATGAAATCTCTGTCTAAATAAGGTGAGTCGGTTTGCACAATGCATCATTTAGAATCTGGCATCTGACAGATTACATCTGGCAGCATTTAAACTAAGGTTTTTCTGTTTTACGAATTAACTAGGATTTAGTGTTGAGATACAAGTGGGACTGACTTGTTGATAGGCTTTTGTTTTTTTACAAATGCTTTTAAAAAGAAACATGGGTTCTAAAAAGGGCAAAAGTGTGAGGAAGATAGAAGTCCCCACAGACACACCTACACATTTTGAGTTGGGGGATACAGCTGCTGATATACAGAGGAGGGAGGAGAAAGAGCAGAGAGATAGCATGCGATCAGACATCACAATACAGCCTTCAGTTACAAACCCCAGCTCGGTTTCCCAGTGTTCAACAGTCGACGAGCAGGTCATGAAACAGAAAACCGTGCTGTCATCTTTTCTCGGACGAAGACAGGAGAGCACCAGAACAGCCTTCTGCAACTACTTGGCATCTGAGGATGAGGTCTTAGAGGATAGAGACTTTCAAACATTCAGAAACGTGGCTATG
This sequence comes from Sabellastarte sp. h YS-2021, assembly GCA_964017235.1. Lineage (NCBI taxonomy): Eukaryota > Metazoa > Annelida > Polychaeta > Sabellida > Sabellidae > Sabellastarte > Sabellastarte sp. h YS-2021. The sequence continues at coordinate 48,459,245 of OZ024937.1, read as the reverse complement.
AAACTTTTAAGCGGCAGCCAGAGTAGGGCAGAGGAAAGGACCTGTCAGCCCCAGCAACCACAGCAACCTACACTTTCTAGGATGTCCAGTGCAACTTACACATATGTGCCACAGACTTTTCAATAGCCACAGCAACCAGCAGTAGATGGTCGGGAATGCATCTTAACTTTTCCAGATACTAAGATACCAGCAAGCCAGGTCATCCAACCAGCTCAAGCAGAGCCAAGTGACACCCAGGGCACAGCAACAGCCCAGAGGGCAACGGCTTCCTTTGTAGTTGTTGAGGACCAACAAGCTGGACCTTCAAGACTGCTTACTTTCATACTGACCCCGACAAAGCACTTCAACCCACAATCACTTGCCTTAGTCACAAGCGAAGAAAGTTCACACAACATATCAGAACTCTCTAGCTTCTTTGGGAATCTACAGTCAGTAATGAGCTACCAGCAGATCGACACACACTGCAACCATTTTCACCAAGTGACAAGCATCTACAAGCTGCATCTCCTCCAACCACCATCACACAGCAAGAACATCAGCAGCAGCCAGCCCAGCCTCAGCCGACCCAGCAGTCAGCCAACCCATAGCAGCAGCAATAGAATGGTATGTTTCCCATCTAGTGCCCCTACAGTGTGGGGGACTTACCATCTGGTTCTGAACTTGTCCTCCAATTTTTTCCAGTCTTCAGGGTCAGTAAGGCAGGTCAAATACTCTTCTGGAATTCGGCAAGCCTTAGGATGCCTTGGCAAAATAGGGACAAATTTACAGGTGGTGGTTCAGCCAACCAGTCAGTGATATTGTAAGGAAGTGTATATCTCTCCATTTGCCAGCTGTCTCAACGTTATGGCCAGTTTCAATCCAACTTCTAAGGGCTTACTGAAATTGGTGACTGATTTCTTGATGCAGTGGTGTAGGCGTTCCTCAGTGAGATTAAAAAAGGCAGGTGTCATCCTGACAAAACTCTGATATCTGGGATATCAGTCTGTATTAAGTCGGCCAGGAGGGTTCTGTAGGGTCTCTTTGAAGTATCCAGGGCATGATCCAGGGGTTCGGTTGCTTTTTACTTCTCCTGGATGTTGGCTGTGGCTGTGGTGAAGGTGCTGGCTGTAGGGTAGGTGCTGGTTCTGGGTTCAGATGTGTCTTTTTCTGTCTGCAAATAATTATGAAAATCAAAATATTAAACTCAATAAAAAACAAAAGTACCCTAAGATTCTGTAGAAAGTCTGTCCAATGTGTAGCTGGCATCTCTGCAGTGACAATTGATGATTTATGGCAGCCAGAAGGGGTTTATATAGTTTTGGTTTGATCCTGACTCTTGATCTCGACTCCAGAAATTAATCAGTCCATTCGGGGTGAGTCAGGAGAATGCTGTCCTGTCGGTTTGTCAATACAGCTTGTCTTGGCCTGTTAGGGGTTTAAGGCTTGTCCTGGTAGCTTTCCATCTAGCCATGGAGAAAAGTATCCCGACCCCAAGTCAGGTCCAGATCTTGAACCAAAAAAGCCGGGATGTACTACGTCCTTTTGGGGAGATGAAACTGACCAAGTTTTTTTGCACACTTTTTTTCTGGATTTTGGTCCCCCAATCCCCAACTTTTGCAACCAACACTAGAGCCCCCGATTAACGTTTAATAAACATTCTAAAAATATGGATGCAAAAAGCGTTTGTGATAGGATGTTGTCCAACCATTTTATAGAAAACATTTTTAAAAAGTTTAAAATGATAGGTATGAAAACCAGTGCTGTCAAATGTTTGCAAAACAAAATGTTGTAGACTATTTATCACACATTTCATAATGAATGTTTTAAAAACATTTCCAGCATATCTTGAGCTATTTTTTAAATGTTTAAAAATGTTTCCAGTCAAACCTCAGTTTCTTGTTTTATTTTTTCAGCAAAAGCATTTGTGCAGAGAAAGTTTACCAAATGTTTTTTTAAACATTACAATCTAAACATATACTTGGGAACACTTAGTAACCCAAAAGATAGGGTTCAAAAATGTTTTGTAAACATTAAAACCATATTAAACACTTTTAATGTTTACTGGGCATAACAAAACATCACTGATATATAATAATTTTCACAGGAAAATAGAACTTGGTTTCCTCACTGGCTGAATTTCCAGATGACACTTTTAATAATTGAGGAACAAAGCCGAAAATGGCTTCAGTCTACATGCATGAGCTGCAAGGCAGTCAGATACACGAGTAGTGCACAAGAGGAGTGCACAAATCATGAATCACAAGGCATGAGTCTGGTAGAAAGCTTACTCTTAAATAGGTCTCCAAGGGTTTGATATATACTTCTACTTAAGGCTGACTTCTAATTATCAGAATTCCAGTTTCAGGGTTTTGGCTAATTTAAGTTCAAAAACTTTTTTCACTAAATACATACATATTGAATACATGTAGACAGTCACTATCTTTTAGTCACTGAAAACTCTGGCAGATTTCATGTAACAACACATTGAATAAACATTTACAATGTACTCATGCAATAATTAGAAATCTTCTGGTAATATTTTATACTCGGTATACATCACTGCATGAAGCCCTACAAGTGAACTTATTACCAAGAAAGTATCTGCAATTTGTGGTCATTATTGATGGTATTTGGAAGCAGTTTGATACACTCCTTTTGAACCATATGGCTTGCTTTTTTAAATCAAGCTAATCAATTTTAAAAACAAAAATAGTACTTGAAATAAATAGTGTGATTAATTTTCACTGAATTATTACTTTTACTTATTTTTTTTTTTGAATTGTACACGTCAGTAATTTGAATTAAACCATTCTTGTTTATCAAACATTGGTCCTGTGAAGATTTATTTAGCACATCTTATAGCTAGCCTAACCATCTTAGCAGACTCCTTCTACTGGATTTGACAAATCCAGGTTTGTACAATAACTTTCAAATTTTATTGATAATCATACAGAAAAGTGGCATTGTCAGAGCACTGTAAACGTAACACTTGACTTTTATGTAGTGTCAAAATACCTGGGGCTGGTTTCACAAAGGTCTTAGATTTAGCATTGACTTAGGCTATCTGAGCTAAGTCTCGGACTTAAATGGATTTCACAAAGAGGGACTTAGTTAAGTACAAACTAATCAAATAACTACAGTGGTTCTCCATGTCATGTGATCCTTTATTTCTTAGGAAAATATTTTGCTGGTGACATATGTTTTTTTGTTTAAGTCATTTTATTTTTGCAAAAAGGCTGTTTTTTTTCCACTGAAACCTTGTAACTACATAAACAAGTCCAAAGATTAATCTAGGGAGGTCTCCTGTATATGGATGGTTTATTTTTAGACATTTTGATTTTAAAGTGAGAAAAATTTATCGTAGACATATTTAAGTCTTTGTTTACAAAACTTAAGCCCACTACCTGATGTTCTTAACCAAAACTTAGACTTAGCAGTTTTGTGAAGCCCTCCACGTCTTATGTGGGTGTTCCACTGGGCCGACTTGTCAGTAACTAAGCATTTTTCTTGGGTTGGGAGCAATGTTTACATAGTCGGTAAGGGTAGGTTGTAGTTTCCCGGCTTTTTGTGGTGGGTCGGCAAAATATCAAACATTTTTTATATTTCCCCAACACTTCCCGACTCTTCTTACAGACCATGGCTCCACCCACCTGGTAACCAACTTGTCCTAGTCACTTTCCGTCTTGTCTTATCACTTCCAGGCTTGTCTGTATCACTTTTAGTCTTGTCCTTATCACTTCCAGCTTTTCCTATCATGAAGCCGGCTTGTCATTTGCAACTTAGTACTGCTCATTTTCACTCCATTTCCAGCATGATGTGAGGTGAAAATATGTCCAAAAATTATGTTATGAATGACACAAAACAGTGAAAATGTTTATAACTTTGAGGTTCACAGATGGTAAAGGTGCACATGTATGCTGTAAGTAATTAATAAACATGAAAGAGTGTTTTATTTTGTTACATGATAATCAAATTGTCACCCTATTTCACCAGAGAAATTTCTGGATAAAAAGGAGGATCAAGTGTTGACCAATCAATAAGTAGAGAAAATTAGGTCAGGACAGTCGACAAACTATTTGGATCCCATCACATGTTAATTTTTCTCACTGTAAAACCAATAAGTAATTTCTGGGAAAAAGAGGGATCAAGTGTGGACCAATCAACAAATCTAAAACTAGGTCAATAGTAAATATTTGGATCCCTTCACATGACCAGAACTACATAGGGTCTTTCCCAGAAGCTCAAAATTGGAGTATAAAAGGCAGCTACAAGCAAGAAGGTTTTTCATTGTCACACGACATATTGTCAGAAGCACATTTCCTTGTGCTTGTTTGCACAGTCTCTTTCATTTTAAATGAAAATTTGCTATTTTAAGTGGATTTTTGGTCATAATCTGAAGGAGTCGTACATTGATTTATTTCTTTTAAAATATTACGGCAAAAACCTGGAAACTATAATTAAAATAACAAAAAAGTAAATTTGGACATTCTGGTCATGTGATGGGATCCAAATATTCAGCCTTGACCAAGTTTCAGATTTTCTTTATTGATCGACACTTGATCCTCTTTTTTCCCAGAAATTCATCAAAAACTGTAATTGCAATACCGCAAGTCTAGTTGTTGTGATTCTGTATGTTTCTCCAGTCCTCAGTCTGTCAGTACAGCTTGTCGGGACCTGCTATGGCTTGTCTGTTATGGGTTTAGGGCTTGTCCTGGTAGTTTCAAGACTGGTCCTGTAGAAAATATCCCAACCCCAAGGCAGGTCAGCCTCTAGTTCCAGACAAGCCTGGATGTGTCAAGTCCCGCTGGGAAGGTGAAACTGACCCAGATTTTTCCCGGCCCTTTTTGTGGATTTTTGTCCCAGACCCCCGACTTTTGCAGTTGACCATAGAGTCGTAGGGTCAGCTCCAGTGGAACACCCACATTAGACAACAGACTTAGTCTGAGTTTAAAACAAAAGTCTATTTTAGGTCTAAGTCCAAGCTAAGTCCTTTTGTTAAACTGGCCTGTGAGTAATTTACATCTTTAGTAAATAAGGTTTATGTGTTTTAAAAGTTATTATCATACCTCTGTGTTCAATACATCAATAAATTTGCTCACAAGATCTGTTATAATGTACATAGCAAGGGTATAAACAATCAGAGGGCTGCAACAATTTTAATGCCCATCCATTCAAATGAAGATCTGGCATTGCATTCCCCACTCAAAAAAAAACTGAAAAATCTGCATAAGATTTTAAATATATGCATGACAAATACAAGATGGGTATCATTCTAACAATTTGCAAGCTCGATATTTTATCAGCTGACCAATTTATTTTAATGAATTTATACTTTAAAGTTCATAAAATCATTTTATCTAATTTTCATGAATGTCAAATTCACTATAAGTTATACTTCTTATATGAGAAAGCAAACTGCCTCCCTATATATTTTCATAATTTTGTTGACAATTCACTACACTTTTAATGTGTACATTTATAGTATTTTGAAATTTAGAATCACACTGGCCTTACTGAAGCCTGTATCTGACTTTAGAGTATTGTATGTTGGTGTTGGTAACCTTATAATTTCTAATCATGTTTTCTGTTAAGAATTATTCTAAATTTATCTATTCCACAACAAGGGATAAATAAAATTAATTCTTTCATAAAACCACATCTGAATCTCAAGACTAATAATAATGTAAGGATTTTATTTATCACAGGCATGTGTCAATTATAATTTTGCATACACCCTCAGCTTTCCCTTACTCACTTGTAGAGTAAGAAATGTAAAATTCGCCACATATCTGAAATTCGCCACATGTGGAAAGACTAATAAAATAAATGAATTGAGGTGAGATTTGTTAAGTGTAAAGTAAATTAAGGCTTTTTGAACTGGAACATACCAAGTTTAAGACAAAACATCTTTTTTTCATAGAATTACGCAAGATTTTTAGAGGTGGCGAAATTTAGATTCCTGGCGAATTTTAGATTCCTTACTCTAATAATAGTTTATTGTCTTGAAGTAAATCACAAAATATCCTTAGATTTCTATTTATTATTTGTTACTTTCTTAACTTTTATCTTTGAAGTCCCATTGTTATTATTAAAACTTTTTTGCCTTAACATTTTGAAAAGAAAAAAAGAGCCACATCCACAGTACTATTATTCAGAAGAGAACAAAACTAGAGCTTTACAAGCATCAACAAGGAACAGCTCGCATTCATGCTGAACTTCATTGAAAACAAAAGATTAATTTTTTTTGCATGATAAATGAAGTAAATCACTGGACTCTTGAGTGATAAAATACCAACTTCACATATATTTATATAAATACTAAAATAACATTTTTGTATTTAAAGTGTTACTGGCAAAAATTTTCAAAGTTTTTCTGTAAATTGAGTGTTAATTTTTAACATTAAATTTTTAACATTAACATTTTAACCCTCAGGCCTCAAACGTGAGGGTTGAGGGCATTGTAATTGGGTCTGTCTGTCTGTCTGTCTGTGCACATAACTTGAAAGCTTTACATCAGACCCCAGTCATCTTTCCACACAAGGTGATGTGTACCTATGGTTCAGACCTCCTCAAAGATGGTCTGGACCTTGATCCAGATCAAGTCTCCAGAATATTTTCTCCTTATTTTTTTCACAGATATTTTGCACACAAAAGGCAACAACATATAGAAGACTATATAAAAAGAAGAAAATAAGATGTGTAGCGGGGTCACTAAGTGCAAAGCATTTAAAAGGGGAGAAATGAGAAGACAAGATGATAGTCAGATAGTCAGAAGAGTTCATCTGTTACAAGATTAATTTTTTTCAGCACTATCTGCAGTTGAGGATTTGTTCATTCTCAGGCAGTGCTAGTACATTTAAAATGGCAAACTTTTCCATGATTGTTGAACAGAATATCAGTAGATTTAAAGTAGGTACCATGTTATCAGTAATGAAAACATAAATAGTGGGCTTGGGGTTTAAGTACACTGAAAGTACAAAGTACAAGTACAAATCATTTTTCTTTTCAAAAAAGTACTCAAATATAAGTAATTATACAGGCAACCACTTGTCATCATATATTTATTGTGTTTATTTACACAATGGATACTTCCACAGCATAAGCTGACACATTACTTTCTACTCAAATATAAGTACCTTAATTATTCTAAATAGAAATATTTTGATGACCTAAGCTCAAAATACAAAAAAAAATTGTGAACTCAAATCACCATGCAGTTATTTACGTTTACAAATATGCTTAAAACTGAAACACTTATGAAGTGACCCTCGTACTTAGAATATCACAAGTAATTTAATTTTCATATATGCTTAAGTACAAGTTCATACATTTAAAATAAGCTAGAGTTCTACATAGTATTTGTAGTATACTTTGAAAAAAGGCACTTGTGTGCATATGTACTTGACTCTAACACTCAGCAGGCTGTGATGACCATCAGATTAATATTTATATCTTTGTAAAATAAAGGTATTTCTGCATGATGCAATAAGGTTCCACGTTACCACTGATATAAGCAAGGTCAGCAATTTGTAATAAGTACTTTTTTCTGTAATGGAAGGAACATATCTTCCCCTTAAAACTCAAACTGACTGTTTAATATTTGTCAGTAAATTCCAGAGTTTCATTAAGATATCTGCCTTGTTTTCACCTTTGATATGTGCAATTGTCTTTGTTTTAATGTCATTCTTTTCCATATAATTATTCCAAACAGTTTTCCAAACACCAGCGATGTAATGATTGATATCATTTTGGAAGAGATGACGTAACTTACTGAAGTTAACTCCAACCCAAACATCTTCAATCCTGTAGAATGGTGTGTGTTTCATTACAATACTCAGTTCCTTCACAATACTACCATCAAAAGCATAGATCAAACCTTCACAATGCTTGGGATAATATTTGCGGTTGGGAAAATCACTTTCTTCAGCACACCATTTCCCACAGGTCTCCGGATTTCTAAGAATAGGATTTCTATAGTACATCTTACAGATCACAGACCTCGGCTTCATCTTATGTTTAATCAGAGTCAAAACAGATTCAATGTCTAAAAATATGTCATCATCTGTCTTTACAACAATTGGCACAGCTGTACAGTAGATTTTAAGCCACTGTATGGACATGAATGCTTTGTAAGTGAGGTTATAGTAGTCGTCAATGAATTCAGCCTGCACTATGTCCCCATATGCCAAAGACTCCTCAACCACCTTCAGCTGGATGGACTGATTCAGAGACTTCCCTAGTATAAACACTAGTGCAGCTCTGTCTCTCTCCAGCTGGACCCTGGATCCCCAGGTGTTTCTGACAGCAAGCCTGAGGTCAAAGTTATCCACGGCACTGTGACTGTACACTATTATGTCTAATCTGTGTGAACTGCAGTAATTGGCATTAGGAATAAGAAAGCTGGTGAAGACAGGTGGTGAATTACGATTAGGCTCAGGAACTGCCATAAAGGTATGGTTCTCAATAATTGTGAAAGAATTCCTAGGGCCCACTTTGAAATTGTTCTTCCTGTATAAAAACTGCTTTGCAAAAGTCTTATTACCAATTTTATTATCATAGTTACCATATTGGCCTATACTTTGATGGTGATCTGTTGCTGGAATTTTTGTGATGGTTTCATTCATTGAGAAGCTGCTGGCCTGTAAATATGTACTGAAATATTATCCATGTAGCACATAAAGGATTTAGTAAGTGTTTTGTGTTCAAAATTATAATATTAACTAAATAATGCTATTGTAAAGACATAATAAGTCACATATTTTACATGTACATGATGTTATTTTTCGTCACTTGTTATTATGTGCCTATATTATATGTTGTGTTACTGTGTCTGGTAATAACCTGAAATAAAACCTTTGTGTAACCAATAGAGTCAGTGTTTTTTAAATTAAAAATGTTATACATAATTATATACTTGAACAAATTACTTTATTGGCACACTAAAGACTGTAACCATTTGAAATAAGCGTGACTTCTTAGATAAAGTCCTGTACCTTTCTGTGTTTTATGGAGGAAAAATTGCTTCCAAGAACCATCATAACCATTCATTTTCAGTTGCACAAAGATGTTAAAAGTTAAAAATGTTTTACTCTGATTTAAGGATAAATTCAGCATTAAACATACTGTGTATAACATGAAGCACTGTACAGCATTTGATGGGGGTTGCCTACCCTTGCCCTTCCAAGTGATTTGCACCTTGTTCAAAAAGGGTAAATAAACGTCTTTGTAAAAAAAATTACCTGAAATAAGTAAGTTCTTGAAAAACCAAACCTGAATTGGTAAATTAAATACATGTACAGTACAATTAGAAAATTTCACTAGACCTTAATTTTTGCTGTTTAGTTCATGACCTTCGATTTTGATAAATAGTTCTCAGTGAAACCTCTTTCTAAAAATTAATTCCAGTGATTTTCTTAAAATTAGTAAAATTTGCATTTTGCTTAAATTCTCAACTATTCACAGTATTTTAGAAAGTATTTACAAAACTTTTTCCAAATCAATACAATTTACCTTGAACTCTGATTTGTACATTTTCTCTTGCCACATATGGGAATTCAAGAATATCCACTGAGGAACAGTATAACCTAAAAGTCCAATGATACAAATTTGGGCAAAATATCTCACCACAGGCCTCATATTTTGTAGGTGATACACACACAAGACACTTCTGCTTAAATTACATCATCAAAGAGAGCCCACTCCACAAAAATATATCCATAAGTATTGAAAAGTGAACTGATTTTTTACTTTAAAGTTGAACCATTTTTATCCTTTTTTCTCATATTAAACATACTACAGGTGCGTATTATTATGAAGTCTCCTCTAAGTAATTGATTTGCAAGCATTTGTGTGTCAACAAGAAAAAAGATACAGATTAAGATGGATAGTCTGTTATGCATTGGCATCGAATCATTGGAATGAGGTTACAAATGCTAGTAAAAATAAGAAGGATTTCATTAATAATATACAGCTGAATATATCCTGTTCAATCAATTTTCAAGGGACAAGACATACACTTTTAACTAGAAAACATTCAAAGAGTTACTGTATTTTTCCATATAAATGCCCCTGGGCAATGCATTTTTACCAAGGCTGGGGGTCAGGGGGGGGGGGGGGGGGGGGGGGGTAAACTATTTTCCACGTCCAGTGGCAATGGTTAATAATGGATACTTTACAACCTTCATGTTGATTCCCAGCAGATATAACTATGAGAGACCTTAAAATATTATAAACAAACTTTAAATCTGAATCAATTCTTTCATTTTTATTTCATACCTTTGTTGATTTTAGTTATTTGTCAAAACTGGCATGTTTTGTTTTGATTTTCTTTGTTTTTCATTTGTGGTAATTTGATTGAGAAAGCACTAAAATGTATCTTTTTTTCAGAATCCCAGATTCACAATGGTGCTGGTTGTTGAGAGGGATGTAAAATCCCTAATTATGAGCTTTGCAAGAGCAGAGAGGAAAAGCATTTAAATGGGACGGGGCATTTATATGGATAAATAAGGTAGCTTGTTTCTAAATCTCTGAATTTCAGAAATTCTATTCAGTTGCAGGAAGGTTGTCTAAAAATCTCTTGAATTATTCTGAAGGGCATTAGTACTTAAACCATATTTATCTTGTAATGTATATTGGGTGTCAAAGCTGGCCCATAAGATATATATTTAATTTTAGTTGATGTACTCCAACGTTAAAACTGTTTAAATATTAAGGACTGTACAAGCATATAAAGTTACTAGAATGTCTTTGGTGCATATTGAAATAGAAAAGACCATGAGATCACCTTCAAATTGACTTTTAGTAAAAGTAATATTTTAATGAAGCAACAAAATGAAGATGCATTTCTAGTATACTGACATTATATTTGAAATTTACTACTACAAAAAAAATATGAAATGATGGGAGTAACATTTCTAGATTTCCATCTATTCTACCTTTTGTGGATGTAGAATTATCCTGACATATGTGTTATGTACCGGTAATATAAATTTGTTGTGTAATATAGCAGGTATGTGATGGGGATCCTGATTATGTAAAAACTGAGCCAATCAGAAATCCAGCTAAAACTGAGGCACCCTCTTCTTGATTTGCAGGAAAATCCTTTCACATTTGTGATTTCTGTGACTACATTTTAGTCCTTTGACCTCCCCTGATGCAAAATCAGCACTAATTTTTTTTCCATTTTCAAAGGGTGCCCCACCCCCGGTCATCTGAAAGCTGAGTGAATCAGAATGCATGATAGTGTGGAATTATACTTTCTAAGGTGTAGTGCAAACCACTGATTGTATAATATAGAAGACCAGAGTTGGTGTGACTAATTTCTGTTAATTCAAGGAAATAGAAAGGTTTTTTCTCTGACTGGCAATTTTCACAAATCGAGGCAAGTTTGCACTCACTGTATTTACTCTACACCAGCTTAATCAAAGAACTGACTAAATCTTCAATGTTTTCACAATCAACGGAAATTTCTTGGCAATCCAAAATAAAACCTTTCTTGTTGCATGTATTTATTACGTATCAGTTTACAGAAAAAACTTAAACTGCACACACAAAACCAAAGAGAAAAGTTTTAACACACACGTTGAAACAGAACAAACTAAACTGATAAATATATAGATAATACATGTTTTTGATTTAACCGTGAACAACATTTAAAAAGTTAGGGTCTTCAGCAATGTTACTCCTTCCATCTCAATTCAATGTTAAACTACAGTCAACAATAGGTCAGCAGTATCAGCATACATTATAACCTCTATTTTTTACCTTCTTATAATAATTATCCAAATAGTTTATTTCATGCACTAAGTTTGTATTTCATTACTGTTTTATACTAAACCATCTCTTTTATATTATCTACATTCCATTATGCTTATGACTTGGTAACAGCTATGGACAGATGATTTTTTTAAATTGGATTTTGGTGTTGCGCCTCAGAGTCTGCCTGGCAGAGATTAAGCGCCATAAAAGTACAGAGTAGAATAGAGTAGAATAGAATATAGAGCAACATGATAACTCTCCCTGAATGGTCGAATAATAGAAGTTCTGTTGTATATTCAAACTACACAAACCACAAAGTTGACTACCTTCAGAGTAGTCATCAATGTATGTAAAAATTAATGCTGAAGTATTTGTGTGCCTGAGGTGAGTAAGCTTGTTGTGTTGTTATAAAATAACTGATGATGAGCGAAAGAGATTTTACAACAGATAGTACTATTAAGATCATAAAGAGGCAGCGTGGGTGATTCTAATGAAATATGAATAAAATCTCTTATTACCCCAGGATCGGAAATGCTTATTTCTATTCTACCATGACATACTTTTTGAACAGTATGCATAATATTATTATTCACATTTTAATGACAAAAACAGGCTGCTTCAACCATTTTACTTTGCAGGGGGGTTATTGGCGGAATAGCCAGATTTCCTCCATTAACCAATCGGATTCACCAACACAGTTGTGAATGAGTGATAATTCAAACTAGTGAGGTTATGCAGGATTTTATTTCCTCAATTAGCCAATCAAAATTGTGGACACAGCTACGTCATGTTAGAATACCATTCAACATGTGCAAGTTGAGGTCTCACCAGAGGCTGACTTACCTGGATTTTAACTCCTACATTCAAACTACGTTTGCAATACATGTATAATGTTGAAGAAGACACTCCCAATAATGACAGTTTCTTTACCAATTAGACAGAATTGCATGCAGATGCCACTTGCCTATTGTGATTTTTTTCCAGTCCTTATAAGTTATGAATGAGTTATAGTGACAAGGAGGTTCTAAAATGGCAAGAAATCTAATTGTGATTTAGTCACATTTATGCTAAAATGTGGGCATACTCATGCTTAATATCTCTTTAGAAGAAAGATATAATTTTGCTTGAAAATGTGTGTTAAATTCATGCATTTAAACTATAAAATTGTAAGAATAAGCAATTGAATACCCTGATGCACAGATGTTTCATTCAGTCATTGATCACTCAAATCAATGAGCATGACAAAGTTGATAAAATTATATTTGCTGCTAAATCTTATTTGTGTGGTTCTAAGAAAAGTAATAAAACTTTGTCTTCAATAGTAACTGTTTTTAAGAAACATTAAATGGAATGCTGGAAGAAGCTGCTTAATATGCAAATAAAGGTCAATCTAAAATATTTTTCGACGGATTTGGTCCTACAAATGAATTACTATAGTGTGTTAGTGCTGCAATGATTCATTAAGTTTGTTAATGGAATATGTTAAAGCTATGTGTTACCTTTCAATCATGGATATAATATTCTCTATTACTATATGTACTTGCAGATGAACAAACAAAAAGGAGAAAATGCCAACTTTCAATTACATTCATTTTGTTAAAATATTAATATTTCATTGATACAGTCACAAATCATACTGACCGTATGAGTTTACATTAGTTACTGTTGATTCTGGTCTCAACAACATTAATTATTGCCAATTTTTCCTGTATTACAATAACATCAATGTGATGTCACAATGCCTTTTTGATGAACAAAACAAGACTCCTTGTAATATATACACATTACAGATTACTCAGGATCATTTCTATAAGCTTAAATAAAAAGCTAAAGAAGGCCAAGTCTAAGAAAAAGAAACATTTCTAGCAATAAGAAATTTTTCAAACTTTGCATGAAAACTGTGTTATAATTTTTTTTCAACAAATGATATTTGCATGTTCATCAACAATTAAAATTCTAAATGCTACCGGTTTCTACATAGTCATTGCAATCAATAACTCATTATAACCTTTAGTAGTATAACATTACCATGAATTTAACACTTTCTTATTCTTAGACATTTTTCTTAGAAAATGAGTGTTTTCTTTAAGAATCCTAAGAATAATTCTAAGATAAAAATGTTAGTGAATATGGGTCCATATGTGGTTTATTGCAGGACTAGGTGTGGCATATAGGCACTTTAGCAACAGGAAATCTGTTTCAATGAGATCTGATATACAGATGTTCAAGGGGTTAAATAGAAAAACAGCAACATTACCAATAATACAGCTGGGGTTCTGAAGTTGTAATGTGCAGTTTTCATAAACCACTGGTGACCAAAATATAGGTATAAAATTGAAAATGTTAATTACTTAAGTGTAGCTGTTATAAGCTACAAGCTTCTCAGGAGGCTGCAGGCATCCGGCCAACGTCCCAAAAAAATAGGCGTTTAGCACTGGCCGAATCCCGTGCTGAGAGGGTACCATAACAGTGTAATCCCACGATTCTCCCTTCTTCTCTCATTGTAAATTTAGACCATACCCCCTCAGCTGGAATACAGCAGGGAGGCAGGGTGGGACTCTCTTCAGTTCCACATGGTAAGCTTGTAGCTTATAAAAGCTACATTTAAGTAATTAAAATTTTCAATTTTATTGCGCTACAATAGCTTACCATATGGAACACTGAATGCTAAATGCAGCCATCCGGTGGAGGGATTACAGCTGAGACTGGAAGAATAGTGAATTTTCCTTGAATTTGAGTAGCAAATAAATGGAATGAATATTTGAAAAAACCAGTCTCTAGTCCCCCTTACAGAGCCCCAATTCTGAAAATCGGACATGTAAGAAGCCAAAAACCAGAAGAATAATGAATGACAGTACCGATACTGTCTGGATGTTTTGATAGAAGGGTTAAGTGCAGCCGTGCTCACTTATGTGGCAATAGCTCCAAGGGCTTCACTGTGATGAATACAAGCCCTGGTCTTGAAATCTCATTAACTTGCCATCCTAAATATGAGATTAAGGTACACTGAGTAAAACGTAATACATTATACAGTTAAATACAGTAATGATAGATAAAAAACCTTACCCTAACATCCTGAGGAGGTAACCAAATACCTAGACCCTGGGATTAGACTCCTGAAGACTTGACTGCAGTGGGTGTGCCACCCCCCACCCCCCTCTTTTCTTTCCGAGGATGAGTAGTCTGATGGGAAGGGGCTAGGACTTGTGCCACTACTACTGGTCCCAGATACATATTGTTATCGTTGTCTGACCAAGTAAGGTCTTTTAGGTAAAAATTTGTAAATGTATTGTGAGCTTTCCAGTGACACACTTGCATGATTTGGTCTACCGATATCCCACCGTAAAAGGCCTTAGAGGCTGCAAAGGCCCTAATGTCATGCGCTTTGACTTGGACCAGGTCCAGGGCATGTTGATCTGCTTGTTTGTGACAAAGTAGGATAGTTTGTTTTAGCCAAGAAGAGAGTGTAGCGGGTCTAATGTCTGAGGTATGTCCTTTCTTAAAGGAGATAAAAAGAAGGGATCGAGACCCACTTAGGTCTTTGGTTTGATCCAAGTAATACCTCAGGGCCCGTATGGGACACAAGGTCCTGTCTTGTTTGAATTGTCTATCTACAATGGTAGTCAAAGCAGGAATAGTCACGGAGACAAACTTTGAGAACCTTCTCTTGCTAGTTGGTTTTTGGCTATGAAATTAGAAGAAGGGAACAAGGCAACCTTTTCCCACTGGCCTAGATTAGATCATTTGTCTGCAACCCAGGCATGAATTTCGCTGCGGAGCTTGCCGGAGGCCAAAGCTAGCAAGAAAGCAGTTTTGAGGGTAAGATGTTTGAAGTCTGTGTCTTTCATAGGCTCAAAGGGTCCTTTTGTGAGCTAATTATGTACAACAGAAAGGTTCCACTTAGGAAGATTCCTGGAACTTTTGGGACGATCCCTGTGAAAACTGGAGAGTAACCTGTTAAGGTATTTGGGAAATTGGAAGGACCACTGAGCCCAAGATGTCAACAATGGCCGTCCTATAACCATCAATGGTCGAAGGGTGCCTGTTATAGTCTTGGTACAGGTACATGAAGAAGTGTGAGACTTGCTTCACAGAGGGAGTGGAGAAATCCACCGAATTTTCTCTGCACCATCTGTCAAATAGGGCCCACTTTGACTTGTAGATGGTCCTTGTTGATGACCTCTGAGGGGCAGCAATTCTCTCTGCCACCTTCACAGAGAAGCCTTTTTCTTCGAGCTGTCCACTCCTAGACACCAGGCGTGGAGTTTGAGATGTTGTGGATTGCTGTGACACGCATAGTTGTGAGACTGTTGAGAAGAGTTCTTGACACTGGCAGTTGAAGTTGAGAGCTGCACTAGGTCCCAAAGCCAGGGCATCCCTGGCCAGCCTGGGGCTATTACAATGATCAGACAACTGGATTGCCTGTGGTAGAGAGATTCTGCCTAGCTTGGTGCTCAAGTTCTTTTAGAACTTGTAGGGGAACCTTGCCCATAGCAGCCCCAGAGGATTTAGGAGAAATACAGATCTTGGCAAAATCTGAATTAAGCTCCTGAAGTTTGTCCTCAAAACAAGGTTGTCCCACCTTGTAATATTTTGCTGTTGAAGCAGGTGGTTTTATATATTTACCCTTGGGTAAATTAGAGGCCAGGAATTCCTGCTCAAATTTCTCAAAGGCATCTTTTAGATATGGACTTAAAAGGGAGCATAGCTGAAGGGCCTCTTGACCTGAGCTCCTGTTGGCCTTTTTCATCGTCCAGGCCCAGCACAGTGGTAGAGGACCTAGGCATAGTTTCCCTGGGGTTAGGGAGATCAAGTATGTGCCTAAAAGTCTCAACTTTCTCTTCGTACTGTGAAGGGAGGTCAGACATATCTACCTCCCTGTAAAAAACTATGTCTGGGTTATCCTGTTGTTGGTCTTGCTCAGAAGGAGCCTGTTGAGGCTTAGCAGACTTTTTAATAGGGACAGAGGGCTGATCCTCCTCTGAAGATGAAGAGTGTGAATAGTATTTTGCGTGAACCTTGTTTTTCTTTTTGTCCAAGTGTTTCTTGGCTCTAGAAGAACACACCCTTTGAGGTTGTTCCCAAGTGTTCGGATTGAGGATTCGAGTATTCGGATTGAAGATCCGAGTGGTTGGAGCCATGATCAGACTATACAGTTTGGGTGAACCATGGTGGAAGTGAAGGACCACAGAAGTCCATTTCCATAGGTTGGGCATCCGAGTGATCGGATGTCTGAGGGTTCGGATGTATGATCGGGTCAGATTGTTTACTTGGTCCAGCTTTTGAAGTTGAAGCGGAGGTCTTGTCTACCTCCACTTCGGAGGTTCTTTTCATAAGAGATTTCCAGCATGGACACTTGAAAGACCCCCATTTGCTGCTGAAGTTGGATGTTGAATTGGTTACCCAGGGATTTTTCTAGTTTATTTTCTATCTTATTTTGTAAAGCTGTACCTGGGTTGGGTGGGACAGATTGAGGTGACTTAAAGACAAAGACTCAAAGCGTAAGGGTTGAAGGCATGGAGGAGATGAAAATAAGTTTTCAGCAGCACCCTCAAGGTCTGCTTGAGATCCAGAAAATGCCTCCACATCATCCCCTAACAAGTCCAGATCATCATCTTTAGAAGTATTGCAGGTATTGGACGCTTTTTGCTTTCTAACATATCTACATCTGTGCTTCAGTAAAACCTGAGCAAATATTGCACGGCTTTTCATTTTTAACACAAAGGTCAACCACTTTTCCAGCTTCTCTGCATGTAGGACAGTAGTTATGGGTATCAAATATAAAGCAAAAATGCCTGGATTTGGATGATCTGGGCTTGTTAGAACTCGTTTGGTGGGAGGACATTTTTACAGCAATAAATCCGAGTAGTACGCAGCGGAAACCTCACAACAATGAAATATAAAATAAATACTTATCCTACGGAATTCAAAGTTTGACAGAATAAGCTATGATATAAATGGCTGAACAGTAACACCCAACAATACGTATATCCTGAGAAAACAGTGAAATAAAGTAAGCTTATTCAAATGCTTGCTAGTCACGTGGCCAACGAGAAAAGAAGGGAGAATTGCGGGATTGCACTGTTATGGTATACTCTAAGCACGGGATTCGTTCAGTACTAAACGTCTATTTTTCTTGGATGTTGGCCGGATACCTGCGGCCTCCTGAGAAAGCATTCAGTTCCACATGGTAAGCTATTGTAGCGCAATAAAATATATTATTAAATAAATTATAAGTGAAGCTTTAACAAAAATATATTGACTAGCTTTGTATACGTTAAACACAAACCATACACTGTAACAGATAGTAAAACAATACACACTAATGAACAATAAAAACACAAAAAGAGTAAGAAATGTGAAATTTGTAACAGTATGTGAAATTTGCCAGTGTCTGGAAACTGCCATTTATTTCCTTGTATTGACTTTTTGGACTTATAATTTGCTGCAACTTCATAAAGCTTAGTCTAGATCCACAGAAGGACTTATTCCAGATTTTTATTTAGACTTAAAGGTAGGACTTTTGTCTTTAATTCAAGCTAAGTTTATGGTCTTTGACTTAGAGGGTTTCACAAAACAGATAAGATTCTAAGCTTTGGCCAAGTCTATCTGGGACTGGGCTTATCTTTTGAAATCAAAGACTTAAATATTGCACTATAAGTTTTCTCACTTCAAACTTTGAAATGCCTGAAAAAAATGCTTATTACACCTCCCTATGTTAATGTTTTGGCATTTTAAAAGTAGCTACCAGGTTTTCCATTGAAAAAACAGCATTTTACCAAAGATAAAATGTGTTAAACAAGGGGCATATGTCACCAGTCAAATATTTTCACTAAGAAAACCACATCATATAGAAAACCACTTTTGGTTGTTTGATAAACTTGGTCTTAGCTAAGTGTTCTTTGTGAAATCCATTTAAGTCCAAGACTTAGCTTAGACAAAAGGCTCAGATTCAAGTCCCTGACTTAGCCAATGTCGAGGTTAAGTCTAAGACCCTTTTGAAACCGGCCCCTGATCTACCCTAAGGCAAAACTGGCACACATTTTGATTATTTTGTCTTATTTTGTAACAGTGATCCTTATTGGTGAGTTTCACATACTGTACTTCACATTTTTTACTGTTTATAAATTTACACTTTAGTTTCAGAATAACCCAAATCAGTCATCACTGTGCTGGTCCGTGGAACATCTACTGTGGTTTGATGAGTGGAAAATTTCACATGTTTTGTCCTTGACCCTAGAGAGGAAGTGGAAGTCATGAGTGTTGTGCATGATGAAGGGTCAAGGTTATGGGGTTCATACTCAATGTCTGTCAGGACAGACATGTCAGCAGTGTGTTCAGCTAGCTGGATGTACTGCTTCACTGAGGTGAGGATGTAGACCACACGTGATGCAAAGATGTCCCGGGTTTTGAAGCAGTGGAACATGAGGGCGCCCAGCCCATGGACTGCCACTATACATGTGAGGAGGATGAGGCTGACATGAATTACTGAAGAGATGATGTGTTCAGCGGCACTGAGGTGTGGGGATAGGATGGAGGCTATCTCTTCTTCAATAGAGTGTCTCTCAACTTAAAATAGACAGGAGAATAAAGGTAAATTACAAGTCTATAGATTGTCCCTCTCAACTGTAAACAGTAGCCAGCAAAATACTATAGTCTACAGTAGTTATATTAAAGCCATGTCTTTTGCTATATTGTCAATATTAGAGTGTTCCTTAACTGAAAATGGTCAACAGAGTACAGGTAATTACATTTTGTATGTTTTGGGTGCATTTGTTTGTTACTTTGAAATCTTTCAAAGTATGTTGGTCAGTCGGTTTGCATATTTGTCTGTTTGTTAGCTCATCTAGGTCACAATTGTGGAGGATTCTCATTTTTTTTCATACAACATTATCATTGGTCAGAATAGAGTACAACTGAATTTTGACAAAATCGTTAGCATTTTCACATAGCTGTGACCATTTTAGCTACTCAGCTACTGCATTCGTAAATATGCGGCAAGGTTTCAAAGTGTGCAACTCAGACAAGTGGATTTATTTATTTGCTTCAGGGTGTATATTTTTTCCATGACTTCTCCGTGATCAAAGCTTTAAAATCAAAGACCTTTTACATGCTTCGTGGCATGAAAGAGACATGTACTGAGGCCATGAGCTCCCGCTGGTTCTGCTTTTGAGAACCATGCATAAGGTTCCAGTTACAGTAAAGGAAGATGTGGAAGACATCAAAATTTGATCTGATTACACAAATGTATCCTTGTATTGAAATGCTGGATGAAAGAAAGGAACAATGCCTACAACTCAAGTGAATTGTCTCACAAATAAATAAATCCACTCATCTGAGTTGTAGACTTTGCGAGAGGATGCCTTTTAATATCCATGTCTTTTTATGAATTTTCCAAAATCTGGAGTCAATTGCCATGACTTTTCCAGGCCTGGAAATGAAAAATGGAATTCCATGACTTTTCCAGGTTTTCCATGACTGGATACACCCTGTTGTTTGTCTGTGTTAGTAATAACTCCAAAAGTAATGAACAGATCTTTCTGAAAGTTTTATGTGGGTAGAGTAAGAAATCTAAAATTCGCCAGGAATCTAAAATTCGCCACCTCTAAAACCTTAGTTAATTTTATGAAGAAAATGATTTTTTGTCTAAAAATTGGTATTTTTCAGTTCAAAAAGCCTTAATTTACTATACATTCACAAATCTCACCACAATTTCATTTATTTTATTAGTATTTTGCATGTGGCGAATTTCACATATGTGGCGAATTTTAGATTTCTTACTCTAGGGCAGATCTCCACCAGCGTGCCTTTCTAAAAATACAGGATTTTCTTTTTAAATCCAAACTAAGAAATGGATCTTTTTACAAATTTAATCACTTCTTTCTTTGGCCAGGCCCCCTTAAGTTTTTCACAGACAAACTTGGAAAATTTAATAGTAATTTAAATTTTTATTAGAAAGACTTACCATTTCCTAACAGTAGCTATTTCTTGGAGCCATCCAACCCAATGACCAACACAAAGATGCAAATTTAAGGTTGTATCACAACCTTAACCAGGCCACTTGGTTACAGTAATCCGTCCTCCTGCCAAATAGGTCACATGACCACATTGTTTACTTCATTATTTTGTTGGCCATCAACAGTATGGACGTCTTTGTTAGGAAATGTTAAGGGTATTTCGCTATAAAAAACATACAACCAGAGCCATAGTGGAGGTACTAATACCACAGTCTCTACTCACACTTGTAATGGAAGGTGTGTATGGGCACATAATCACAGGGTAGTATGGGCGTGTGTAATTGAGTAAATACCAAACCGCTGTCATCACAGGAAAAGCTGGTATTGATGCTACATGACTCATTCACAAAATTCTCACCCACACGCACTTGTTCTGAAATGAAAGACAAAAAAATTAAGATGTAAGAATATGTAATTCTTCACAGTACGTGAAACTCGTGAGTGAGAAAACCCCCTTTTATTTTTTGATTTGATGGAAATCTTTCACTTCACATTTGTGATTTTTGTGATTACATTTCATTTAGTCCTCTAATCTCCGCTGATGCAAAAATTATCACAAATATTGATTATTTTGTCATACTTTTACAGGTGAGAGATGTCACATACTGTGGAAACTCTCGTAAAAAATTTTTTTCTTAAAAATGCATGAGATACCAGAAAATAACATTGTTTAACATCAGATAAAATACTGTAGAGCTATTATCATCCAAACAAATTGAGAAACAATGGTTCTTTTACAGACCAGGGGCTTTATTCAAAAAGTGGATCGATAAAATATGAACCAAAAACCAGTTTGTAAAATTTTAAAATAAAGGTTACACATCTGAGCTGATTTTGAGTTTACCCTTGGTTTTATCCTGTCTGTGAATACCAGAAAACTAGAAGAGGCACTTAAACCCTTTGAAACTGTCAGTCAGCAGCTGTCCCCAGTATGCAACAACAATGTGTATTGATCAGTGACATGTCTGCAGGTCAGCAGTTAACCTTTCTATTTAAAATTTTTTTGATTTGCATAATTTTATTTGAAAAATTTATGTAACAAATTGATGTAAACCTCCTTTGAGGTACTAACTGCCTCAGAAGGGACACCACTCCAACAAGAAGGAGGTCAACACGATAAACAACATCCTCCAGGGGAAAGACAGTTACGAAAGTGGGAAACCAAGTCTGGAAAAGACTGTTAGTTTGTACAGTCACCAAAAATATGTCCTTTGCAATCTGGACAAACTTGAAATATGGTGATTAATACATTAAACACACAAGTGCAACAGGTGTCACTACACAGAGGACTAAAAATATGTATACCCATATCACATGAAGACATTGGATGATTGACTTTGATCATAATTTTTTGCTCTCATATACTCCATACTTTTAATAGTTAATTCAGCACCATTCTAAAACCAAATGAACCTAAATGGCAATATCCTCAAAGAAGAAGTGAAGGTGGAATTCCTGCTACTATTTATCAGTTTTATCACTGTTGTATTGAAGTTCATTAAAAGTTTATTCTCTTCAATTCTGAATCTGGTTGTTAAATGTAAGACCACTTTACCATGACCATTCACTGGCATTGATGATTAAATTTGCAAAGTGTTATAATGCAAGTATCACACACTACCGTAAATGGCAAATAGTAGTTACTTGTCCAATCTATCAGTAAAAATATGGTGTGTATGGCCTATTGGTTGCAAGTTTCCCACTTCACAGTATAAACAGGTACCACTATCACCTGAGCATGAATTTATGACATTCTGGAATCTTGGCTGAGAGAGCAATAACTTTGGCTACTTTATGCCAAATGAACTGGAAATAAATGCCTTAGGGAGCATATCTGATAAAAATCTAAACTTTTCTTTTATTTAACTGTAAAATTTACAATATAGTTTTCAACATTAGCTCACCTGTATTAAAATATTGCACAAGACCCTGTAATTCTTGCAAGAAGGGCAGACTGAGTCTCTTATAGAAAGTGCTCATTGAAGAGCTGTGGTCTGCAGCACTCGCATCAAGAAACCAGTTATTAAAGTTTGTGTGTGACCTTATCTTTGAAAAGAGTGGGAAAATTGCCCCTAATACAGGAAGTAGTACTGCTCTTGTGGAGATCTCATTCATACTCTGCAGCATGATGTACAAGGTGAATATCATTGCTGATACAATCACAGTTTTGGGTATCAAAGAGGTGTGCACTAATTTTGTTGAGTAATAATCAAACAAACGCCCCAGTTTGATGCAGAACGTTCTCCGAGTTTTTAAGTGGATTTTCGTGTCTTTGTGCAGTAAAGCTTCGTCAGCAGAACTATAAGATTCATTGAGTAAGTTTCCATTAGGCTTGTGCTTTGAGTGAGTTTTGTTACCTTCTTTCTTCATTTTATGTGCATTTTGCATGGTACTGTAGTCATTTTCACACCTCTCCTCTGTTTTTCCATCTCCACTATGAGACAACTGTACCTCGAAGGCTTTATCGACATCCATCAATACATATCCATCACCTTGCATTTCATCCACAATGACATTTTTCTGAAAGCCATGGCAAAAGTTCCTGCCATCCATATACATACGGCTGAATCTGAAAATGATGAGCAAAATATCCAAACACATAAACACTGTCTTGAACAGAGAAAAATCCAACTCTTCAAAGAGATAGTCAATGCGATCTTTCTCATTCCAGTTAATAGTTTCTTCTTGCCACTGTCTGATGATTTCTGCATGCACTTCATTTAGCATGTCATAATACCCTGTCATTCCCTTGTTTTTACTCACTATTCTGGAACTGGGATGAATATCACTGCCTTCAGGACTGAAGAATCTGGATGATACCATCTGTCTGTACTTTGAAAATTCACTGGCATTATCCAGTGAAGAATGCAATATATCTCCATGGTCACAGAGTGATATATTTGATGCAATGACAGGTAGATCTGGTAGTGTGGGTTTCTTTAAATTATATCTAGAAATAGAATATATAATTTATTTACAACCACAAATCAGACAAAAGCAAAAGATTGACATGAAACCTTGTCACTTACACCTCAATATCACAATAGCTGAATGAAATTGCTTGCTTGAGCATTGTGGATATATTACACTGAATATGATTGTGTAATCAGAAGTACGCACATTCCCTGAAATTCTCAGGGAATATGTATATTCCCCACTTGAAATTATTGAGAATGCAACTTTGCATTCTTATGAAATAACTATACCAAATTATGTTATAGAACCATTATAGTCTACTAATATGATTAGATAAGATAGCTTTCACTGTACCATAATTAAAAACATAAAAATACAACTTTACCTTGAGCTCTTTAACTAACTTATTCATCCTTTGGAATAAAATTCTTTTTAGTTTTTTGTATTTACCAAAAAGTTCTTTTTTAAATCAGTTTTCAGCTTGTGTATCCATTATATTACACTTCCACACTGGAAAAACCAAAAAGCCACACTGGAAATGACTGGGACAGTGCAATTTTTATGTTGTTGCGATAACAAGAAAAGTTGTAATTGATTTTAAAACAAAAGCTAAAGGAAGTTTTCAGTGACAGTATATTATTTTGTAAATATTAAATGATGTTTTTAATAAGTTAGAAAGTGACATATGTCCACAATTCATATAAGGAAAATGGTATACAGTGTGAATACTAGCCAAAAATAATGAATTAAGGAAAGTCATGAAGGATGCTACTAAACCTAGCATTTTAGTTTGAATTTTTAATAGCGGCTAATAATTAAGTATAATTTTAAAGCTTAAGTTGTTTATACTGTTGGATATTAAAGTAAGCGGATTTTAATGCAGAAAATAATATACCTTTCCCAAAAATTAAGCAGCCACAGATTGACCTCTTCTGCTGAAATGAGTTCAAGATATTTTGCAAATTCCAAGGCATCTCCTTCCATAATAGTTTCAAACTGAGAAGTGTCTAGCATATCCAGAAGTTTGCTTTGATTGTACAACAGTTGTGTATAGGTCAACCACTCATTTTTGTACACATCCTTCAGAAAAGTCTTATAAAAATATGCTTGTGTCAGTACACTATTCTCATAAAACCCAGATACATTCTCCTGTTCAAACTCTTCTATCTTTTTCTGATAATTACCCATTAATTCCTGGTGTCTACTGTACAAAATATGACTCAGAGATACATTGGGCCTTTGATGTTTGTCATAACCGACTGAAATATTGTACATATCTTGGAGAATGGACTGTGTCAAATGCTCACTGTAGGTCTCACAAGCTCTCTGTGAATCCTCAAATAAGCCTAACTGTCTCAGGTATTCTCTATGTGCAAAATTCTCCACTTCTATAGAAATGTTAAGGCTCTGGTTCCTCACATATTCAGGTATGGTTGCCAACTGTCCAAGTCTATCCAAGTCTGCTTTACAAATCACCAGCACCACAGTATAGAATATTGTAAACGTAAAACTTAGGCTGTAGATGATCTTAAAGGCCAAGTAGACTGCTAGATATGAGAACTGTAGACAGGACATGTCATTGGGCGCTCCACACTTGTCTGTATTTTTCATAAGATGAGGTTTACCATATGGACCACCATCATCGGTGTTATATCTGATGCTTGGTAAGCCCTTGCCATAAAAGCTACGCCTTTTGGTACACTCAAGAAATATGTGTAAAAATACCACAAGACCAAGGAAGACCAGAAGAGAGAGCACTACGAGTGAGAACAAGGACCATACATCTTCATCAGCTGTCTGTTTCCATTGTTCTATAAGGTCAGTATGGTCTGCCGTGTACCATACCCCTTTATCCAGTGATTTCAGGTACGTTAAGTAAATTGTGTGTTCCTGGTGGGTATCGTTCAAAATCACATCAAAGGTTTTGTCTTTCACTTGTCCCCAGTTGGGTACTTTGAAGGTAACAGAAAATGTTGGGGGACAGCTCACAAGGACATCATAACGAAAGAGCTCTTCCAGTTTCATGCGGTCATTGACAATCACATTGAAATATCCAGGGCAGTCAGACATGTTACCTGTACAAAGAGATGAAATGTAATGCATCTATTCACTAAGTATGGTCCTCAAAACTAATTAGAGATGCTACTGAATTGGAATAACAGTGCAATACTCTTTACAATGTACAAGTGACAGAAATGTTGGAAAAGAAACTAATACATTCAAAAACAGTACTCTAATAATCATTCTGCAAGGACCAAATAGACAATTTATCCAAACTATAAATAAATATTTACATAAAAATTAATGTCTTTCTTTACAGAAGATATATGGATACATTATACAGTTTTTCAAGTGACATTCTACATAGCCTAATTTCTGATCTCAAAAGCCTATAAAAGGAATACCCTATGTGTTTGGCTCATTTTTATAAGATAGAAAAACAAGCTGAATGATGTAGAGTGTTTTTTATAAACAATTAATTTATCTTGTATATTTACTCACTTCTTTTTAACCTGTTGGATTAATATGGACCATACCTTACTTATGTGTATGCAATAAAGTTCTTCTATTCCATTCTATTCTATTCTATTCTATTCTATAGAATGAAATTATTGTTTGTGAAAAAAATGTTCTGAAATTACACTTTTATTGCAGTTATGAGAAATTTGCATGTTTTTCACATTTCCAAGAAAATTCTTGGAAAAAGATTTGCGCTTACAGAAAGAATTTCAGTGACTGTTACATCACATATTGCATGTACAAAAGTGAAGAGATGTTACCCTGTAAGGTGATGGCCCACACATTGTTATTTTCACTGAGTGACAGATCTGCAGTGAAGTTCTCATCCAGGAGTAGATGAATATCCTGTGTCTTAAACCACCAGTCCAACACTGATACATTGGCTGAAATATAAACTCACAATGCAGACAGCCAAATTTTTCTAGTTCTCTGAAATAATATGTTATCACCAGCTAAGTAATAGATGCAGAAATATACATACAGTGTGACCTCTTGCATATAGAATTCTGTTAGTTTTAACTTTTACTTTATATTAGGTACTTGGAGAATTCTAGCTTTTTTTCAAAACTCTTTTATCTTTATCTTGTTTCCTTGATGCACTCTTGTCAAGTGAAACTGTCTTTGTGGTCATTGGGCTTTAAAACATAATGGTTATTTCTGAAGTTTAGAATTTTGATCAAGTAATATGCATAATCACAGCTAAAAATAATCTAAAATCACCAAATTATCATCTAAGTTACTTTTAATGATAGTTTAAAATACACTGAAAAAAATTGCCAGCTAAAAACACTGGGAAATCAAAGCCTATCTTTTAATCGCACGCTGTAAAATATTAAATATTTGTGTCATTTTAATCACACAACAACCAATATATCCCCTAGAATGCATGTTACACTTGTCTATATCTATTTGAACAGAAAACTAAGCATAAGATGTCTTAAAATTAAGATATTAAGTAAACTGTGTGTTCCTGGTGGGTATCGTTCAAAATCTCATCAAAAGTGGGTATCGTTCAAAATCACATCAAATCACCCACCAGGAACACATTCATGGAAAAAAATTACCCAATTAAACAATAATCAGTCTGGGAAATCAAAGTATATGTTTTAATCACTATAAAATACTGGCTATTGGAGAGATTTTAATCAGACAACTACCAAAATTGAACCAGAAACTAAGCAAGAGATGTCTTAAAATTAAGATATAGAATGCTGCAATATGTAAATTAGGCAATATTTAGGCGATTTTCCAGTTGTATCACTTATCCCAACTGTAGAAACTGCCACACATAACAAGGTTCAACTGACAGTGTACCACACATAAAACACCTTTTTCAGTTTTATAAGTGTTCCACTGATGACTGTCTTTATTCTCATTTTACTGTGAATTATCTAAAATTATAACAAGTACTGGAACTTGCAAATTTAATAAGTAAATTAAATTTTTATAAGTTACTACCCTATCCAATGGACAATTGCTTTACCGGTCAGCGCGACCGGTCCCGCCAAATGACAGAAAAAGTCATCCTGTATAAACTACCGGCAGGACCGGTCACAGAGTGTACATTCGCCAGGTGTCGCCTCGTGCATACTTCCTGTCTAGACAGGATGACGTCATCGCGTCTTTTTCGTTGTATAAACCTATTAGACCCCTAGTGAGCTGATAGCGGGGCTGGTTGGGAGGGCCTTGCCTGTCCATTGGATAGGGTATTAATTTATAAAAATGTAATTTACTTATTAAATTTGCAATTTTATTACGTTAATACATCCTATCCAATGGACAATTGCTGAATAACTACCACTTGGCAGGCGGATAAGCTACTAGGACTTGAGTGAACTCATAAACAAACAAATAATTTACAGACCTGGGTTACCTAGAGAGCCCATAAGGTCAAGGTCTGATACTAGAATCCGGTTAACCGGGAGTATACAGACAACACCCCCCCCCCCCTTTTGTCATACCTGCTCTGAGGTTGGGGAAGAGGGGTGTGAGTTCAGTCCTAAGAAATAAACCTCCCAAAGGAAGCATGTCACAGTTTTTTTTGGGTTTTTTTTTTGATTGGTTGATTTATACTTATCTAAGTCTCAGTATATACAATATGTACATATTTACAATTTAATGTCTCCTCATTTTTGGGGCTGTTCGTGGATCTGCTGAGCAGCCACTACTGGCTCTAAATAGAAAAGCTCTGAATCAGCCCAAGCCACATCCTTCAGATAGAATTGAGTGAAGGTGTTATGTGATTTCCAGTGGCAGGCTGATAATATTTGGTCTAAGGAGATTCCAGACTGGAATGCCTTAGAGGCAGCAAAGGCTCTTACAAACATGGGCTTTAACCTGATGTAACGTCAGGGCCTGCTGGTCAGAGAGCTCATAGCATAGGATCACACTTTGTTTGATCCATGAGGAGACAGTGGCAGGAGAGATGTCCTTGTCGAAGCCTTTCTTGAAGGAGACAAAGACCAACTCTTTGTTCTGCCTGAGGTTTGAGGTCCTGTCCAA
This sequence comes from Sabellastarte sp. h YS-2021, assembly GCA_964017235.1. Classification (NCBI taxonomy): domain Eukaryota; kingdom Metazoa; phylum Annelida; class Polychaeta; order Sabellida; family Sabellidae; genus Sabellastarte; species Sabellastarte sp. h YS-2021. Next base: position 48,430,554 of record OZ024937.1, on the reverse strand, counting down.
GTAGTAACGCAGGGCTCTAACTGGACACAATGACCTGTAACCTTTGAGTGACTTATCCAGAGTGGGGCCAGGGCTGGAATCACTACCGGGGCCACACTATCTGGTCCCTCTTTGGCCAGCTGATTCTTGGATAGAAAGCTGGGAGAGGGGTATAAAGACACTTTGGACCAGTCTGTTTGGTGTCTGATATTTTTGTGTAACCAAGCATGGATCTCACTCCTGCATTTACCTGAACCCAGGGCCAATAGGTTGATCTTCTTTGAGGAGCCTCAATTCGTGCTGCCACTGCCTCAGAGAAACCCTGCTCCTTGATTGCTGAGGCTCTAGGAGCCACACATGGAGGTTGAGATTTGACAGATTTTTGTGTAGGGTCTGGTTGAATGGTTGAGTTACCAGATTGGGAAGGCTGGGCAGGCACAGGGGAATCTGACTGGACATGGCTACCAGATCCCAAAACCAAGGCATGTTTGGCCACCCTGGTGCAATCAGTATTATCCTGCTGCAAGGGTAGTCTAACAGCCTCTCCACCACTCTGCCCAAGATGGCCACCGGTGGGAAGGCGTATGGGTCCAATCCGTCCTATGACAAGCTGAGGGCATCCACTGCCAATGCTTGGGGGTCTGGGACCAGAGAGACAAACTGTGGAAGCTTGTTGTTGAACCTGGTGGCAAATAGGTCCACTTGGGGCCTGTGCCATCGGTTGCATATTGCTTGGAAAACCTCTGGATTGAGGGACCATTCTGTTTGAATGGTGTGGCCCAGTCTGGATAGCTTGTCTGCTATCACGTTTAGACAGCTAGGGATGTGACAAGCTTTGAGAGTTACTGAGTTCCTGGTACACCAGGTCAGTATTCTCCACAGTAGGGCACACATGAGGCCCGACTTTCATTCCCCCTTCCTTGTTTATGTAAGCAACCACTGTAGTGTTGTCTGTAGCTATGAGGACTATGTTGTTGGTACAGAGGGTCTGAAACTCTTTTAAGACCAGAAAGACTGCCTTTAACTCTAGTTAGTTTATGTGCAGTTTGCTTTCTGGGAGTGACCAGTTTCCCCTTGCTATGTGCTCGTTTAAGTGCGCACCCCACCCTTCTTTTGATGCGTCTGTAAAGATTTGCAGAGCATGTTTTAGAGGGTGTAATGGTTGACCTGTAATAACATTGCTTTCCTCCAGCCACCATACTAGATGTGGGTGGAGTGATTTTGGAATGGGGATGGCCTTTTCCATTGTCTCTGGTACCCTCCAGATGTTCTTGAGATGCCACTGTATGGGTCTCATGTGAAAACTGCCTTAGTGCACTTGTTTTTCTGTTACAGTAGCAGTCAGTAACCCGATTAAGGACGTTAGTTTCCGGGCCGGGCACAGTGGACTGGACATGATTTACAGTAACTTTGTCTGTAAGGCCTGCCAACGTTCTGGTGTGGGTCTGACCCTGCCCTCTTTCAAGTCGAACTGGTAACCTACGAAATTGAAAACTTGTTTGGGTTCCAGCTCTGATTTTTCTTCGTTCACTAGCCAGCCCAATTCTCGACAGAGGGCTACCAAGGTCTGTGTGTGCTAAGGACAAGTTTGGTTGGATCTGGCTTGGACCAACCAGTCGTCTAGGTACTGGTGGGTCCTTATACCCTGTTTCATTGCTAGCAGTTTGACCTCCTTGGCCACTACTGTAAACTCCATAGGGGCTGTTGAGAGGCCAAAGGGTAGTGCTTTGAATTGATAGGTCTTGCCCTGGATATGAAAACGTAATGTACTTCCTGGACTGGCTGTTTATTGGTATGTGGAAGTACGCGTCCTTGAAGTCTATGGAGGTTACCCACTCCCCTGTCTGGAGGGAGGTCCTTATTGTCTCTGGGGTCTCCATTTTGAATGACTGTGTTTTCAAAAAGGTGTTGAGTTTGCTGAGATCCAAGATAGGTCTCCACCGGTTGTTGGGTTTGGGTACCAAAAATAGCCGGTTGTAAAACCCCAGGGATTGTGGATTTTGAACTAACTCTACAGCATTTTTGTCAAACAGCTGATGCAATGCCTCCAACAGGTAGCTGTTCCTGTGAGGCTTTACATAGCAGCTTGTTATTGTGGGAGTTCTTGTCAGATTTGGCCGGAACCAGAAGGGAAGTATGTAACCTTCTCTGAGGACTGCTAGTACTTTGGGGCTGACGCCTAGGGCTGCCCATTTTTTCCAAAACTGGTGTAATCTGGCCCCTACAGGCAGATTTGGTACAACAGGTGGGACATTTGTGACATTTTGTACAGAACTCGATTGATTTACACAGAAAACACCTTTCACAGATTTTATTGATCTTTGATGCTCGGGATTTACACCTTTCTTTTGTGGCAACCCTCCTGCAAAAGGAACATGATTTGCAACATGACAAAATACAGGTAAATGAGTTCTTGTCTTTACGTTTCCCGTCATAGAATGACCGTCCTTTCCGGTTACAGATACACTGTTCAAAATCTCTTCTACACCGGTCACAACACAATTCACTTTGCCGGTAACACAGACAGGAACTACTTCCCCGGCCACAAACTGACCACAGTAATTGTCACTTATACTGCTTCTGTGTCTTGGCCGGTCGCTGGGAAAACGAAGAGGTAGCCTTGTCCCGGTGAGATCTCTGCCCACGTCTTTTACTGCCAAGCTGTTTCCAAGCTGGGAGACCCTATTTCCGGTCCGGTTCCTGTTGTTGCCTTGGAGGCTGGGAATACGGGTGGAAATGTTGAGGCTTTCTTTGTGAAGGGCCAGAAGTACGCTTATCTTAATGGTGGCGTATTTCTTCCTCAGCTTTGGCAATAATGTGGTCCGGAAACAGTGCACTTAGATGAAGTGGGGCAGTTCTGAGAGATGTTAAAGTGTCCTGCTTTATTCCAGCTTTAATGTACTCCAGGTAACTATCTCGTCGTGCAAGTGTCAAATTAGCCACATTCACAAACACCCCCTCTGATAAATCTTGCATGGTGCGAGCCATAGCCTGTGTAATGCTGCGGTTGAAAGTCACTAGAAAGTCCAACTCATCAGCAGCTTGGCTAACCTTGCTGGGTGATTTCCCTTTGCACGTAACACTTTGAATAATCTTAAGTTGTGAAGCCATGTTGTCCTGAACTCTGGTAAGACACCGGCTAAAAGCTGCAGCCTGATTACACATGTAGGACTGGTCACGTGCAGCTCGTTCCCACTTTCTTAGATTTTCTTGTGATACGGGTCTGGAGGCAGGAGCTGAAGGTAGGGATCTGTTGGCTATTCTTGGGAAGGTACTGTTCATCCTAGCCGGTTCATTTGTCCAAGTATGAACTTTGGAACGAGAAAAGTCTTTCTTCTCACAGTGCATCCCATACCATTTCAATGTCTTTGGAGGCTTGACGAACTGATCCCTAGCTAAACCAGCAGTCTCAGCTGTACGAGACGGGTAGCCCTCCTGCACAGTTATGTTGAGTTTTTCCATCTTTTTACACAACCATTCGTCCACAGGGACTTTAACTGACACTTTCCCGGTATGAGAACTCTTGGAGCCGGTAAACTGGTTGTCATCCTGTGAACTTGATGAAGAGTCAAACTCAGGAATGTCATTCCAGGCCATAAATGACCTAACACCTCACAGAGTTTCCCTGTAAGTCTGTTTAGCAGTGAGTTCTTGGTCCACATCCAATAATTCCTCACGATGTGGACCAGTAGATTCCAAGTCAGAGACCTCCCCTTCATCAGCTAAGCTGGAAGCCCGGTCACTGAACTGATCTGACTCTGCTGCCGGTTCCTCAACAGGGACTACAGAACCGGGATGAGATGTATAAATCTGCTTGGCTGTGGTAGATGGTTGAGCAGCAGGACCTGGGGGCTGAACCTCGGGTCTGTAGACTACTGCAGGTAGCTCAGCTTCCTGACCAGTGGTGTATGTGACAGGTGCAGCACCGGGAGCCTCAACAGGCCGGGTGGCTCAGCACAGCACCGGGAACCTGAACAGGTTGGGTGGCTCTCTCAACATCCGTCTCTGCACCGGTAGACTGCTTCTCACTGGTAACACCGGTAGCCTGTTGAACTGGTGGGATAAAGGGCCTGTCAGTCACCACCACGTCTGATTTCTTGACCGGTTCCACCGGTACTTGAAAACTCTTGGCCAGGAAAATCGCCTCTAGCCGGGCAAAACGTTCTGACCACTTGTCGTCCATAGATTTCAGGTCAGCTTGAAAGTCTACAGAAGTTTTGCCGGCTTTCTTCTTGGTGGGGGACTTGTGAGAGGACTTCTTGGCTTTCTTACTGGGAGTTTCGCCTCGATCACTAGTCTCACCCCTGCTCTCTACCTTCCCCAACACAGTGACGTCAGCAGGATTAACAACCTGGGAAGGAGAGCTTATCTTCTTCTGGAGCTCTTTTCGTGTCCTGTAAGTAGGGGTGGCCAACTGTTTCTTCTGATCTTCGGAAAGGTTATCACAGATCTGCAAGGTTTCTTTACACAAGGGTCTTGGCCAATGCCCTTTTCACGACATCATGCACATTTAGAGTGAGAGTCAAAAAGTGGCATAATGTGGCCACACGAACCCTTCTTCTGTCCAGGGGACGCCATAACTACTCCAGAAGCAATAAAAGTTCTTTATAAGTGAAAATAAAATGAAAATTTGAAGTTGTCTTAAAAATACTTCGCGTTGAAACACTCTCTGCAAAACACGTCTGTACACTCCACGCGCCAAACGAAAAAGACGCGATGACGTCATCCTGTCTAGACAGGAAGTATGCATGAGGCGACACCTGGCGAATGTACACTCCGTGACCGGTCCTGCCGGTTGTTTATACAGGATGACTTTTTCTGTCATATGGCGGGACCGGTCGCACCGACCGGTAAAGCAATTGTCCATTGGATAGGATGTATTAACGCAATAAAAATATTTGTTTCAAGACTTTTGGCAGCTGAGTTTTACCATCTACCCCATGTACATTAGTACACAAACAGCAGTTTGAATCAATTAAGAATAACCATAAGTCTTTGACAACACATGGACTTTTTCTTGAATTTTTTAAAACAGTAATAAAAATAATCATAAAGAAATATGCAAAATTATTTTATATGTTTCTGGATGTCAAAAAATCTACATAAGCAAACTAGATGCCACTACTTTATAATACAAAAGTATTCGAGGTTGCAGTCTGAATAACTGGGCGTTCACACTATGAAATGAACCCGGGTTGACACAGATTGAACCAGATTAGAGACTAGTCTGAACACTCACAATCCGGGTTGACAAGGATAAATCTCAACTCCACTCAAGAGGTGGATTGAAGCAGATTGAAGCAGATTGGTTCAACCCCCCTTAGTAGTGTGAACCCTCTCAATCCAGGTTGGCAAGGATTGAGTGCACTGGTACTGTAAACAATTGACTTATTACCTTGCAGCATTTGCTTAACCTATTACTGTTTTGTCAATATATCTATATTAATCCTTTGTTAACAGGAAGTACTAATTAAAATAAATGCCACCCAAATTGATTATTGTATGATTTCTGCTTGATTGCAATTGGGCATAAAATGTAAATTTATAAATATAACATGACAACTGAATAAGCTGGTATACTATCAAAATTTCAATTTATCATTTGTTAAAAAGCTATGCAATCTTAAACAAAAACTGTGTTTGATTTATCAGAATTACTTAATAAATTAATTAATTGTATAATAAACAATATAAAGTTGGCATCTTTCATACAGTTGTAAACATTGGAAAAAAATAATTATCATTAAGGAACTTTTACCTCCGTTACATAAAGTGAATTTTAGAGGTTTTACTGTACTCAGTTTTTGAGAGTTTTCAACCCAGATTGAACTCTGTAGTGTGGACACTCAACCCGTATTGAGATGAATCTGCTTTAATCTGCTTCAACCCCCAATCCTTGTCAACACGGATTGTAGTGTGAACAGGGTATAAGTTTACTGAAACCTTGACCATTTTTGGTGGGTTCTCCATAATTAAAACCTTTGACACCGAGAAGATTTGGTTCAACTTAGAACCTCCAATATCCACAAGATTTGGATCAAATATGTAGCCAACTTTTAGTAAACTACAAAAAAATGCAGTAATTTTGATTCTGGAACTTTCAAAACTGCATGGTTCCAGTTACACCTAAACCAAACTTTCACTGGTTCTATGCATATATATAACCTACTGTATAATCTATTATCCACCTTCCTGCTTTATTAAAGAACAGTTCCACTTCCAATGACAGTATGGGAGCAGTCAGGGATAGTTGGTTTTATGCTGGGCAAATCTGGTGGCCTGGAGCTTTGCTCCTTAAATTTATATAATTTTTTGGTCCTTCAAGATCTCTTACCGGTGCTACACTAGTATCATAAAGCACTACTATAGTCTCACCATCCCCTGTAGCCCATGAACAAGTTAAGGAGCAGTCCCGGAGAAGACAAAAATCTCTTCACTCCTGAACTGCTCCTAGAAATTATGTGTTACACACTTAATATTCGGGGGCAAAAACAGATGGGCCCCAAATGGTGAAGATTCATCCAGTATACTTCTGTATCATTTAGGTAGGCCTCCAAAATTTCCAAGATTCTGAAAAAAAACCCCAAATATTCTCGGTTCAGGGACAATACTGGAGCTCATCTGTGAAAATGGAACTGTGGTAGTAAACACTGTGGTCAGTATAGAGTAAGAAATCTAAAATTTGTCACATATCTGAAATTCCCCATATGTTGAAATACTAATAAAATAAATAAATTGAGGTGAGGTTTGTTGAATGTATGGTAAATTTAGGCTGTTCGAACTGAAAAATACATTTTCTTCATAAATATAACTAAGGTTTTGGAGTCGTCGAATTTTAGATTCCTGGCAAATTTTAGATTTCTCACTCTAATCATACTGTACTCAGTTCTTACATGGAATGATGAATTTGATACGAGGTGGACTGTTGGTAGATTTCAGCAGATAGAGGTAAGGCTCTCCCACTGCCTGAATGGTGGCTTTAACAGGCTGTCTACTGTACTCCAAGTAGTGAGACTGCACTCCTCTACAAAAGTGTATCATGTATGACACTAAAATAAATCATATATGAATAAATACTTCACAAGTGGAAAACTTATCTCTTTGCAAATTCTAATTCTAATTTGACTTTTATAGCGCTTAATCTCCACTGAGTAGTGGACTCTAAGGCGCAACAAGACAATAGCAATAGGCAAATTCAAAGTCCAGGGACAAAAAACAGGTCGGTACCACGGAGAAGCCATAAGAAAAGTGAGCTAAGGAGGATAAGCCTTTGCGTAGAGATAGGTTTTGAGCTTCTTTCTAAAAGAGGCCATAGTAGGTGATGCACGGATGTCTTCAGGGAGTGAATTCCAAACAGTGGGGGCATCAAAGGCAAAACTGAAGCAAAACTGCTTAGTGGACTTGTGAATTGTGGGTTGAAACTTTGGTACATTGATGAAATTGGCAACACTCTGACTGCGTCTAGTATTGTAAGTAGTGCGGTATGTGGATAGATGTGGAGCAAAATATTTAGGGAAACCAGTATGAATAAACTTGTACACCAGGGTAGCCAGTTTGAACTCTGAGCGAAACTGAATAGGGAGCCAATGGAGTTTCCTGAGTACGGGTGTTATATGAGTGTATCTACATGAATTTGTGACAATTCTAGCAGCACAATTTTGGATTGACTGTAATCTATGGAGACTGGCTTTAGAGAGACTCCTGAAAAGTGAGTTACAATAGTCCAACCGACTACTAACAAAGGCATTGGCAACCGACACAGCAGCATCCTGAGTCAAGAACTGCCTGATATTTCTAAAATCCCTCAGTTGACAAAAGCAGCCATTGCAAACTTTATGATACAAACCTTATACACACAGGTTTTTCACTTTTTGTCACCAGTCTTTCCTAGTGCCACTGATTCCATTGGTTAAACTAGACCTAGCGCATCGGAGAACCGATGCAAATTGTATCCACCATAAAGACAATGCACCAAAACCTGTAGGACCAATAATAAGTGAGTTATAAGCACTTTTAAGTTTGGCTGTCCTCATTTGACCTTCAAGGAGGGGCCCAAGGTCAAATCCGACCACGCCAGAAGATTCCCAGCGCATGATTTCCTATATGTTGGTTTACCATCAGAAAATATCTACCACCAATAATAAGCGAGTTATAAGCACTTTTAAGTTTGGCTGTCCTCATCTGACCTTGAACGAGGGGCCCAAGGTCAAATCCGACCACACCAGAAGATTCCCAGCCCATGATTTTCTATATGTTGGTTTACCATCCCAAACCTCTAGGACCTATAATAAGCGAGTTATAGGCACTTTTACCTTTGGCTATCCTCGTTTGACCTTGAAGGAGGGGCCCAAGGTCAAATCCGACCACACCAGAAGATTCCCAGCCCATGATTTCCTATATACTGGTTTACCATCCCAAACCTCTAGGACCAATAAAAAGCGAGTTATAAGCACTTTTAAGTTTGGCTGTCCTCGTTTGACCTTGAAGGAGGGGCCCAAGGTCAAATCCAACCACGCCAGAAGATTCCCAGCCCATGATTTCCTATATGTTGGTTTACCATCCCAAACCTCTAGGACCAATAATAAGCAAGTTATAAGCACTTTTAAGTTTGGCTGTCCTCACTTGACCTTGAAGGAGGGGCCCAAGGTCAAATCCGACCATGCCAGAAGATTCCCCGCCCATGATTTCCTGTATGTTGGTTTACCATCCCAAACCACTAGCATCAATAATAAGCGAGTTATAAGCACTTTTAAGTTTGGCTATCCTCATTTGACCTCGAGGGAGGGGCCCAAGGTCAAATCCGACCACGCCAGAAGATTCCCAGCCCATGATTTCCTATAGGTTGGTTTACCATCCCAAACCTCTGGGACCAATAATAAGCACTTGTAAGTTTGGCTGTCCTCATTTGACTTTGAAGGAGGGGCCCAAGGTCAAATCCGACCACACCAGAAGATTCCCAGCGCATGATTTCCTATATGTTGGTTTACCATCCCAAACCTCTAGGACCAATAATAAGTGAGTTATAAGCACTTTTAAGTTTGGCTGTCCTCATTTGACCTTGAAGGAGGGACCCAAGGTCAAATCCGACCACACCAGAAGATTCCCAGCCCATGATTTCCTATGTGTTGGTTTACCATCCCAAACCTCTAGGACCAATAATAAGCGAGATATAAGCACTTTTACCTTTGGCTATCCTCATTTGACCTCGAAGGAGGGGCCCAAGGTCAAATCTGACCACACCAGAAGATTCCCAGCCCATGATTTTCTATATGCTGGTTTACCATCCCAAACCTCTAGGACCAATAATAAGCAAGTTATAAGCACTTTTAAGTTTGGCTGTCCTCGTTTGACCTTGAATGAGGGGCCCAAGGTCAAATCCGACCACACCAGAAGATTCCCAGCGCATGATTTCCTATATGTTGGTTTACCATTCCAAACCTCTAGGACCAATAATAAGCGAGTTATAGGCACTTTTACCTTTGGCTATCCTCGTTTGACCTTGAAGGAGGGGCCCAAGGTCAAATCCGACCACACCAGAAGATTCCCAGCCCATGATTTTCTATATGCTGGTTTACCATCCCAAACCTCTAGGACCAATAATAAGCGAGTTATAAGCACTTTTAAGTTTGGCTGTCCTCGTTTGACCTTGAAGGAGGGGCCCAAGGTCAAATCCGACCACACCAGAAGATTCCCAGCCCATGATTTCCTATATGTTGGTTTACCATCCCAAACCTCTAGGACCAATAATAAGCAAGTTATAAGCACTTTTAAGTTTGGCTGTCCTCGTTTGACCTTGAAGGAGGGGCCCAAGGTCAAATCCGACCACACCAGAAGATTCCCAGCCCATGATTTCCTATATGTTGGTTTACCATCCCAAACCTCTAGGACCAATAATAAGCAAGTTATAAGCACTTTTAAGTTTGGCTGTCCTCATTTGACCTTGAAGGAGGGGCCCAAGGTCAAATCTGACCACACCAGAAGATTCCCAGCCCATGATTTCCTATATGTTGGTTTACCATCCCAAACCTCTAGGATCGATAATAAGTTATAAGCACTTTTAAGTTTGGCTATCCTCGTTTGACCTTGAAGGAGGGGTCCAAGGTCAAATCTGACCACATCAGAAGATTCGCAGCACATGATTTCCTATAGGTTGACTTCACATTGCAAACCTCTAGGACCAATAATAAGGGAGATATAGGCACTTTTAAAGTCCACTATGTGGGTTACTTCGGCACTCCGTGGATGACCTTGAATTAGGAGCTTCAAGGTCAAATATGTGCAAGGTTGTAGAGGACCTGTATATGTATCATACATATCACCTATGAAGAGATTCAACCTTCTACCTATGAGGAACAGCCAGTAGAAAAATGTAGATTATTTTCACAGAAATACCCGTGGCAGCCATCTTGTTTTTCAGAATGAGGCTATTTTCCTTCCCAGAGAAGCTTAGCCCCCAATGAAGATATCCTGCAAATTTGGTGAACCTAGCTGCTGTTGAATTCCTCTTAGAGCGTTAACGCCGAAAATCTCTCTACGCACGGCGGCGGCGGCAGCGTAGCGAACGCTAAACCAAAGTACAATGATTATGGATCTCTGCTTTTTCTGTATTATGTGCCTAGAATCTGTCTTTAGATAGAGATTTTGTGATATAAAAGTACTGATTAGAATTAGAAATACTGATGGTCATTGAGTGTTGCATTACCTAAGTAGTGACTCTGTACTTGACTTAACGAGTGCACAATAAACTAAAAAAACTCTCATATAAATCCACTGTCTAAATGATAGGAGTCATCAGCTGTCTACTCTACTGCAAGAAGTTTGTCTGTACTAGTGTAGACAAAACATTGAAATAATAATACATAAATTCATGATTCCGACATGATACAGCTGTGACAGTGAATCTGATTGGCTGAGAGCCATGATAAAATTCCTTGCATACACATTGGATGTTTCAATAATCCCCCCCCCCCCCCCCACACACACACACACACTTGTAAAGTATAATGAAGGGAACAGCCTAAATTTATTATAAAATATTTAATTATGAAAAATGCTAAAATATTTTGTCATGCTGGAATAGACATAACACCTCCAAACCATGGTATATGTAAATTTTTACCATGGTGAGGGGCCATAAACCATTTAGTCATTCTTAACTCAAACCATGACAAAATTGTCCATGTACCACGGTTTGTCAGGTGTTTTTCCAATAATAAACTACTTAAATTATGACAATCATATGTACTTGTTTGCAGTGTACAAACAAAAATGAAATAAATGTAATAGGAAAAACTGGAATTTATAGGTAGTCTGGTATAATCTAAGTAAACATGATATATTTCTCAGATATAAGTGTGGACTTTTTGACCAAGTTAGTTTTTAATAATTTTGAGATAAACAAGAAATCTAGTAACAGAAGATGGTTCTTTATTAAGCTAATCAAATAAAATCAAGTCAAAACTAATAAATTTAAAGGTTCAATTAAAATCTTTATGATACTGACATATTGACACAAGAAAAGTTATAGTTCCTCAATATCCAATCTGCAATTTTTTCTTGCTCACCAAAGACATAATCAGACCATAAGGCAGCAAACTTTTTATACTTTTTGCCAGCACTCACTGGAAGAGACTGATGTTCTTATGACAATTGTTACCATTGACCCAGGTTGTGGAGCTGTAGGCAAATGGTGAGTTGAACTGAACACCGGCCATCAGTGTCTTAGCAGCCATGATGCCAAGGTTCATCTTCCTCCTGAAACATTAGGAGTTTACAAGGTACAATGAGATCACTTGGCTGGCAGATGCTTAACAGCCATAACACCAATGTAGGTTTCTAAAATATACTGGCTTTGGTTTTGCTTTATGAATAGCTGAAAGACATGTAAAACAGCTTACTCAGCAGTATTTGGGCAGCTTTAAAGACAATGTTCATCTCCCTCCCAAATCCAAAAGTTTTCAATTTCAGTTGGCTCTACTGAAATAACATATATAATGCAAACTAACAAAACCTGACCTCAGGATCTAAAGATTATTCTTCTTTTTCAATACATTTGTTAAATTCAGATAATTGCATACAAGTAAGTTTTAAGCTTTTTCCTGACACATCAAATCAACCAGCTTCTGCTCTGAACTTAAACACCAAAACCCCCCAAAGCAATGGATTCCCTTCCAGATCCACACTTACTCTTCATATTCCCCAGGTGTTTTCATATCATAGACAGTATAGTTCCAGACTGGCTTGCTAGGTGTCGCTGTCTTCTTGCCAGTCAAGATGACATCTTCCCTCATCTGTAGACCTGAATTGTGTTCTATGGTGAAGAAACTCCCGGAATACTTGCCTTTACTCAGGTTCTCTGAAAAAAAAAGAAACACGAAGTTACTTTATGCCAATCTTGTACTGAACTTCTCTAAAAGTTAAGGCCTTAGCCATTTTCTGAATTCCAAAGTTGGCTTAGTCAAAGGTCTTACATTGGGAGTCCAAAATCTTACACTTAAGCTAAAATCTCAATGTAAAGCCTTTAGCGAATTGCAACCCTGACACTAAAACCAAAATCTATGGATATTAGACACATTAGTTATATAAAGTACACTCTATGACTGGATATAGATAGGATTAATAGGTATTACAATTAGTGTGACAATAATGATGCTGAAGTACAATAAAAAGAGAAGAAACTATTAAGCAATTCAGGTACTAAAATATTCAATAAGATTTTATTATCTTGACCTTAGTAGTTTTTATTATCTAAATATGCTGTATAATTACTCTGTATACAAAAGGAGAAATAATTTTTTAAAAAAAAACTGTATTACCTATGTCAGACCCTTTGATGGTAGTGTAAATTTTTGGAGTCTCAAAATCTCTCCCGAGTACAGTGACATAGAACCACAGCTTGTAGAAGGTCTCGGGTTTCTTGTGTTTCAGGTGACAGCTGAAGGAGTCCTGGATCTTTGGAAAGTATGGCTGTATGGTGTACCGATAGGAATCACCTGAAATTGATTGAATAATTTCAATAACTGATAATCCAGTGGTGAATTTGAATTACCTTTAATTGATTACTAGACTGGAATCATCTGTAATTGATTGACTGATTGGTTGGTTGATAAATTGATTAAACTGATTGAATGATCAATTGATTGATTGACTGAATGATTCGAATCAGTTGAAATTGATTGATTACCTGGTTGGAATTGAATCAATGTCCCTACAAGATATCAACTTCCTAGACCTTACGCTTTCTGAGGTACAGCCCAGATATTTTGAAAAAACCATACATACCATGACAGAGGTGTGCGCTCTCTAAGTGCAATTTAGTTTGTTGGTGATATTTTGACTGAATTTCAAACTATATTATCAAGATAATGGTGATACTCGGATATCCCCAAAAATAATTCAAACAATTTAAAACTGAAATCTAAATAGACGTGAGTGTCCAAAAAATAATTCAAACAATTTAAAACTGAAATCTAAATAGACGTGAGTGTCCAAGTGATTAAATACCACACTTGTTAACCAGTAGGCCACTGAGATCCCTTATTTAACAGGCAAAGCTCTATATAGACTGTATAATTGCCCGACTTACCCATGGCACACTGTACTGGCAGGTCAGTACATTGTGGGCTGTAAGCCAGCTTACAGTCCTCCTTCTCATAACACATCACCTGACAACACTTCTCTCCCAGTGGCTCTGCAAACAAATACATGCACATTTGAAAAATATGATTGTTTACCATTTTTTACAGCTTATATGACAGATTTTAGTTTGCAAATTCTCCATAGATAATGCATCAAATATACTAGATCCAGTCCAGCAATACAGCAAATGATATTGATTACTCTTTGGCATTTTATTAAATGTTTTTGCAACTCTCATAAAATTATCTAATATATTTCATAACCATAAATATGGGGAATCTGTGTAAATTTGAAAAATATAAGTTATTATGACATCACACTGACACTGAAAAAAATCAGCAAATAACAGTAATTGCTGCTGCTCTAGTCTGAAGCCTGATTGTGGCTGTGGAGAAGTTAATTTACACAATTAAGGATTGGTTCTCAACTTTCTGATCACATGATTACTAGTGAGTAAAATTAAGGATGGCTTCTCACCTGTCTAGATGACACCTCTACTTGTCAGTACAATTAAGGACTGGTTCTCACTTGTCACCAGGGTTCCCACAAACTTTTGACAACTGGATTCAACAACAACAATTCTCAAGAATATATTATAAGGCAAGGCCTCCTTTACTGCCCCTTCTAGCCATCCGTTCCTCCCACAAAATTCTTTATTGTCACATGATTTTAACATTTTATAAACTCATTACAACAATGCTAGGTGACACATATAATAATATTTTAACATAAACTTTGTTCAGACTAGATCATACTTGCTTTGCTGGGTCTGCCATAGCCGTAAAATTAGATGATGCAGATGCAGAAGTTGGGCAATAACAAATTCAAGGACTTTTCAAGGATTTTATTCAATTTTGGCCAAATACAAGGACTTTCAAGGCCTTGAAAATGAAGCAATTTTTTTCAAGGATTTTCAAGGATGTGGGAACCCTGTTGCCTGGTCACACCTGTGATTGCCAATACAATTTAGGATGGGTTCTCGTGTTCTCACCTGTCTGGTCACACCTGGACTCCAATAGACACTCCTGACATCTAGTGCTGGCCTGTTTACACTGTTTACTGGGGAAGACTATGGGTCTGACAGGTGGAGCTGACCCATTGAACACCACCCTTAGCAGGTCTGTGGCCTCGGTACATACAATACTGTTAGCCACAGGAACCAGACGGTCATGGTATGTGCCCTGTAAAATAGGAGTAGTACATATTCCAATTAAATCATAATATATTGAAACAAGCTCATGTTTATGTGTACATCTACAGGACAGCTTAACCCTTTAAGGACCTCACTGGTTGGACAGCAGTCTACAGCAAAATGCCTTCATCAGTGCCCTGTCCGTGGGCAGTCGACACCCAAATACAGTAACTTTGGTATGAGTAGAGCTCCCATAGATAGAAGTAATTTCAAAGTCCAAACAATTAGTAGTGCACACTAAAAGGATAACTATAAGTTCAACTCACAGACAGTGGCCATAACTAGAACCTTATTTGATGCACAAAGTGTCACTTTGCAATAGACATAACAAGATACAAGTAGAACCTATAATGTTTTTGTGTACAAAGTGTCAAAATCTGTTGCAGAGGTGATAAAAATAGCACCATTGTGTTACTCTGTACCCAATTGGTCACTACTTTAAGTCTGAACACCTAGCACCCAGCAGAATGATCACACAACTGTTAATTATTGTAAGAGAGTAACAATGCATATTATCTTTAGTACTTCATATACTTTAAGGATTATAACTAGCCTTTGCAATATGTAGAAGTAAATGACTGACATTTTCTTACTTTGACTTAGACCAAATCCATTGTGTATCATTATTGTACTTCACTTCAGTACTGTGTGATTAAACGTGCATTAGAATTCATTGCATAGAACACAATCTGTAGGCGGACATTTGTAGTGTGACTTTTACAAACCTAAACTGTCTGAAAAATATTCTACCCTGAATTTACCATTAGTACAATTAAATTCTGCTCTACTGGTGTTCAAGGGGTTTAAGGTTAGGGTTTTACTTCCCTTTTAACAACAAAGGTGAATCATGACAGGCCACATACCACAACAAGCTAGTTTTGAAACCCACGACCACACAACAAAGAGTGTAGAGATTAAAATTATTGCAAACTTTTAGAAAACTCTTCATACATTCACGAGGTAACCTCAGCAGACAATATCAGTAAATATCTTGGAGATGAAATTGAGAAAATACAATGTCATGTATATTCCAATACCAAATCAGGACATAATTGTGTATGTAGACTGAAAAATCCAAAGACCTTTTATTTTCCCTGTAATCAAATGCACACAATTCATTGTCAAATCAGACCATCCCCCTAAACTCTTGCAAAGACCAACATGGAAATAAACTTTGAATAAATGTTTTTTGATGGTGATTTTAAGTGAAGTAGTGACAGCTGTAGTCATTAAAAACAACAGTTGGACAAAAGGCCATGGAACAATGTTGAGCTGTCTTCACAAGTTCTGCATAGAGTAAGGAATCTAAAATTCGCCACATATCTGAAATTCGCCACATGTGAAAATACTAATAAAATAAATGAATTGTGGTGATATTTGTTTACTGTATAGTATATTAAGGCTTTTTAAACTGAAAAATACCAATTTTTAGACAAAAACATCATTTTCTTCATAAAATTAACTAAGGTTTTAGAGGTGGCGAATTTGAGATTCCTGGCGAATTTTAGATTTCTTACTCTACATGAGAAACAGACAGGCTCATTTTGAATCCCTACAATCACTGTGCATCATTTTTCACATTTCCTCCCTTTATATAAGAGTTGTTTAAGTCACTATTTATATTCAACATGTGCAGCATCCTGGCCCAAAACAAATAAACTGTGATCTGTTAGTTTGCCATTCAAATGTTCATTCAAATGTTCCCAAGAGGTCTCTTTATCACAGCAAGAGGATTTCATCCCTTTGTTTGTTTTTACATTGGTTTGTGCCCACTGCTAGAGCCACAAATTTTTCAACTTAAATCATATCT